>CM061532.1:189829864-190274864 GCA_030545055.2 Neoaliturus tenellus | reverse complement strand
AATAACTATACAGCCAGACACTGTACAGCCACACGGAGGAGTTCCCCGCCCAGACAGAGCTGCCCAGCCAGCCCCCGCCCTCCCAGGTCCTGCACAGGTCAGTTGGAACGGTGTAACTAATCTTCTAAATAACTATACAGCCAGACACTGTACAGCCACACGGAGGAGTTCCCAGCCCAGACAGAGCTGCCCAGCCAGCCCCCGCCCTCCCAGGTCCTGCACAGGTCAGTTAGAACGGTGTAACTAATCTTCTAAATAACTATACAGCCAGACACTGTACAGCCACACGGAGGAGTTCCCAGCCCAGACAGAGCTGCCCAGCCAGCCCCCGCCCTCCCAGGTCCTGCACAGGTCAGTTAGAACGGTGTAACTAATCTTCTAAATAACTATACAGCCAGACACTGTACAGCCACACGGAGGAGTTCCCCGCCCAGACAGAGCTGCCCAGCCAGCCCCCGCCCTCCCAGGACCTGCACAGGTCAGTTGGAACGGTGTAACTAATCTTCTAAATTACTATACAGCCAGACACTGTACAGCCACACGGAGGAGTTCCCAGCCCAGACAGAGCTGCCCAGCCAGCCCCCGCCCTCCCAGGTCCTGCACAGGTCAGTTAGAACGGTGTAACTAATCTTCTAAATAACTATACAGCCAGACACTGTACAGCCACACGGAGGAGTTCCCAGCCCAGACAGAGCTGCAAAGCCAGCCCCCGCTCTCCCAGGTCCTGCCAGCACAGGTCAGTTAGAACGGTGTAACTAATCTTCTAAATAACTATACAGCCAGACACTGTACAGCCACACGGAGGAGTTCCCAGCCCAGACAGAGCTGCCCAGCCAGCCCCCGCCCTCCCAGGTCCTGCACAGGTCAGTTAGAACGGTGTAACTAATCTTCTAAATAACTATACAGCCAGACACTGTACAGCCACACGGAGGAGTTCCCCGCCCAGACAGAGCTGCCCAGCCAGCCCCCGCCCTCCCAGGTCCTGCACAGGTCAGTTAGAACGGTGTAACTAATCTTCTAAATAACTATACAGCCAGACACTGTACAGCCACACGGAGGAGTTCCCAGCCCAGACAGAGCTGCCCAGCCAGCCCCCGCTCTCCCAGGTCCTGCACAGGTCAGTTAGAACGGTGTAACTAATCTTCTAAATAACTATACAGCCAGACACTGTACAGCCACACGGAGGAGTTCCCCGCCCAGACAGAGCTGCCCAGCCAGCCCCCGCCCTCCCAGGTCCTGCACAGGTCAGTTGGAACGGTATATCTAATCTTCTAAATAACTATACAGCCAGACACTGTACAGCCACACGGAGGAGTTCCCAGCCCAGACAGAGCTGCCCAGCCAGCCCCCGCCCTCCCAGGTCCTGCACAGGTCAGTTGGAACGGTGTAACTAATCTTCTAAATAACTATACAGCCAGACACTGTACAGCCACACGGAGGAGTTCCCAGCCCAGACAGAGCTGCCCAGCCAGCCCCCGCCCTCCCAGGTCCTGCACAGGTCAGTTGGAACGGTGTAACTAATCTTCTAAATAACTATACAGCCAGACACTGTACAACCACACGGAGGAGTTCCCAGCCCAGACAGAGCTGCCCAGCCAGCCCCCGCCCTCCCAGGTCCTGCACAGGTCAGTTAGAACGGTGTAACTAATCTTCTAAATAACTATACAGCCAGACACTGTACAGCCACACGGAGGAGTTCCCCGCCCAGACAGAGCTGCCCAGCCAGCCCCCGCCCTCCCAGGTCCTGCACAGGTCAGTTAGAACGGTGTAACTAATCTTCTAAATAACTATACAGCCAGACACTGTACAGCCACACAGAGGAGTTCCCAGCCCAGACAGAGCTGCCCAGCCAGCCCCCGCCCTCCCAGGTCCTGCACAGGTCAGTTAGAACGGTGTAACTAATCTTCTAAATAACTATACAGCCAGACACTGTACAGCCACACGGAGGAGTTCCCAGCCCAGACAGAGCTGCCCAGCCAGCCCCCGCCCTCCCAGGTCCTGCACAGGTCAGTTGGAACGGTATATCTAATCTTCTAAATAACTATACGCTTGCATGTGTAACCGGTTGATTCATCCAGGTATAGAAACTATTCACTTTCCTAATAAAGCTAGAAACTTGACATTTGGCACATACTTAGTGTATAGAGACTGTATAAACCAAAAAATACTAAATTGAACAATTTCCAATTTCAACCCTGTCAAAAAATTGAAAATGGCAGAAATCAGTAACCTGAATATGTGAGGTTTTTCTGATTTTGCTTTAAAGAGGTCCTACATCAAATCTGAATGAATATCATTGGTCAGTAATTAGATGTTCTTCAAGTTAAGTCGAATGAAATTTTAGTGTATTTCACCTCCTTCACCCTCAAAATGGGGCGTACGTTCATAACTTCAAATATTTGCACAAAAATTGGGCTATATTAATTTTTTTATATATTGTATTTTAGATGTCCTTCAAAATAAGTCTTATGAATCTTTTTTGTATGGTGTTAAAAAATGTTTATTTAATGTAAATTTTTCTTCTTGTCATGGTAGGCCAGTTAAAGCAGAGGCCAGTTGAGAGGAAGTCAGTTGGTCTTGCTTTGTAGAAATATATTGTTTTACAGATTTGAAGGAGTTGCTAAATTTTTAGTTCCTGTTTCATGTTTCATAATTTTTTTACTAACAAACTTTCATGGGTTCCTAAAAAAGTAATTAAGTTAATTTCACTAAAAGTTAAGGAATTACGAGTTTGTTAAGAATTTTCACCATAAATTGTGTGAACTGTAATGTAAAATTTTGAAAACTAAGGAATGAAAGTTTTTATTTGCTGATTTATATGGAAAGAATTGTGTATTTTGTAGGTTGAGTCCATTTTGTGGCAAGAACATAACTCTGGAGCCTTGTGGAGCAATTCGGCGCAACAAGAATCAACCCAACAATGGTCTGGTGTTTACAGCCTTACCTCTGGGGTTGGACGATTTATTTGAGGTGATATTATCATATATTTTTTTTACTTGTATAAGTTATGTAACATTTTATTGAATAAAAAATTTTAAATACAATATCTGTTGAGACGCATACAAAATAACATCTCACCATATAACTAACTGAAAGTCATATTAAATTTAGGTATAATGCTAGTGTTAATATTACATCAATGTTTAAAATAAGTGTTTAAAATACATCCAATTTTTTTTACCAACATCCAGATTAAAGTCCTATTAAGTAGACTATGAATACTACAAGGAAAATTCCTCGTTCTGACTAAAACCTGTTTCAACTAAAATCTCCAATCCTGCCATCTCCTACTTTAAACCCTCCTAGTTAAGAGTAGCAGACATGTGGCAGCAGGTTAGTCTGTGGTTGTCACACGAGTGTCGTGACGCAGGTGGTGATAGAGCAGTGGGTGGGCCACTGGGCGGGCAGCTTGGCCATCGGAGTCACGTGCATGGCGCCCAACGACAAGGCTCCCCCCACCATAGCCGGCATTAAGGAGCCAACCTGGTATATATCTGGTGAGTGTATGCTGCTTGTTGTGAAACTGTTTTTTCATACTATAATTAATTGAAACCTGATCCTTCTAGGTCGAGAGATGGTGGTGGGGGTTTGTTTCTCTTTGCTAATATCCCATTGGCTGGAGCCCTTTGGTTTTTTTGTTGTTTTTGTTTTATTTCACTGTTGCATCCCAGCTGGTAATTTTACATCACATTGTGTATCACTTTTACAATATTATTGGTAGCAGTTGTTTTTTTAATCAGTTTACTTTAGAACTGTTACTTTTGAGCAAGGCATGGTTTGGCTTCAAAATATAACAGCTTACTAGGAGTTACTGAAAGACATTATAACTTTTGTTAGTTAAAGAAATCAAATACTTGAACAGTTTGTCACAAGTTTAAATTTTTTGTTTACAGTTTAAATCTCTCCCCCACCCTAATATTCTTCAGAAGGATCAGGTTTAAGAAAAACCTATAATATAAGTTTCATAAAACTGGAATAAAATAGTAAAAAATAATAGGCAAGCATGTTTCTTTTCCATCATTTTTTCTCAGCCTATGCGCAACGTAGGAGAAATCCGCACATACCAATAGAAAGGTAATGTCCTGTAGATGAGCAGAATCACACTATGATTCACATCAGCCTCCAGGGCTCCGCCTTACAGGCTTGCAAAGTTTCAGTGGTAATCTTATGGAAGAAGGACAATGTGATTAAATTATTAGACAGCTGTTATAATAACATCAAATACTAGCAAATCCAGAATAATTTTTGTTTCAGTTATAAAACATTTTAAATCTAATTGGCTCAAGATAAACTGAGTTTTTGGTCGAATTTCGACCAGTGGACAATCTCTAGCAATAAGAAATGCACAATGCACTGAGTCTTTAGAAAACAACAATTTCCTGGTTAGGTTTTATATTAGTTAGCCTAAAGTTATTTTAATGATTATTGTTTGCTACCTCCACTCAGTGTCGGTTCGTTGGCAGGTGACGAGGTGTACCACAACAGCCGCGTGGTGAGGTCACACTACTGTCGCTCGCTGGCGTGGCTCAGGGTCGGCGCTCGGTTGGGCATCAAGCGCTGCAGTGATGGAACTCTGCACCTCTACATCAATGGCCAGGATCAAGGAGTGGCGGCCCACAATGTGCCCAAGGTAGACATCTGATTTGATTCTGTTTTAATCAAAGAAACTTTCACAGATCATTTTATCTGATTGTACAACTCTCAGGTATTAGTTATCTCTTTTAATCCTCCCCCATGACTTGGTTTAAGACATACCAATTTTTATAATCAAGTTCCGTCTTACAAAAGGAAAGCTAATCACATTGGGAACCATTTGATCACTCAGTTGAAATCGAAGTGATTATAGTTTATTTACTTATAGAAATTAGATGTGTTAAGTGGAAGCTCTCTTAACTGTCCTTAGATAAACCACCTGTCAGATTAAAGACCGTTTTCCAGGAATATAAAAACTTCAGCTGTGTGAGCTGATGCTGCGACAATGATCTAAAAATAACTCTTGTTTCTACAAGTTGATCATACTTTTCTGTAGCAAGTCAAATTCAGACAGTTGCTCTCAATATTTCGTGCAGGCAGTTTTTATTGTGCTAACTATATGTTTACTTTATTAACTAACTGTCTTAAAAACAATTCATTGCTTTGCAACAATTTTTAATATTTTCTACTTGTTTTATTTATATTAACAAATATTTTTAGTACTATTCTGTTTAATTAACCTTTTCCGTTGTCCGACCATACTCCGGTCTCGTAGGGGTCGGTTAAGAGAGCTTTCACTGTATTCGCAATAAGACATTTTTTAAGATTCCAACCAATACAATGACCTGATTCTGAGCATTACATCTGCATGTTGTTTGTTTTCCAGTGGTGCTGCTACGGCATAGTAGACGTCTATGGAGGCGTAGTGGCGCTGCGGGTGACCAGTAAAGTGAAGGGAATCGTGGCTAAGGGAGAAGCCACTCTGGCTGATCCCGAAGAAGAACTGAGCTCCGCCTGCCCTCCTTCCAAACGGTAGTTTTCCTCTTGTGTCCTTGTATTTCCTTGGTCTGCTGAATTATTGTTATCAACACGGATATGGCTTCTAGAAGGGTCACATTAGGTGCTAAGTCAATATTCTAAACACCAACCATAAACCTTAAACCTTGTATTGCATATTCTCATTGAACATTTGATAGAACTACATGATGGGTTGATTGACATTAAATTATTGAAAATTATGTTAATCGTGGATTCAAAACTATATGTTATGTATTTGTCTGATAATGTTTGTAAAAATAATTTTTTTATTTGTGACGGGCTTGACAATGATTTGCTGTAGAAATTCCTAGTCACAATAACAAAAATAAAAAATATATATGGATGTTTTGAATTAAAAATTAAAAATATAAAATATTTCAAATTTAATAAAAATTCAATGACATTTTAATTTTGGAACTTTGATTGAAACAGCGTTATAGACTGGTTTAACCTGAGTTACGTCACAGTTCCACTGCTCCTCCAAGTGTGGTTTGTGGTTTAACCAGAGTTATATTGATACAAACTTGGTTATCGGAGATTTATCTATCAAGTATCGACGGGCAACAATTAGTTTTTATAGGCCTATACAATGGCTTTTGGCCATTAAGCCCTATAACTAATTTAAACTGATTTGAACAAGCGATTGTTAAATGAAAATATTTAGGTTAAAAAAATGCCAACTACAAGATTATTTTGGAGTCTTTAATTTTTTTTATTTGATGTATTGGTTTGCTTGTGACACAGGAATAAAACCTAAAGACAATTTACAATAAGAAGATTTAAGTAATAGCAGATTTATTGACAAGTTAGGGTCATCATCTAAAACTTATTTTCTAAGGTTACCTGTTAATCATTATCCTAGACTATAAATTATTTATTCATATGGATACCTCATCAGTCACCTTTTAATGCAATGGAAATTACTTACCTAACACATTACATAATTCAATTACCAAAACTTTTTGATCCTTACAGAGATGGCCAAGAGTTGTCAGAGGAAATGAAGAGGATGGAAGACAGCGTAGGAAAGAGTCTTCCAGAGTGTGAACCTGTACCTGAATATTGCTTGGACGTAAGTGAATCATTTGGGTTAGGCCTATCTAAAATTTTTCATCAACTTCAGTATGGAAAATAATTTAAATTGTTAACAATCACATTTTACACCATTTAGTTTTTGCCTAAAATTAAAAATAAAGCCCACAATCTGACATTTTATCTTAAATGTCTCATCATTGCTTGAGAAGAGTCTGAAATAAAAAAAACATTATTTTCATTATTGTTATGTGCAAATCGTAAGTCATATCAGCTGTCTTTAAGAGAAATTTAATGTAATATTGATTCTTGTACTCCGATACCAATTTGATCTAATACGATAAACTTTTAGTCAAATAAAACAACAGAGGTATTTCAATAATTTAGGATGTATTAATAACTTGGCAACAAAAAAGCTCCTGTTTTGTTCACCATGTTCACCATGTCAACTTAATCAGTTGACATGGTGAACATTTTGTTGTTCAGAGGTAAAATCACAAAGCAAAGAAAAGGAAGGTAGATAAAAGAGATGCGGTCACAGGAAAAAAGCAAAGTCGCTGTATCTGTTATACTATGGGGAATCCTACATTTGAAATTCAGATGAAATAAGTTCAAACTAGTTTTGATAAAATTATTATTTACAAAACATATTATTTACTTTTAACAATAACAATAACAACAACAAATGCTTTATTTTTTGAGGCATAGTTAGGACTATTTAGTCCTCTCTTCCACTCAACCTCAGTTAAAAATACAAGAATTTGGTCACTTAAGTCAAACAAATTACAATAATCAGTATGGAAAATAATTTAAATTGTTAACAATCACATTTTACAATTTTTAATTTTACATTAAAAATCACTTTTACAGCAGAGTTAGATTTTTATAGTGTTGCAATGCCTTGTAACTCTTTCACCAATAATAAATAAATTTAATGATTGTTAGTATGAAAAAATTATTTACATAGGTTAGAGCCCCCAACCCCCCTATTTTGATGAATTGTAAAAATGCTTAGTATGACATTTTGCACATGAAGATGGTTATAAAGGATAAATGAATGTGAATACAAATGTAAAATCTTACAATGTAGTGTAATCCTTTTGTTACCAACATTTTAGTTTTGAACTCTTATTTTTTAACTTGTCATAGATCAAGTTTGATTCTTTATAAATGTGTCTGCCGTAATATTAGAAAGATAAGTGCTGATGACTTTTTTCAATCAACCTTGGTATATAATACTCAGACCACTGTCAGAGTCATGTCTGATTTTAAACCATGAAAATTTAACTACGATGGTTATTGTATTTTTACTCAGGAAGTGGACTGGTTCCAACTGCACGAGGTCAGAGGTCGGAATGTCCAGTTGTCATCTGGGCGCCTAACAGCCAAGAGAGTCGGCAGTTACAACCAGGGAGTGGTGTTGACCAATCGGGAGATAATGCGTGGACAGCTGTTCCAGGTAAACCTAATAAACATGCCAGAGCTGGCAAGAAATTTAAAACGTGAGGAATCACATTAGGTTAGGTTTTAGAAAACAATGTCCTGAAAGCTAAATTTTGCTCTAATATACTTGTCAGTTTATGGGTTTCTGTTTAAATATTATGAATAAATACCATTAAATATTTATTATGATCATTGTATATTTAGTAAGCCATTTGTTAAATGACCTGGATCAACTGGCGCTCGGTGAAACTGCCTCTTCCCTAGCACAAAGTATGGGCCAATTTATACACTCTAAGTATTAAAAGGTTTGGTTTAACTGAATTTTTCTTAAAACCAAGAGCCTTTCATTCTTATTTCATTGCTTTACTAAAATATAACTATTTCCAACAGTATAATAATTTTTGTTTTGCCAGGATATTTTTGTTTTATAGTATATAATACAATAACACATTATTTATTTCTATAGTGGCCTGCTTTAACACTGCTTCATAAATTTGTAGAAAAAATTGTTTGAGTAATAATTGTTGACTTCTGAGAAAAAAAAACCCTAATCGTATGTAAACAAATATGTTGTGAGTAAAGGAGTAAGTAAAAAAAGTTTTATAGAAGAAAATATTAATGTTTTATTGAACTTATTTCAAATCAGGTTGTGTATCATGAAGATGGTTGTGAGGTACTGTGTCTGATGCTACTGCTCAAGCAAGAAAACTCTATGTGGGTGAACATGGGGGTTGGGTGAGTTTGTTGCAAAATGAATAACACGCTGGACTTCACACTATGGCAACGATGTTGTGGTTTAGACACTGTGTTACTCAGGAAGTTTTTATTAGTATCATTAACCTGTTTTGTAGTGGCTCACCCCCTTATTGTGTCTAACTCAATTAATAGTTTCTGTGGGCGGGGAAGTAAGACAAAAAGAGGCGTACCAACCTATTAAAACAAGTTTATTTTATTAAAACAAATTGACCCATGATTTGACCAGTATGTGAGCTCTGGTGAAGCTAATCATCTCTCAAAGGACGGATTGAACTGTAAGCAAATACAATTCTTGTTGGAAAAAAAGAAAAAAAAAACTGGCATTGCCTACAGTATAAAGAATTATTACTTTATGTAGTGTATTTATTTAAATTACGCTTTGTTATTTAGGCCTCAATCAAATATAGAATATCGAAATAAAAACATTCAAAAATAGTTTTTTACTTAACAATTGAATGAGCAAATTTTTGTTTTTATTGCCGAATCAATAGTTAAGAATAAGAATATTTAAGATGTTAACTACCCCATCAAGCCCTTTTTAGACATTTTAGCATACTCTGTTAATGAGCCATCTGTTACTACAGTTTTTCTCATTAAGAACTGTTCACTTTATTTTGCCATGTCAGGTGCGGGTGGACGCCGTCAACCCCGCGTGGGTGTCGTCGCTGTGCATCGGCGTGACCACCCACCCAGTCTCCAGCTCACTGCCTGTCACTGCTCTCGGCCTCAAGGGCGACTCCTGGATCATCTGCAGCGACTTCGTCTTCCACAACGGTCAAAAGGTATGCCCACCTCATGAAAATATTACCGTAAATCAAACTGTAATTCTGAAATTCGGAACCGGTACCCAATGAATTATCTGTAATTGAAATTCTGATTTTTAATCTACGTTATGTTATTTATTTTGTTTTAACTACAGTACTCTCTCGGTCATCCAACTAGGCCTCATCAGATCTGAAATTTGGATATAATTACTTTTTATTTTCTTACAAAAATCATTTTTGTGTTAGCTCCTTTCATCTCCAATTTGTTTTACCCGCACTACAGTAATGTATTGTATCTCATTTTGCATCACTTATCATCACGTGCTTTTCATAATCAGCATCCCTCGATGTGATTGACAAGGCTGTGTAAATATTCACTTAGGAAATAAGAAGAGGAAGGGAGAGGAATTAAACATTCACTTTCTTTACTGTCAGTTACTATTTTCGTGAGTGTTTCTGTAGAATGTCAATCGACTGTTAAAATGAGGGATGGACGGGAATGGATTTTTAGTTCGGGACGGGACGGGACGGGAATTTTTATTTCCCGTTAAATTTCGGGACGGGATCGGGACGGGATTGCTCTTCTCGAATCTATCGGGAAATATTCGTTTGACTCTTATCTGAATGTTGTATAAAGACAAATTAACGTTAAATATCAACTGGTTCTGTTTCTAAATTGTTCCACTTTTTTTTGTATAAGTTGCAATGAACCTCCTTTTGTTGAAAAGATTTAAAGTATCTAATTTTTATATTTGCAGTATACAATGAGATAAGGATAAAGTATAAATTTTCTTCCAACCAAAAAAAATTAAATCAAATCACTAAGCAATATACATATAAAAAAGTCCATAAAAATTTTATAAAAGTTTTGTTGAATGAAATATTAAACGTTTTCTATAAAGAATGAAAAGAAAAATTATGTACATAAAAATATAGATTAAAACAATTGGAAAAATTGTAAAGAAAACAAAACTGTATTACATAAATAGGCCTAAGGCCTGCTCAGTTATAAAAAAGCTTGAAATTATAATAAATATTCACACTAAGAAATGAAGTGGTTCAACAAACCAACGCCATTTATAATCCCAAGAAATGTTTATTTTTTCATTATTTATTTATACTTATTGATTTTCCTGAGACAGGATCACTTAGAGATTATCATAAAAATTGAATTTTGAAAATATACACTATTAGACCTAATTAATTTTATTGTTATGATTCATTTAGCAATTTTGTGCTATTTAAAAAAAGAGTGTATGATGAAAAAATCAATAAAAAACAAAGAAAGTTTAAAGTTATGAACCTCAAAATCTAATAAATGTATTTGTAATGTTTAATTTTTTTAAATATATGTAATGGGATTTGAAGTTTTTAATTTAAAAATTATATTAAATTATAACAAGATGCTTTTAACATTATAAAACAGTAATTCAATTAAAGATTGATTTATTTAACAATACTTTGCTATTTTCCCTTTGATTGGAAAGTCACACAACTTTGGTTGACATTTTGTTTAATTTGTAAGAATTAGACGAATCAAACGAGCCATCCCTTAGTTTCCTACTGCAATTGGTTCAGAAAGTAGCATTTGGTACTAGGAGCAATAAACACCCCTCTTCAATAAATTACTGTCCAAGGTCGAACAATAGTTAAGCTAAACAATAGATCGTCTTTGGCGTCCGTGGAATGTGGCCCCGTGTATTTGTGCCGTTCCTCGTTACGCCGGCCGCGATCGCCAACAAAGAACGCCTGCCGCGATCGCCGACCGAGATCGCCTGCCGCGATCGCCGACCGAAATCGCCGGCAGCGATCGCGGCCGCCGCGCCGTTCGGCAGTTCCCGACCCGATAAATTCCCGAGTAAAAAAAAAAAATCCCGCCCGATGATCGGGAAAAAATTTTCCCGAAATTTCGGGTCCCGTCCATCCCTAGTTAAAATATGAGTGAAAATCAGAAAATGGTTTGAAATCGAGTGTAAACTTTAAACTATAAAAAGAATCGATGCCGGTGAGTCGGCAAAAAAGATTTCTATAAAATATAGAGTGAGCACAGTATGAGGATCTTTATTTCCTGTGTTGTTTTTCATTCCTATAAGTCCATTGTTACCATGCACTAAGTTTCAGTAGGTATATCTTATTTTCAGAAAATCTCATAACAATGAAAACGATGACTCACTATGGACTCTGATTCATAATAATTTACGACATTTAATAATAATGTGGCCGTCCGCCACATTTAGTTCCGATGAACTAGAGTGAACTGGATTGAACAGAAAACCAGTGTAATAAAACAATTGTAAACATGAATGAAATTTAAATAATGATTTACTGTATTAGTAGCCTAATAATTTCAGCTTCAACTTTATAATTTTTTTATTGTGTTATGTTTGACTATAATTCAATTTACTTTAGTGGCAAAGTTAAATTAATAGGATACAACAATGCTTTTAGTCATCAAGTGTGATTAACTTCCCTTATACTTGGTTCCTCTTTTTCTCTCCCAAGTCTCTTGTCCCGGTTGAGTTGAATGGGCAGAGAAAAGTTCATATGTGTCTCATAGGAGCTGAAGGGGGAAATGTGGATTTCTATAAATGTAACTGGGTCAGGTATTTGGGAGGGGACATTTTCTGAGAATGTCTGGTCTGCTTGACTTTGGAACAAAACTTCAAGGACCAATTTAGCTTACAGTCCACCAAATTGTGTTTGAAAGATAACAGAGGTTGGTGAACTATATGCTAAGGTGCTCCTTGAGTAGCTGACCCAAGGTTTTGTTGGATTACTTGTTCAGGGGATTTTGGATCACACCTGGGCTCTATTTCCCTTGTGGTTTAAGGTAGACTGACCCTATCTATTACATTTCTGTAAATCTCCTTTTTCCGTTGACTTGACAATACAGGTTGGAGAGGTGTGGCTTGCTGGTTCCTCCTAAATAAGTCCCTAAAAATAAATGTAAGTTTAAAAAATATAGAAGGCTTCCTTTTAACTGGATAATTTTGTGTTTTGGTCAAAATGGCAATCAACGTTTTACTGTGCTTGTAATCGATGTAGTTCGTAGACGTATTTCAGTGTATTTGTTAGGGATGGACGGGACCCGAAATTTCGGGAAAATTTTCGGGAAAATTTTTTTCCGATCATCGGGCGGGATTTTTTTTTTTTTACTCGGGAATTTATCGGGTCGGGAACTGCCGAACGGCGCGGCGGCCGCGATCGCGGCCGGCGATCTCGGTCGGCGATCGCGGCAGGCGATCTCGGTCGGCGATCGCGGCAGGCGTTCTTTGTTGGCGATCGCGGCCGGCGTAACGAGGAACGGCACAAATACACGGGGCCACATTCCACGGACGCCAAAGACGATCTATTGTTTAGCTTAACTATTGTTCGACCTTGGACAGTAATTTATTGAAGAGGGGTGTTTATTGCTCCTAGTACCAAATGCTACTTTCTGAACCAATTGCAGTAGGAAACTAAGGGATGGCTCGTTTGATTCGTCTAATTCTTACAAATTAAACAAAATGTCAACCAAAGTTGTGTGACTTTCCAATCAAAGGGAAAATGGCAAAGTATTGTTAAATAAATCAATCTTTAATTGAATTACTGTTTTATAATGTTAAAAGCATCTTGTTATAATTTAATATAATTTTTAAATTAAAAACTTCAAATCCCATTACATATATTTAAAAAAATTAAACATTACAAATACATTTATTAGATTTTGAGGTTCATAACTTTAAACTTTCTTTGTTTTTTATTGATTTTTTCATCATACACTCTTTTTTTAAATAGCACAAAATTGCTAAATGAATACATAACAATAAAATTAATTAGGTCTAATAGTGTATATTTTCAAAATTCAATTTTTATGATAATCTCTAAGTGATCCTGTCTCAGGAAAATCAATAAGTATAAATAAATAATGAAAAAATAAACATTTCTTGGGGTTATAAATGGCGTTGGTTTGTTGAACCACTTCATTTCTTAGTGTGAATATTTATTATAATTTCAAGCTTTTTTATATCTGAGCAGGCCTTAGGCCTATTTATGTAATACAGTTTTGTTTTCTTTACAATTTTTCCAATTGTTTTAATCTATATTTTTATGTACATAATTTTTCTTTTCATTCTTTATAGAAAACGTTTAATATTTCATTCAACAAAACTTTTATAAAATTTTTAATGGACTTTTTTATATGTATATTGCTTAGTGATTTGATTTAATTTTTTTTGGTTGGAAGAAAATTTATACTTTATCCTTATCTCATTGTATACTGCAAATATAAAAATTAGATACTTTAAATCTTTTCAACAAAAGGAGGTTCAATGCAACTTATACAAAAAAAGTGGAACAATTTGGAAACAGAACCAGTTGATATTTAACGTTAATTTGTCTTTATACAACATTCAGATAAGAGTCAAACGAATATTTCCCGATAGATTCGAGAAGAGCAATCCCGTCCCGATCCCGTCCCGAAATTTAACGGGAAATAAAAATTCCCGTCCCGTCCCGTCCCGAACTAAAAATCCATTCCCGTCCATCCCTAGTATTTGTTTATCTTTTGATATTATTTTTATGTCAGTCATACATTTATTCCATAGAGAACACAGTAATTTGAGGGTTTAAACAGTCATATAGTTATTTGATAGAGGTCTCAGACTCCAGGTGGCTGGTTAAGGGAGTGTGTTCTGTAGTGTCATATTCAAAATTTAAAGAGTACAGCGTAATGTTGAGTGTTTATTCCTTGGCCTTCTGGAGTGCTCGTAGTGAGTGGTGGTGTGTGTTGCAGACCAAGACCAGGTATGGTCCCAACGTCGACCTGCTGGGAGTTGGTCGCCTGGTGGGGGTGCTGGTGGACGCGGCGGGTCAGCTGCACCTGTACGTGGACGGGGCAGACCAGGGGGTGGCGGCGACGGGTATACCGACATCTTGCAGGGTCGTGCTGGACATCTACGGCCGCTGTGAGCAGGTAAACTATCTCACTCAAGTCCAAAGCCATGTTCTTCTTGTAATTTTGCTTTCAGATTTGGAGGATGTTGCACTGGAAGTACTTAATTCATTCAAACTTTAAAAAAATCAACCAATCTTATAGGTTTGCCGGTTACCCCAAAATTCAGGTGATTTTGGGAAGTTGAGTGAACCTGGTGGAAAAGTGGGTTCGACATGTCACGGACTTTATTTAAGCGGGCTTTCATTTTAAATTAGGTGTGGCAGGTACCTATTTCTTATTTTACATCAGGTTGTAGCCAAATAACATGACATTGATAACAAACACGGGTGTTTATTAAATAAAAGTAACTTTTTTTGTTAAATGTTTCTGACTTATAATGTTCACGGAATATTATGACGTGGTGAATAAAGATAGACGTAGTTGGACGGTAAAGACAACTCTCTGTCTGCCCTAAAGTCTAAGCATAGGCCCACCTGTTAGTTTGCTTTGGTTATATCATTGTGCATAGCATAACTACTGAGCTGGACAAGCAGGAATTATATCTTGGCCCATTAGTCGCGACACTCTCATGTGAAAATGTGGTGTCCGGAAGAAGCTAGCGGACCTTGGTGCCTAAACAAGTAAGCAATTTTGTTTTTCTGATGATTTTGAAGTCTGGAGTCATATGATTTTAGCATTTCAAGTAGTACATCATATTTCCTGTTCCATTCATAAAAAATAACATTTTTATCATAAAATATGTTATTTTACTTATGTATATATATATATATATATATATATATATATATATATATATATTTATTAGTATGTATGTACTATTTTATGACAAAAAATAGTTTGTTTTTAATAGTATTAAATCACTTGTTGTGAGCCTAGACACGAAAAGCGCTAGCATACTTTTATGAGTCCAACCTAAAAGAAACTACTTAGGTTCAACTTTGTAAAATTCCATAATGTATAATTTGCTTTTTTGTAAAACTATTTTGTAATGTAATTTGTGATGCAATCCAATGCACTTGTAAGTTTATGGAAATAAAAGAGTATTTTTATTTGATTTGACTACCTAGTGATTGACTTACAGGCCAGAAAGATACTGTGGCGTAACGAATACCGTTACCAACTGTACAAACCAAAAAAAAAGGCAGTAGTCGCATCGGTACCTCAATTATAGTAGGATTCACGAAAATAGTCCGATGAGAGTAGATACAATGTTGCCAAATTTATTCTGAAACACATTTTTATGCTGTATTACACATGGTAAACATAACCACAAATGACAAAATTGCAGGGTGAGAGGGGGTAGGGGGGGACACAGCTGTAAAAATTTCCATCGGCCTATTTTCGTGCATCTTACCATAGTTACACAATAACCAGTTAACAGCAAAAGAGCAAAACGTTTGCCGAATTAAAAAAATTCTACAGAGAAATGTTTGTTATTACTATAAAACATTTTTTTAATGGAAATATGTTTGCGAAATATAATCAATATTACTCCATGACTTTAATTTATAATTGGTTTTATTGCGACATTCTTTCTAATCCTACCTTTTAGATTGTGAAAACGTTTACGATTTGCCAAAAACTAATGAAAACAATGGTTAAATACAGTTACAGTTGGAAACTCGGAGGGATTCTTCATTGTCTATGTAGTTTGTTTATTTAGTTACGGTACTCTGTGTGTATGGCATATGTCATGGCGCAATTGATACTAAGCAAGGATTTCTCTGGTCTATCAATTCACACTTTTGCTACTCAAGTAATATGGAATTTTCCCTAAAATATAATAAACGGTATCAGTTAACTGACACATACTTTCTCCCAACAATGTAAAAAAGATGTTAAAAGCTTCAAACATTAATGTCTTGATGACTCAGTCGGATAGCTACCGGCTGAGCAGCGCTCGTTTGACCCTACGCGTGTATGTGACTTTTAACAACGTACTGCGTTTACCGCTAAACGAAAAATTGAATTTTCTCCGCAACCACTTGACCTAGAGCAATAATTTAAAATACTGGATTATTTTGTTTTTTGAGCTTGATTTAATGGTGATAAGTAAAATTTATTTCAAGACAACAGCTATTTTGAAAATCCAAAAAATTGATTTTTGAAACACTTTTTACTCTATAACTTTTGAACGCGAGTTTTCCCGGAGATGCGGGTGGTGTCATTTTATTCACCACTTTAAGCTTAATAAACCACAAAATCTTAGTCAAAATCGTTAGAGCCGTTTTTGAGAAATTTTGATTTTTGATGATTTTTGAGGGTTTTTGGGGGTAAAATACCCTTAAAAATAAAAAATTCAAAAAAATGAAAAAAACGCCTGGAATTATCGTGGATTTGGACCTATGTACCAAATTTAATTAAAATCGGACAATTAGGGCATTCTCTAGCTCTGTTTACATCCTGACACACACACACACACACAGACAGACATCACTCCGAAAACCACTTTTTTGGGCTCAGGGGGAACCAAAATGGATAAATCCACCAACAACTCAAATTCGAAAATTTTGACGAAAACAATACTTTCTCCATATACTATGGTATAGAGGGAGAAAGTAAAAATATATTTTAAAAGCCAGGGAATTGAGAGTATGCTTAATGTTAGTGCCTCCTGACTTTCCTTCTTGTGAAACCAAAGATTTGGGAAATGCAAAATGTTGCAAATAATCATCCCTCCGCTATTTGAAATCTCTTTAGCAAAAAGAAAAAAAAGCTGACAGTAAAGCAACAGAAATGGAATACAATCATTGTCAGTCTGTTTTGAAAATAGGATATGGCAACATTGATTGAAAGGCTAAGTTTAAGTAAAATCTTCTCATAACAAAATAACTTGTTGTGTATTACAGAAAAATAGGGCATTAAAATTTGGTTTTTTTTATTTAGTTTCAACAGTGTAGAATATGATTTGAATGTTTGTTGAAAAAAAACTTGGTAAAATAGGTCTAAAGAACCATTAGTTTAGGATATTGGCTCAGGGCATTTTTTGTCTTTTTAAACTACAATAATGTATACTGTATGTAGTTTCTCAACTTTTGTTAGGCCTAGGCCTAGTTTTTGGAAGGTTTTGCCTTGTATTAATACTGCTTGGTAGGCATACATATTGTTAGGCTTAGTACATTATGTTGACAAATAATACTGAAGCCGACCCGAAGTTTCAACTTAAATTACCCAAACCTACCCGAGTTTTTTTTTAACTTACATGAACAAACCTGACCCGACTCTAATTTTTATTCAACTTATAATATCTGAACCTGAACTGAAAAGTTATGGTAACCGACCACCCGATCCGAAACTGACCTCTGACTTTTAAAATCACTACCTGCAGACCTTTAACCAATCACAAAAAAATTTCATTTAATTTTTGTGAAAGTATAACTATAACCTAGGTCGTTACCTTCCCAATATCCAAATTATTTAATTGGGTCTCGATCAATCTATACCAGTAGAATCTGGAATAATTAGACAGAAATTCAAACGTATGAAATGGTAAAAGAATATGTTTTTGTTGCATTCATCCTTAACATAAAAAATTAATACCTCTCCAATTATTTTCAAATACCTATTTTTTCAGGTCACAGTTGTAAATCCTTATGAAGACAATGCTTCAGCTCCCAGTCTTCATGAAGAACTGCAAGCCTCAATTCAGCAAGAGAATTCTGTAGAAGATGACAACATTGAAGACTGTATAGAACCAGTGGATTTCACTGCTCACGAGAAAGCAGATCTGGAAAGTCATGAGAAAGAAAAAGAGTGCCTGGTGCTTGTCATGGAAGATCCGTCGAGGTCAAAAATAGATAAAACAAATGAAAACATACAGTCAAGCAGTATGGGACACACAACACCGAGTGAAATATCTCCTATGTCTGACATTGAACTGGATCCTAAATCTATTACATCGAATGAAAACCTGACACTACAACAGTTTGAGCAACAACAAAATGCAGAAATTTCAAGGCATATTGCACAAACCAATTGCGACCACAAGACTGGCTGTGATCTCGCCAACACGTCGTACGTCAAGTCCCCAATTACGAGTGGGCCCATGAAGCCTCTCGTACTGCGCTCGCTGGAGAACAGCCTCCACAGCCTCACCTCCAACATCACCCCAATGATCTCTCCCTCCGCCGCCATCTCACCGCCTCTCAAACCCAACATAGACTGTGAATACTTCAACGCTTGCCTTAGACTTAAGGATACTTTAGGATTACCAGGTATCGTATATCTTCAACTATAGGCCTACATTATTTTTAATATTTTATTTTTTCTTCTATGCCCAAGTTAGGGTAATTTTTGTTACAACATATAATTTAAAATGATTTAAAACAAAACTGTATAAAACAACATACTATACTCTATAGTGAATATGACAACTAAGGGATGATTATTATCCCAACAATCTTTCCTGAACTAAGGTTTCAAGAAAGTAGACCTAACATCAAGAACCTCATGAAGTCCATACTATCAGATTCCTTTTTGGGACACACATAAAAAGCAATGTCTAGTAAAAAATCCAACCTACAGAATATAGATTGTTTTAGTATTAACTTCTGTTACACAAATGCTGGCAAATAATTAATGAGAACTGGTTTGTCGTTTATTAGACCCATGTAAGGTAACAAATTGTGCACATACTAAACTAAAGAGCATTAAATATACACGTGACTTTCAAACTTCCTCTTTCAGAATATTTTGAATTAACTATTTATTACTATTAAACTTTGCAATTATGGTACCCTATCATTGTAACAGTCTCAATTCAATCTCATTGCAGGTGGTTTCTTCAGCCGAGACTGTCCAGCCTCATGTTACTGTGATACCTGCCACTCTCAGACGAGTCACCAGAGCAAGGGCGAGCCACCGGCCTTGTACTCTGTACCTTCGCAGTGGTCGAGACTGCCGTTGCGACGGAAGCAACGGACCACTGCGGAAATCGACCAGTGGCATGTTGCTTTTGTAGGAACCTCACTCGGTGCCATTCGTAGGATACTCGACTTGGGAGAGCTGTTGACGCCTGGTTAGTAACTGTTGTGGAAAAATAGTCTCTTGTGGAAATAATATCAATTGATCAGTCTATAACTTATAATGCCCGGGCATTCCCAATGACGTGGAACTCACATTCTTCCGTTGTCCACCCTTGGAACGGCTATGCCAGGAGGTCACACGATATCTTGGAGTGCTGTTGGTGGACTCGGTCCTTGCATGAAAATGCTAGACGGTGAGGACAACTGGGTTGCTTGTCGTATTTTGTTCAGAAAGTGCTTCAATCTAAGAAGACCGATTTAGACAGGATTAATGTCTAAATATGGAGTGAGCCCTAAAGTGTGAAAGCCAAAGTAGGCCTAGTTCTGACGTAATGCGATAAGCGATCACAGGATAGTGTTTGAAAGTGAAAGGGGAGTTTTTGTTTTAGTGGGTAGTCTACTGGCTTTTTTAAGGAGTCTCACACTACAGGTTGGCCCCCTGTGTGCGTAAAAGCATTATTTCTCCTCTCCCTGAAAAAAAATATAAATAGTCAAACATCCATGAAGCACATGTGGTCCAGAATGATGTATTTTCCAATACCAAAGTATTGTATTGATAAAACTATATTATTTTATCTACACTGAAGTTCATGTGCCCAATTCAATTGTTCCTTTAGCGTAGTTAACATTAACGATGGAACAATACTTAAATAGCATAATAACATTTAAGCAGCCATATCCAAGTAGCATAACTTATATACTCAAAGGCTGCATTTTCAACTGATAATGGTTGGATGGATTGTTTCAATTAAATAAAAACGTAAACCATACTGATATTAGAAAAACACACATTTACATTTACTTAACTGAGGCATGGCGGACTGACTTATGAGGAATCAACTCAGAACTTGCACTACCTCTAGTTTCTTCGGGGAATACAGTAGTTGATTTACCAGTTACTCTCCTATTAGCATCTTGAAAAATGCTAAGTTCATCTTAAATACTGTTGGTGGTAGAGTGTTAAAAATTTGTATAGTGCAGCGAGGGTGACCGAGGGAGTTTTTGAGAGAGCAACCAAGACGGCAGCGCGGAACATCAAAGTATCCACATTTACAATATGGTAGGGGTGGGCGAGTATCACATTTTTGGAACGAGTCGAGTTTCGAGTCGAGTCGAGTAATATGTGAACATAAAAATATTGAAAATTGCCTCAAAATAACTAGCCTATAGTCAAATATAAAAATATACTAGCCTACTATACTAAAATAACTAGCCTATCCTACTAGGGCTAAAAAAGATCACTTTAGGCCTAAGTTTAATTTGCTTAAAAACTGTGTGAAGGAACAAATATTGGTTTTTAAATTGCTGATTATAAAAATAAAAAAAACTTAAGCTAAAAACTTGGTTTAGTAACAAAAGGGATTAAAGGAATGTACAGAATAAAATATTGAAAAGTTAGCCTCTAGCCACCATTAAATGAAAAAAAGAAAATCCTCTGTTACAGTTACTTACTTAACTTTTCGCTTTCATGTTTCACTTACTTTAAGATGTTACCAAATAAAAGATTTTCTCTATTCACAGTTTTTGTATTAGGCCTAATTTGAGTCAGAAGCCTAGCCTAGACACCTGGATGCTACAGCTGAATCACAATCACTAAATTTAATTGGTGGATTTAAATTGTCATTTTCAACTCTATCTACTTCCTTTGTCTGTGTTGATAAGAAAATCTTCACCACTCATTTTGTTTAGGAATTATTTTCACTTCTCCGAAATACTCAAGCTATGTAAATATAATTTTCACTGTTTTGGAATTCACCCAATTCCCTCGATTTGCCGTCTGCTAGTGGCAGAATGTCTCTTAACTGAGTAAAGGCTAGCTTTAGTGAACAGCCATGAAGCCTGTTCGTTAGGACTTAAAAGATCACAGAGAACAATAAATTCAATGTCTGTCTTATAATCAAAATAATATTAGAGAAAAATATGTTTATTATCAATTAATAAACATATATTTTTGTGGATGCTGAATTAGAAAAATAACATACAACTATAAAATTGTATTACTCTGGCAATTTGAGGTTAGCCATTGGTAAACCTGATTGTTCATCTTGTCACTTTTCTGTCTGCCATACTATTCTTACTGCTAATGTCAACACAGCTCTTTATTTTGTCTATGTTATTTGAATCAGTTTTAAATCATTGTTTTGATGCAATTAGATGTCAAATTATAATTGACTTTTAAATTTTTTTCCCAGTGTTATGAAGGTCTAAAAAATGAATCATTTTATTAATCAGTAGCAATGTTGACTCTACCACTAACCGTGGGCGTCACTCGCGTGACAAGACAAAGAGTCCAGTCAGCAGTCGAGTCGCTGTCTGCGAAGCATCGTTAGAAGCATTTTCATCGTCTTCACATCTATCTTTCTTTGGTCTTAAAATGTATCACTTTCACAATAGAAACATTTTACAATTTAAGGAAATGGGGTTTAAATAAATAGAAAAACATTTCAGAAATGCTATATTTTAATTTAATAACTACTCGATTCCACTTTACCGAGTAGTCACAAGTACTCGCTCAAGCTTCGAGTATCAAAAAATACTCGACAGATACTCGAAAACTCGAGTACTCGCCCACCCCTACAATATGTCCGATACGATATGTGACTCAATATATATGACATTGCTGTATCGTTATACAAGGCCATATTGCACATCATTACTAGTGGCCTTTTCAGACGAGAGAATTATAAAAAAGCAGTTTTGGTTTTTTATGTTTATACATATGTGTCACTGAAATTTCAAAGCAACTAAGCCTCAATCAGGAAAGCAGCCACTGATTACTGAGAGTCCAAAACTCTCTTATTACCCTCTCGAAAGATGCTAAGTTCATCTTACACACTGTTGTTGGTAGAGTGTTAAAAATTTCTGTGGTATATCGAGGGTAGCCTTGCATTTTAGTTTTTTATGCTTATACATTTGTGTCACTGGAATTTCAGAGCAACTTAGTCTCAATCAGGAACGCAGCCAAAAGTCAAAGCACGACCACTCGGATACAAGGCAGTTGGTATTGAGTCCCACCATCAAGTATGCCGCATGTGCTGCCTTCTCTCCCAAGCATGAGTGAGTGTTTTATATGTTATCACTTTTTATCCAAACTTTAAAAAAGAAAGAAAATAACCATAGAAAATAACCATAGTTGTGACTAAAGGATCAATATAAAACATGTGACAAGAAAATGTGACTAGTTTGTTTAAATTAAAATATGTTTCTTGTAATATACACAAATTTCTTGGGTAGTTCTGCACCAGGGTTTATTTGAGACAGATAAGCGAAACCTTCAATGGATATTAATTTAATTATAGACTTTTTTTTTTATCTTTCTGACTGCAGTGAGAGAGAGTTCATTGATAGTTTTGAAAGGCTTGAGAGTATCATGCTGAGAGAGAATCAATACATTTTAATGAAAACTGGAATGTAAAATTTTTATATTCTGCTGACACTAGTGTTGTAAAGATAAGAAACATATTGATGTCATTTATGCTTTGAGACTTAGTAAAGCATGCTACTAAGATTAGGAAAAGTAGTGAATCTATTTTTGACAATGTTGTTGCACTTTGAGATTGTTTATTGTAATTAATTTTTCACTTCACTGTCAGATCATCACTATTAAATAATTAAGATACAATCAATTGTAAAACAAATGACTGCAAAGTTATGAAAAGAGTTTTTTCAAAACAAAATGTTATAGATTTTAACAATTGTCTGCGGTATTGTAGATTGGAATTTCCTGTACAAAAAAGAGGGGATTTAAAGTGAATTTGAATCTTTTTCCGAGATTGTTTAAGGCCTTTTCAATAAATCATTTCCTTTCAAGACTGTCCGGAGACAACATGGGTGTTAAAAATACAAGCTAAGTAAGCGTTTTTGCTGATCGGAATATCGACCTGGGAATTATGGCCCCAAGATTCAAATGACCCTGCCTTAAAAGAAATATTGAAAACAAGGGAGAAACTTTTCCACAAACCTTTGCTTGAAGAGAAACGAGCAGTCATTTCTGACAATTTTCTGAGCTCTGATTGCATGCAAAAGGAGGTCTGGAACATTGTGCAGAGAGAGACACGTGAGGCTCCTCAGTGTGCATCATTCCTTGTCATACGTCACCAAGAAGTTACTGTTCAATCCGTGTTCGATACGGTTCATATTTTTAATAGCCATATCTCAAATATCTCATGTACATGCGTTTCTTCTAATTGAAATCAAACATCCAACTTTTCATGTAATCATTCTCAAAAACATCCACCAGTCAATTATTTTTTCTGCCGGTTAAAAAATTAGAAGTGGAACAAGCTATCCTTTTTTAAAATACAAAAGTCCTAAGGAACGTATGAGATATCCAACTATCTGTTAAAAAATATTAATCATGCCCTTTTTGACTCTCTCGTCAACCTTTTCAACGTTTCACTGTTATCAGGCATCTTCCCAAGTATCTAAGATCTCTAAGATTGTTTCAATGTTCAAAAAGAGATACCTAGGTGATTTCAATAAATTACTGTCTGGTTGCTCTTTTGTGCACCCAATCAAGAGTACTAGAGAAGGTTGTATATATTACGTTGATAAATTATCTTGACAAACACAATATCCTTACAGAAAATCAGTTTGGTTTCAAAGGCGAAGGAACAACAACTCAAGCAGCAGTAACCTTAATAAATTATGTATTATCAAACTTAACAGCGTGAACCAGCCTTGAGAGTTTCTTTAAATCTCTCAAAATCCTTCGATCAAGTTGACCATTGAATATTTGTCAAAAGCTTACGGGAATTTGTGTTCGTGGTTGTTTCACTTGCCTGGTTCAAGTCACATCTTTCTGGCCGAAGGCAGTTTCTTGACATTTCTGGAAATTGTTCTGAATATGCTTGATGCAGATGTGGGATGCCTCAAGTGAGGGGGGAATTTTTATTGCCCTTATTCTTCATAATTTATGTGAATGATCTTGTGAATTATCTTTTTTTTGGCAAAATCAAAACTATTTGCAGATGACACGACACTGCTGTTTGGAGGTCCTTTATCCGATCTGAGATGTAGGGTCACAGAAACTGCACAAGCACTTTAGAGGTGGTTATCAGCTAACATCTTATTTTGAACTCCGATTAATCAGTTTTAATTTAATTCCTTACTCTATACTCTATATTCTGCAAGTAATAACTGGTGTAATAAATCTCATTGTGCTCTATTGTCGTGAACTAAATAATAAGAACTAATATAAATGAGAAAAATCTCTTTACATTTCAAATTAATCATGTGTGCCCAATCTTAGCTTTTCCGCTTTAACAAGTTTTAAGTTAACTGTAATTTAATAATTAAAGGCAATTTTAAATTTTTTAATTTTCTCTTGCACGCTGGAGGGCACAGCGAACAAGAACATGGACTTGGAGGAGGAGGAGGAACAATCTATAATAGAATGTTGTGAATTTAATGATCTGAATTTGTTTAATCATATGTTAAGAAACTATTCTGTAGTATGTAAAGGTAATTTAAACTTCCGAATTCTGCAACTAAATATACGGAGCTACAGTAAAAATATTGATGAACTCTTAATATTATTACAAGGTATTAATTGTAGATTTAATTGTTTAATATTAACAGAAGCCTGGCTTAAAGACGATAGTGACCTCATGCAAATTGAAGGTTATAATATTTTCAGAAGCTACAACAGCCTTAATCAGAGTGACGGACTGGTCGTCTACATAGATAAGACTTTATCAGTTGCTTGCAATCAGATCTCAATCGGGGGAGTAGCCACGTGCCTGTCCTTGACCTTCGGGTGGGCCGGCACGTCATGTCAATTGTTGTGCATTTACCGGAGCCCATCTTCATCGCTTCCGGTCTTCATTAACGGTTTGCAGGATTTTTTTATTAACTGCTCAAACCAATTCCAAATAAATATTCTCGCTGGCGACATAAACTGTGACATCCTGTGTCCCCAACTGAATTCGCAAGAAGAGCGCTATATTGATTTATTGGGCGAATTTAGACTTTTTTCGTGTGTTGACAAAATAACGCGCCCTGCTAGCAGAACTTGTATCGACCACTATTTTGTAAAACTTCCTCGAAATTTCTGTGTAAAATCCTCAATTTTACACACTGCAATCACTGACCACTCTGTAGTTTGTTTGGAGATAAAAAGTCCTTTACTCAAAAAAGATTATTCTAGTAATATAACTATTAATAAAGTTAATTGGATTAAAACCAGCGAGGATTTAAAATATCAAAATTGGGATGCAGTATTAAACTCCTTGGATGTAGATACAGCCGCGAATAATTTTAGCAATATTATACAAACAACTTTGGTTCAAAACACAACTGAAATTAAAACTACTTCCAAAACTTCAAAATTGAAACCCTGGATAACGAACGGTCTTCTCAAATCAATCCGCCAACGTGATAAGCTTAATCGGCAACTGAAACAAAACCCGTTCAATATTCGTCTACGCGCAAAGTACATCAAATACCGGAATACATTAAAGACAATAATTAAACAGGCAAAATACAGTTTCTACAAAAATAAAATAGATGAGTCACAAGGAAACCCAAGGAAGTTTTGGAACTTAGTGAACGAAGTGGCTGGCCGGCCTGCCCGCAGGGACGGATTCCCTACTGATGCCTTCTGCTCGCACGGCGACACTGCCTCCCCCAGTGATATCGTTAAGCTCAGCAATGATTTTAACGAATACTACGCTTCTGTCGGGTCTCAGCTCGCTGAGGCGCTGCAGCCAGGCGGACCGACGGAGGTCGATGACGCCGCCCATGCTGTGGATTCCGTTTTCTCGCTGCGGCCTGTCTCCCATCTTGAACTTCTTGAAATTGTTAGATCAATGAAGGGAAATTCCGCACCAGGATGGGACGCAATACCCACTAAATTGATTAAGAACAACATCGACTACTTAATTGAACCACTTCTATATATTATAAATCTAAGTATACGGTCCGGAAAATTTCCAGATACTTTCAAAATAGCCAAAGTCATACCAATCTACAAATCTGGACCAAAGAACCAAATCTCTAACTTCAGACCTATCTCTTTACTTTGTTCAGTTTCTAAAATTCTCGAAAAATGTGTTAAAATTCAACTAGGCAAATATCTTGAAATCGAAAAAGTGGTTTCTGACGCACAATTCGGATTTAGACAAAATAAAAGTACGTCTAATGCTTTGTTTGAAATCACAAAATTCATAGCGCAATCGATTGTTTCAAAAAAACGTGTGTTAATAACTTTTCTTGACTTAGCAAAAGCTTTTGATTCAATTGACAGGAAAAAATTGATTTCCAAATTGCGGTTTTCCGGTGTAGACAACCAATCTATCAACTGGTTTGACAGCTATTTAAAGGAACGTTATCAACTTGTATCAATCAATGGCATGGAAAGTGGCAAAACAAACATTGATTACGGGGTCGTACAGGGTAGCAATCTTGGACCTTTGTTGTTTTTAATCTATATAAATAATTTATCCAAACTGAACGTAGGTGGAAAATTGTTACTCTTTGCGGATGACACGGCCGTGGTCTCCACCGGCTGCACGTGGGATGAGGTATACGCTCAGGCTTCTTCCGACCTGATAAGGATCAAGCGCTGGCTGGATCAAAATACTCTCACTCTAAATATTAAGAAAACAAAATGCTTACCAATTTTCTTTAAAAGTGAAAGTGATCCAAGCCCTAGGCAGCTGGTACTTCACTCCTGCGGTGACCCGCGGTCAGTCACCTGTAGTTGCGACACTGTTGAACGTGTGGAACAATATAAATATCTAGGTGTCATTATCGATTACAAATTAAGTTGGATTCCACACGTTCAGTATGTGAAGCGCGGGATCAGAAAACTTCTATATGCCTTTTCCCAGCTTGGCCGGGTGCTGACCGTGGAGCAGTGCAGGACTGTTTATTTCGCCTACGTGCAGTCGGTGCTGCAATACGGTATCCTGGCATGGGGTGGTGTCTCGTCCAACGTGCTAGAGTCGCTGGCAGTGACGCAGCGAACGTTGATCAAAACAATTCTCAACAAACCACATCAATATCCAACCAATCAACTTTTTTCCGATTTTCATGTTTTTACTATCAGACAACTTTATGTCAAAACCCTTTTAATTTTTATAAAAAATAATAAGTCACATATTTTTACACAACTTGAGCATAACTACCCAACTAGACACAGACTGAATTTCGGATTTTATTTCCCAAAACTAACAACGAAGGCTGTATGCACTAATCCATTTTATCAAGCACACATCCTGTATCGCAACCTCCCTACCAAAATCATCGATGCTGAGGGGAGCAGTGTCGCGGTATTCAAAAGAAGAATCTGTGAGTGGCTTCAGGAAATAGGGCGGGATGCGGTTGAGGGTCTGATCCTGTCGCCTTATGTCTGACGGCCGATCCGTGGTCCTCCCTTGGGGCTGTTGAGTTATCACTTTTTACTTTTTACTGTCTCCGTATTTAAGATTCGTTTGGATTCACCTTAGATATGTCACATCTCTTATAATTTATTTTTAATGTAAATCTGTCTCAGCAACACATGAATATAGTTTTACTCATATTGTTCACTTTTCTCTTAAGCAAAATTAATTTTGTAAATTCAGTTTATAACTGTCTATAACTGCTCAATTTTTATTGTTTAGTTTTGTTAATTATGTTCGTTAGATTCAAGCGATTTTTTTTTTTCTTTACAATAGGTAGATATAATTAAGCATGCTAGTTCGGAACTCTTTCCCTGCACACGGATCAGCAGTCTTTGCAGGGAAATAATAATTCCATATAATGTATTATTTGTGCTATTGTACCTATATGTTGATATGGAATAAAGAATTTTGAATTTTGAATTTGAATTTGAATTTGAATATAAGAATCCAAAAGATATTTCATTGGCATCATTTGACATCAGTGAGGGTTCATCAGTAAAGTTTCTAGGGCTAACTGTGAATAGCAGTTTATCATGAGATCTCCTCATGACACATCTCTGCAGTAAGCTGAGTCGAGTCACCTATGTACTCAGAACACTACATCCACTCTTGGATTACAATACCCTTCTCGTGATTCATTACGGGTGCTTCTTTTCTGCAATGACATGGAATAGAAGGGTAGGGTGGGTCTCCTCAAGTCTCAAAAAGTCTAGGAAAGAGCTGTTTGTATCCAGGAAGCAGAAAATGTATTGACCCCTAAAATTTCCCCCAATCGTACTGTTACGGATCAAAGATTTTCTCCAAGATACACGATATATATCACTGCCTTGAAACTCAACAGCTTACATTGTTTATAAAAAGTTTATAAGATAAAGATTTTTAAAATTTTAGTTTATTATATTAAAACACACGTAATTAAAATCAAATGAAACTGCTTACCAATACTTCTTAATACTTATATCTATCATACTCCTGCAGAGGTTCCTGCTCCGGCGGCTAATCCTGCCTTGGCAGCAAACTCTGCCCCAACACCTTTGGGGGGCTGGAAGACGCGCCTCTCCAAGAAGGAAAGGAGGAGGCAGAAGCAAGCGGAGGCAGCTTCGAAAAGTGCGTCGAGGGTGGAGCGGACGCAAGTCTCAAACCCGGTTGGGGAGGCCTCTGGCAAGTCTGTCAGAAAGCCTAAACAACCCAGGCCTAAGAAGCCCAGGACGGAGGCAATCTTGATCAAGCCCTTAGGGGGGCGATCTTTTGCCGATGTTCTGGGTCAGATTAGATCGCAGGCCAAACCGGAAGAGACCGACACCGTTATCAAGTCTATTCGGCGAACCCAGAACAGGGATGTCCTCCTCGAACTGGGGAAGTCGAGTGACAAGATTGGTTTTGCCGCTTCCCTCAAGACTGCACTTGGGGACAAAGGCTCAATCAAGGCCCTAGAACCGAAGTGTTCGGTCGAGATTCGGGAACTTGATGCCCTCTCCACCAAAGAGGAGGTGACCCGTGCAATCCAGGTGGCACTCCCGGAGATACCGGCTGATGGAGTGAGGGTATGGCTGACTAAGCCCAACCGAAGTCAACTCTGGATGGCTGTTGCTGAGATGAGCGAAAAGCAGGCCAATAAGCTGCTTAGCCTTCAGCACCTCAGAGTCGGTTGGGTCAGTTGCAGGCTCAAACGGAGGGTGGTAGTTTCGAGATGCTTCCGCTGTCTCGGTTTCGGCCACTCCTCCCGAAACTGTAACGGGCCCAACAGGAGTGCCAACTGCTTCCAGTGTGGAGGCCAGGGCCACAAACGCAAGGAATGTTCCTCGAGCCCCTCCTGCTTCCTCTGCAAGGATTCAGGCTCCAGTGCCCTCGGTCACTTACCCGGGTCTGGTCAGTGCGGTGCCTTCAGAGCCGCACTTTAACAGGCAAAAGGCAGCGGCCGGTAATTCGCATCCTCCAGGCCAATCTTCATAGATCCTGGGGAGCTGATAACCTTCTAGATCAGCTCGCCCGAGAACTTGGTGCTGACGCGCTCCTTATCAGCGAACAGTATCGGGACAGAGACCCAAACACTTGGATCTCCGACAGCCTCGGTACTGCAGCATTTTGGGCACGTAATACGCAGGATGTCTTGGTGCGGAGTCACGGTCGCGGCCGAGGATTCGCCTGGGTTAGGTGTAGGGATGTGACAATCTTCAGTTGCTACCTCACCCCCAACGAGGCCGTCCAGGACTTCCGCGACAAGATAGATAGCCTAGAGGAGTGCGTTCTCGGCACCACCGGGCATGTCGTCGTTGGTGGCGATTTCAACGCCAGGGCCGTCGAGTGGGGAATGCCCTCTACCAGCTCCCGGGGGAAATACATCCTGGATTTCATCGCCAGGGCCGGTCTTGTCGTCCTCAACCAGGGCGACACACCTACTTTTCGGCGCCCCGGGCAGAGAGGCACGATCCCCGACGTCACCTTTGCGTCTGAGTCGCTCCTTCCGAGGATCTCTGGCTGGAGGGTTGTGGAGGACTACACGGGTAGCGACCACCAATACGTCGTGTTTGACCTGCATGATCAGGCAAATCGTCGAGTTTCCGCATCTCGAGAAGGGCCACGCCGGTGGAACACCAACAAACTGGACGTGGTCAAGTTCACCGAAGTCATCTCTCGGGGAGCGCAGGGGAATCCTGGTGAGGCTGGGGCCGAGGCACTAGTAACATCCACGATGGAACTGATCGTCTCGGCCTGCGACCAGTCTATGCCGCGAAGGAAACCCCGACGCGACAAACAACCCGTTTACTGGTGGACTGAAGAGATTGCGGAACTGAGAAGAACATGTTTAAGAACTAGACGAGCCGCCACTAGAGCGAGAATTCCCGCAGACAGAGTTCGTAGGTCGGAGGCCTATAAAGCTGCGAGAAAATCTCTCCGCCAGGGGATCAACAGGAGCAAGGCGAATAGCTGGAGGAGACTTCGTGACGACGTTGACTCCGACCCGTGGGGCCTGGGTTACAAACTTGTAACACAGAAACTCGGCGCCCGCTCTCCACCTTCCATCATGGAGGGCGCCACCATGGGGAGGATCGTCACTGCGTTGTTTCCTGAACATCCACAGCGACCGCCGGTTGACTTCGGACGGGTAGAGGACGTTCCACTCTTCACTTTCGAGGAGCTGGAAACCTCCGTTCTCTCCCTGAAGAGCAACAAGGCTCCTGGCCCGGACGGGATTCCCAGTGAGGCTTTAAAGAAAGTATTTTCAATCAACGCTGACTTGTTGTTGAGAATGTACAATGCCTGTTTGGTAGAAGGGGTGTTTCCGGCTCCCTGGAAAACAGCCAGGCTTGTACTGATCAGCAAGGGCAAAGGTGATCCCGAGCTGCCGTCGTCCCACAGGCCTCTCTGCATGTTGGACACGGCTGGGAAGCTATTCGAGAAGCTGATCCGTTCCCGCCTGACTTCTGCCGTGGAAGCTGCCGGGGACTTATGCCCCCGTCAGTACGGCTTCAGAAAGGGACGGTCAACGATCGACGCTGTCACCGAAGTTCAGAGAGCTGTGGAGAGAGCCGAGAGCCACAACCATTTCTCCCGCCGAGCAGTGCTTCTTGTTACGCTTGATGTCAAGAATGCCTTCAACTCGGCGAGGTGGGTCGATATGTTGGATGCGCTTCGCAACATCTTTCGTATTCCTGCATATCTGTTGCGGCTCATCGAGGATTATCTACGCTCTCGAAGCCTGATTTATGACACGAGGGACGGAACGCGGACGATGGAAGTCACATCTGGTGCCGCACAAGGTTCAATACTCGGCCCGGATCTCTGGAACGTTGCCTATGACAGCCTCCTGAGGTCTGAGATGCCTGAGGAAACCACTTTGGTTGGGTATGCCGATGACGTCGCAGCTCTCATTGCTGCACGCAACGTTGAGCTGGCCCAACTGAAGTTGAACCGAGTTATGCGGGTGGTCAACAACTGGATGTCCGATCACGGTCTCTCGCTTGCTCTCAGTAAGACGGAGATCGTGATTCTCACGAAGAAGAGGATCGACACCGTCGTCCCGTTTCGAGTGGGAAGGGAGGTGGTCACATCAACTCGTGCCGCCAAATACCTCGGGGTTATGGTGGACACCAAGTTAAGCTGGAGGGATCAGATCTTCCGTACGGCGGACAAGGCCGCTAAGGTAGTCACTTACCTTAGTACCTTAGCTGATGGCCAATGTCGGGGGTCCCCGATCCAGCAGAAGACGTCTGTTGATGTCCGCGGTCCAGTCTGTGCTCCTTTATGGGGCAGAGGTGTGGGCAGGCGCTCTAGATAAGGAGTGCTACAGGTTGCGACTCGCCCGAGTTCAGCGTCAAGCTGCGCTCCGGGTGTGTTCCGCCTACCGGACAGTGTCCGAGCCTGCCGTCCTGGTGGTCGCCGGAGTCATCCCTGTCAAGCTCTTGGCAGGGGAGAGGAAAGCGATTTATCAGAGACAAGGCTAGATCGGCAAGGACACGGCAAGAACAGAAGAGCGCTCCCGAACCTTCCAGCAGTGGCAACACAGCTGGGAGCACGACACCCGAGGACGATGGACTGCGCAACTCATCGAGCAGGTCCAACCATGGGTAGAAAGGCGGCATGGCGAGGTGGACTACTTCCTCACGCAGTTCCTGACAGGTCACGGCTATTTCAAGTCGTACCTGAACCGGATGGGCAAGACCGGTTCACCGGATTGCATCTACTGCCCGGGCGTTCCCGATGACGCGGAACACACCTTCTTCCGCTGTTCGCGTTGGGAAAGGCCCCGCCTGGAGGACACAAGAAAACTCGGTGTTTTTTGGTGGACACGGTCTGCCGAAAGATTATGGAGGATGAGGGCAACTGGGATTGTTTGTCACAGTTCGTCCGGGGCATCCTCCTGGAAAAGAAAACCGATCTGGACCGCGAATTGGCCCAGATCCCTTGATCGAGCGGCTGGATAAGGAGCGAGCCCCACGGGCGTAAGCCAAATTTAGGCCTAGCCTGACGTAATGTGACAAACAATTCCAGGTTAGATTCCTAAAGAGTAGAGGAGGTTTTTTAGTGGGTAAACCCGTCTTTAGGGGAGCCCCACACTACAGGCTGGCCACCTGTGTGCGTAATGCATTTTTCCGCCTCTCCCTCAAAAAAAAAAAAAAAAAAAAAAAAAAAAATATCTATCATAACTAAAATAAAATCGTGATTAGATGCTCAGTTTTAACTTCAATTATTAAGAAAAGGAAAATCACAACTACAAAAAAAAAATCCTAGATCACCAGATCGGACATATTCTACACCCCTGTTCGTATCATGAAAGGACAGTCTCCTCTATACTCGTGCAGAGGAGATTTCCGCTCAATTTGTATTTTTACCCTCCCCTCCATTTTCATATATAATATAGTCCTTTCCAGTGTTGATAACCTTCAAGGATTTTAAAGTTATTGGCACAAACCACTGTCCCCTAACCACTAGTTGGTACATATCCTATTAGATATGGTGACGATCCCTGCATTCCATACATCGTTTGGCTCTTTCCGAGAGAGGAATAAATTATTCCGGTCCAGTCTTTTACTACAAACAAACCCGGGAAATGAGAGATATAAAAGGTTCCGCTTTTGAGAAAAATCTGAGGGAATTTTTAGTTGAGGGAAAATGTTATAGTGTTCAGGAATTCCTCTCTACCTAATCAAAAAAATCACACTTGTCAAAGTTCCTTGTTTAGGTTGTAATGGTATACCACCATTACACTCTTTCTGAGTTCACTCTTTATTTTTAAATGTGAAACTGAGATGTACAGCTTGTTTTTATGTTATTCAAAATAAATATTTTCTATTGTCTTTAGATTTTGCAGAGATACATTGTTGATTTTCCACCACAGGTACATTGACCCCAAGACCAAAAAGCGCATGGTCGCGTACGCTGCGTTCCAGGTGCTGGTGCGACCGGGGTCGTACAAGGTTGGGCCGCCCTCGGTGCCGCATGTCAGCAAACCTGTCGATCCCCCGCTCGATCACAACTCGACTGAGTGGGTCACCAAAGAACGAAACTCTACCGTCCTCACCGCTCTCTTACTAAAGCTTGAACAAGCTTAGAAATATATTTATATTATTTATTAAATCTGTGAGCAAAAGCTTTAAACATCAAATGCATAAATTTTTATATGAAAATATGGACCAAATGTTAATTATGTTTTATAATTTATTTTGTACATTATCTGTGATTTTTACTCGTCTTTTTAATTTATGGTATATATTTTTTATAGTGATGATTATTTTACCGTGTATTTATTATAGGTGTATTATAAAAGTCATGGTTTATTTTGTGAATGTTATATGTTTTTTGAAGCATGGCTCAGAATTTGAAGAGAGCATTATTTTTTATGTTGTTACCTATAGATTAGGAATTTCTTTTTTTATTAGGAATAAAATATAGTGTATATTAATTTTTACATAAGTATTTTTTTACCTTTAATTAATTATGAATATTTTAATAATTTTAAACATACATTTACTATGAACATAACAATGGTTGCAATTGGATGGCAGCTATTGATGCAATCGCCTTATAAGAAATTTGTATTAGTTCATTAGCGAACAGTGATTTTAACTCATAATTCAATATCATTCATCATAGATCACCAGTGTGCATGTGCAAGATTGATAGCTCACCAACATTAAAATAGTTGAATACAAAAGATGAAACAATGAATTACGTGGCAACATAATTTTCTATAGGAGGTTGACGTGGATAAAGTTTTTGCTAGACTCATACAGACACAAATAAAACAAAATAATATCAAACTTTCAACAAAAGCCTACAAAATGTTGATTTTTGTAGTAAGTACCTCACTTAGAAGTTTTAAACTAGTGCTGGCAGTATATAATATTTATATATGTATATAAACACAAAGAATTACATTAAAAAGTATAGCCCAGAAATATTCTTTTGATCAACTAACTGTTTGGAGAATACAGTTGGCAATAGTTTTTTTCTTTAAGAAATAGACATATAAAAAAATCAATGAACTTGTCAATGAAGATCCTGTAATAGATTGAAACCAGTAACTTTTTCAGACTATTGAAAAACATTGTTTTTGAAGATACGCAAATTGCCTAATTTTTTCCTTCAACACATTGGCTACCAATTGTTGTATGGCTGACTAAATCCAATGCATGAGATTCATCAAATTTGTTCTTCACATTTCATTGATAAAACAAGTTATGCTGATAAAAATTCAATAAAAGAATAGTTTGAGTGTATTTCACTATAGGGAATACGCTATTATGGTTGTAACAGCAGTCACGGTTAAGACCTAAGCCTGGGACCATAATACTTTTTCATTCCAAGGTCCCCAGAAGCCAAAAACAACGTTTGTTCAAATTCATATACAAAAATATGAATTCATATATGAAATTTATATATAAAAATCTATACAGGGATTTTACAAACAACCTGGAGTATGTTCCTTTGGTCAAGACAATAAAAATTATCAACAAAAGACAGGGATGTAAAATGCTTCCTTAAGCTGCTATCCTCCATTTGAGGAGCCTAAAAGCCAAGGGGTACAAGTGCAAAATTTACCATTTTGGAGATAAGTGTATATATAGGTTGCCAAAAGTCCATATTTACTAGTGGTAAAAGGATACAAGTGAATCTCTGACAGGTGCTGAGATCTGTTGGTGGTTACAAGTACTACTTCAAGCATCAGCTGTTTAGTTTCAGAAGCCAATAGATACAAGAGCCACTTGTACCCCTTGGCTTTTACACTTTAGCAGTTGGTTATTTTGTTGGTGCTTATTGACTGTTGATAAAGGGAATAAAAATTGTAATTATTATTGTTTTTCTCGATTATTGCTGTTTATACTTTTTGGCAACTGTGTTACTTATTTGAGCCTTTTTTACACACAAATATGAATATTGAACGTCTTTATAAGAATGATTTACCATTGTTATCACCAGCAGCTGAGAAGCCGAAAATCAAAAAGTTGAAATTTGACAACTTACAAGCACTTCTGCCTTACGTCCCTCCAATCCATCACGCTTTTTTAATAGTTAAAAATACTCTGGTGATGCAAATACTGGTAATGAGTATAAACCTAATGATGAAAACGAGGGCACAGTTTCCGAAAATGTCTATGACAGTGACACAGAACCCATTGATTAGTGAATCGGGCTTCGTAATTGTGTTTCTTTTAGAATTTATTCCTTTTTAATAAAGAGTTTCTTGTAATATAATGAGGTTTTATTCAGTATCTGAGGTATATCTACTAAATACTAAATAAGAAGCTAACAGTTTTTAGCAGCCAAGGGGTACAAGTGATGTTTATAATCACAGAATCCTTTATATTACAAATTCTGTCAAAGTTAGACACCTAAACCTCAATTCAGGGTTTTTTTGGTAACAGTAAGTCATATAAATACAAATGTTATATTTTTCAGCCAATAACTTTTAATTATGGGTAAAATCAAAACTTTGACCGCCGTTTTCTCAATAGTCACTTATTGTTACTTGTACCCCTTGGCTTTTGGACTCCTCATTTAGTTTAATCTTAATAATTTTTATTTCCCAAACAGAGGTTATATCAAGTTTATATGTAATATGAGCCTTTATCATCCAATTTCCATTTTCAGAAAATTGTCATATATAAAATTAACAAAAATAAAATTTATTCTTATTAGAAATTTGAAGTCATTATTTTAAAATTTAGTTATTATTTTCTAATAAGAGCTTGTGCAGAATGAAACAGTTGAGTAGTTAACATTTAGTGGAATAGTTTTAACATTACTTAGGTTTCACCTAAGTAAATAGTTGGTAGCCAACACGTTAAATGAAAACAAAGTTACAAAGGTCTATATGTTAATATTATAATTTTGTTAATGCATTCTCATGTTTTTTTTATATTTTACCAAATTCTGGGCCATTACATAGTAAAAGTCATGTAGTATATTGGAGTAGCAAGTTATTACAGTATCAGTAGAATAATCTGATTGTGTTCATGTTGGCAGCCATGGTTGGTACAGCAGGATAGTCACTCTTTAGTTCCTTCACGGCTTCAACTCACAGTTGCGCTGTTTATTGTTAGAAGCTACCAACAAGTTATACATTGTTATAATTACAAAAATGGTCATTGTTATTGTTTATTACAGGTAGAACAGATTGGTGAAAATGGTGCTTTCTAGTATTTACATTATTTTACAAATTTTGCCTTGAGATAATTTGTCTTGATTTTGTCTCCCTTTGATTTTTTTTTCGCATTAAAATATTATGTAGGTATTAAATAGATTTTATTTTTTTATTTTGACAAACTGATGCACAAAGTTTTATCAAACCAAAAGTTAGTTAAAGGTGTGACTTAATTTATGTGACAAAACATTCACAAACAACTAAATGTAGGGAAGTCTTAACTATTTCTAAATGTATGAATAATAGGAGTGCACCACTATGACTTGGAATTATTGATTGTAAACTAGTCAACTATCATTTCCTTACGTAGTACTCCTTCCTGCAGGAGTTGGATTTATTTGAGATCATCCTTTTACATTATTAATGTAAATTTTTTATTATATGTTTTACAATAAAATCATGAGATTATTACCGTATCTAAACTTATATAGTTTTTAGAATAAATTGTAGTCATGAAGGCATTTCAATGCCTTTATAAGTGCCGCTTTCCCCAAACATGTTTAAGTTAAGCGCGCTTGGCAAAAGCGAGTGCTTTTTTCAAGTCAGCTTAAATTAAACTCGAGTTTAATTCAAGGTATATTATAATGTTTAATATTAAACCAAACACATTTATTTAACTAGTTGGGGAAGTGGCCCTAAATCACCCATTTTATCTAATATAAAAATAAATGCCAATAAACTATTTTACAATAACAAATACCAGAGAAATAAATGCAATTAAAACATTGAAAAATTAATTTACTCATTAGTTTTGCTCATTCTCCGACATAATTTTTCTGGTAGAGAATGTACACCAAACACGTCAAGTGTTCTCTTGCTTCTGTTAGTTTTTAACATAGGGTGTGAAGGAAAGGTAAATGATATCTAGTCTTATTCAATCAATGTCACTCATTGGGTTTAGGGATTCTCAATATGGCTTTTAACAAAAGAATTTTGTGTGAACATTGTGTAAGTCAGGATTTTTTTTTACAAAATGTGAAAAAAAAATTGTTTTCAAATGTTTGGTGTAAATATTCTTGCTTGGGTTCAAACTTAAAAGTTTTCTTTGATAACCATCGAAAGCATGAACTTATGAAATGCATACTGTTTATATGTAAAGCTGGTTAGTTTTTTTGTACATTTTTCAATGTTTAAAATTTTCTTTTAATTTGTTGTTTCTCTTAACACTAAATTATTGTAATTTTTATTTGTACGTTGTTTTTAGAATGTATCTTGATTGAGGATGATTCTATCTGTAATATACAAACAATCTTAAAATATCTGGTTTGTTCCTTTATTTGTCCTGGTTGTCTTAGTTACTAAGGTTCAAGGAATAAGGTAGGAGCAAGGAACTGGTTATTACAACATAGGTCTAGACCCGATTTTTACAGGATTGTTTCAGAAATAGGCATTGAGAATAGGGGTTGTTCTATTTGTTCTGTTAACCTATCAGTCTAAACTATGGCTGACAGACAAAAGATCAATTTTTGTGAAAGGTACCCCCAAATGTTTGATTTTTGTTGTTGTACCTCTACAATTGAGATACCCTTTCTTTAAAATCTGTGGAAGTGTAACAAAAGCTGATTGCCAAAGACAAAATCCATGTTAACAAAAAATGTGTGATTGGGCATGTGAAGATGCGTGAGGGTCTTGAACTTTGGTTCAAAGAACTCACATGTTTGATGCTTACAAGATTGGAAGGGTTTGGACCGCTTTCTCTTAAAGAGTTTAGGTTACTAAGCCACTGAAGTTGAGTTGGAAATAGTAGTTTTCATCACTAGGAGCAAAAGTGGCTCTTTTTAGTGCGCAACCGTGTTTTAAAAAAGAGGCGCAGCCGACTTTTTAAAAACAATTAAGCACTAAAAAGACACTTTTGCTCCGAGTGATGAACAATGTTTTTTATCGTAATGCAGAACTTCACTTTTAATCATTTAAAATATTAACTATAAAGTTATATTTTTTGAGGTTACATTAAAAAGTAAGTAATATACAGTGTTTACATTTCTGTTATTTTCAAATGTAATGTTTGAATTTCACTATTCTGCATAGGAAATTAATAAATAACACTTAGCAAACAGCTGACTTTTCAGTCTTAGGACCTAAAAAATATTCCAGCTGATTTTTCAGTCCTAGGACAAAAAAGAAATGTTTTAGGTACTATTGAGAGAGTAAAAAACAGGCTGATTTCGAGTGGAATTATAAAAAGAAGTTTTCCTAATAATGCGGCTATTTGTATACTGTTTATTTTTGCTTGCAAACAGCTGATTTACTTTGACATTGAGACACAGATCCAATCTGGTGAAAATTTTCAGGTGAATTTAACTGAAGGGTGAGTGTGATGGATTAGATAAGATGTAGCTTTGTTACTGACAAAGATCAGCTGATTCATTTGTTTCAATCATTAAATATAGGCCAAAGAACAAACGCAGGTGAGTTCAGTTTCGCACCATCAAAACGTGTCTAACTCATTTATGATCAAACTGGCAACTTTCAGATTTGAAGGGGAGCTGTACAACCACCCAGCTACCCAGAAAGTATTTGTGCTTTCAATTATACTTCAGCACATTTTTTTTTTACTTTTCAGCAGACTTCTAATTTAAAATAAGAAAAAGGGAAGAACAAGGCATGTAAGGTCATGTATTAATGAATACTAGAGATCGCCCACTGGTCGAAATTCGACCAAAAATTCGGTTGATCTTGAGGAAAATAATTTTAAAATGTTTTATAAATGAAATTTATGTTCTTCCTTATTTGGTGGCATTTGTTATTACAACAGCTGTCTAATGATTCAATCAATTATCCTTCTCCCATAAGATTAACATTGAAACTTTGAAAAGTTGTAGGGCTTAGCCCCATGGGCCGATGTGAATTAAAACGTGATTCTGCTCATCTACAGCACAATGCCTTTTTAACGGTATGCGCGAATTTTTACTTCGATGCACACAAGCTGAGAAAAAAGGAGGAAATGAAACATGCTTGCCTATTAATATATAGAACATAATAAAATACCAGTTTTTTAGGGGGGGGGTTCACTGATCAAATTATTGTTCTATGAACATGGCTGAATTCTTTGAAAATCTTTTTAACAACAGCTGTAACATAAACCATTAAAAGGATTGTTGTTAGATAAATGAATAGGCCATCTTTTAGGGCTTAAAACAAATAATTTAAATTAGGTTTTGATGTTATATGAGTTGGTGGGGAAATGCCTTATGCCTTTAGGAGAGCTTGCACTCCCAGTATCATAGGGTGCGAAGAACACGAGCGAACTTAGGTCATGGTAACTGGGGGTGCGAGCTCGCCAAAAGGCACAAGATAATACCAAACTCATTCATTATCAAGACCCAATTTAAATATTGAGCTTTTATGATTTAAAATGTAGCCTATTTCTCTTGTCTAAGAATAATTCGCTATTGTTGCAACACAGTGTTGCATTGTTGGAGCTCATTAGTTTGAAAAAAACAATATCATCCCAACGTCGAGGAGTGACACCTGTAAATCCATCCATACTCAAGAACTATCAGTATCATAATAAAGTTATATTTCCTTATACAACTTTTAGTAGGGGACATATATGCCTCCCCCCCCTCGCCCAACACTATGTCTATGTGTTGTAGTGTGGCGCAATGTACCGCATTAATGAGGTAGAGTTGACAGTTAAGCTGTCCGATTGCTCATATTCGCCTTAAGGACCTTTTCCGCTCGGTCCTGTTCTGCACTGGTGTAAGAGTGATTCGCACTCTTACTGCAACCCACAACAGGACCGAGCTGGGAGAAATAGATAGTTGGGTCATGTTAAAAGGCTATTAAGCATGCTTAAATACATATTACATGACCTAACTGTAGCGGCAGTGGTCTTTTGGGAGCCCGAAATATCCCGTGGCGCGCCCTGTATCAGTTTAAAACTGGATAAAACAAATTGTATGTACTGTTCTGTGAACTATTATGGCGTTTTATCTTCAACCTGGTATTTTTAAGGTTTGGTTAACATGATGACTATCCATAATATATGCTTATTATTGATTTTTGATGAAAATATATCGCTGATTATTACTGGAGATAAAAAAAGTGTTTTGCCTCTAGTGAGCTAATAAAAGGATTTCAATTGTTTTTTAGACCATTATTATATTCTTTTCGATTACGCAAATGGCCCTTATTGTATAAATCACGAGATTAAAAACTGTAATCCACAATAAAATGCGATAAAGCAGTTTTCAAATCCCGCTCTCGCAGAACAAAGAAACCAGTGAATAAACTTGATTTACTAATGAACTAATCATCGTACGGACACCAGACTTGTACTGGTGTGTTCGGCATTTCATTCTAAAAGTGTTTATAAGATTACAAATAGTGCGTTGCTTAAAATGCCTTTATTATTCGCCGAACGTCGTCGAGGAACGCACGTCTTAGACTGTCCGCGAAGCGAGTCCAAGGCGTCACTGCGGGCTATATTTCTCTAATATTTAAGTTGTAACAGCTCAAATACTCTGTCTAATACATAAATGATATACGGATGCTGGGTAATACCTATGTGAAACCAAAAAAGATGATCCGATATGAATGGAACCCGATCTCTTTGTTAAATTTGGTTTAAGTTAAGATTACAACTGTAAAATAAGTTTCGCCGTAGAATATAATCGATATTTGTTGACCATTTTCAAAATGAGGTCACCACAGTGGAGAATACACTTATTATTGTCGTAATCTTACTTAAAATTCCATTCCGGATTACCGAAATACGAAATATAACTTAAGGTCCACAACTATACGCAATTCATTTGTGCACTAGACAAAGATAATTCACTGTTTTCTTCAATTTTTTTCGTATTATATTACTACCTGAGCATAAACAGTATCCTAACGACTTGCAAACGACTTTATAATATGAAAATAAAAGCGTCAACAACGTTTGTATGGCATATAAATACGGCTTAACCAGATACAGAAGATAAATGTCGGGCCGAAACAATCTTTCTCAACTGTACGAAAAGCCATGTTTAACATAAGTTTTCGGGCTACCACAAATCGAAACGATGGTTTAATGATTTTAATCACCGAGAACACACTGGAATAAGTAGGAATTGATATAAATAATACTTCCACGTCACGTGGAATGTGAGGAATTAACCTCTAAAGTCGGCTTTTAGCGCGTTGTTAAAAATTGCCTGTTTAAATCATTAATCCTTTACCTTGCTCAGGTAGCTGTAAAATATTATTATATTATTGACTTAAACGATACATTCCAGTAAGGAGAATCGATTGAACATGATTAGGACCAATATGTAACCGCCTAAACCTTCATTTCGCAATAAAACCCTACTTTTTTCCTAGGTTTTCGATGAATTCGCACTTTAAACGAGCTCTGACGTCTTACCTGTAAGGAACTAAGGATCGGAATTTATACTGTCCTGTCGGGCGTCTAATGGAGAAAAGAAATACGCAAACACCATCCAAATCGAGCTATAAACTAAAAAGTTATTCGCGATAAACGAATGGTGTGTCATAGGCGGTGACGTCACAGCCTTGGCGCGTGGTGGCGGTTACAGCGCCGAGAGGGAGCGAGACCCGAGGTAGTGTGGAAAAATGTATAAACTGGGTTTTATGGTGGAAACAGATTGGTTTATGGGTTTTAAAGACCCCCTGATTGATTTCCCCGAAAACCCCGTTGATTTAATTGAAAAAATACCAAAAACCTAATTTTTCGTCAAAATACATATATTAATTTTTTTCCAATTTACCTTATCTGTCTAAACGACAATTAATGATGTTACGCAATACGGGCACTCTAAAACTACCTATTTTAACCATTTTTAATTGCTACAGGCTCCTTAAAAGTCATTTAAATTCGAATTAAGCTGATCCTACCGAGATCTTTATCAGTTTTGGGCCGATTTTAAGCCCGTAAAGGCTCCTATGGTCCTCTAAGGCGGTATAATCCCATTTAAGCATCCTTTATAGCCTTTTAACATGATCCAACTATCTATTTCTCTTGCTCGGTCCTGTTGTGGGTTGCAGTAAGAGTGCGAATCACTCTTACACCAGCGCAGAACAGGACCGAGCGGAAGAAGAATTAAAGTTCACACACATACAGACGGACGGAGCAAAAATCCCTCCCCAGGTTATTAAATGTTGCAACTCACACAGACATCCGTCTATCCTGTCTGAACGTCTAAGAGACGAACGTCTGTGTGCATTGCAACATTTAATAACCTGGGGAGGGATTTTTCCTCCGTCCGTTTGCATACGTCCGTCTGTTGCTATGTGCGCTGGCCTTTAACATGTGCTATTCTGCTACACTATCACTGTTCTGTTGCCATTTTTCAATTTCAGAATTTAATAAAAATGATATTGCATAATATTGTGGAAAAAAACTTTAAGAGTTGCCGATTCAGAATTGACTATTTTAAATTTAAAACATTTTTGCAAAACTACAAACTGAGTCAATTTTTTTGACACTTAATGGGTTAAAATTAGTGCAAAAAAACAAGATCAGCTAGTCCGTTCTTGGACGTTGTTTTGATCATTGATTAAATGAAGCAGCCTCTCCCGCGTGGCTAATTTTTTAGTAGGAGACTGCCTGGCAATCACCACCTATCTACTATATATCTAGAGAAGAAAAATAAAATATCCAACTCTCAACATGGTTTCAGAAGCAATAGATCGACAAACTCAGCCCTTGCAGTACTCTGCGATAAAATCACAAAAACATGGGAAAACCAAGCTCAAGCATCGGGAATTTTCTTAGACATTGAAAAAGCATTTGACAGTTTAAATAGAGAAATACTAATTAACAAACTACACCAACTAAATATTACAAACAAAGCCTTAGCTTGGATGAAGAACTACCTCTCAAACCGCAAACAACTAGTCCAAATTGAATTCAACATTAACAACTACGAAACCATCTACAAATCATCAATACAAACATCGTTTCAAGGAATTCCTCAAGGATCAATATTAGGACCCCTATTATTTTTAACGTACACAAACTCTTTTCCAAACAATTTATCCGAAACAACCTTATGTATAATGTTTGCAGATGACACCACGATCTTGACCCCAACACAAAACTCAGCAGTACCCCACCTTCAAAAAACAAATATTGAAAATATCCTAACCACATCAACTCTGGCGTGCAAAGAAATAGACCTTATAATAAATAAACAGAAAACGATTGTAATAAATTTCAAGACAAAAAACCAAAATAATGGCCCACAAACAGACACAGCTGAAGAACCGTCAAATTCTTAGGTATAACCATCGACCAATATCTAACATGGCACAACCATATCCAGGACCTACACAAAAAACTCTCTCAAGTACTGTATGCCCTGAGAAGACTGAGGAGAATATCTAACCAAGAAATGTCAATCACAGCATATCATGCCCTTTTCTCATCCCACCTGCGTTACGGCATCACAGCATGGGGCGCTGCAAGCGAAACAGACATTCAAGACATTTTAGTACTTCAAAAAAGAGCAATCCACATCATAAATCAAATCGAACCTAGAGAACACTGCAAACCATTTTTCAAATCCAACCATATCCTCACCATTATATCCCTATATCTTTATGAGCTAATAATTCAAATCAAAATCAACCCTCCTCAATTAAGAACAAATTGCCACAATTACAATCTTAGAATTAAGACAAACTTTGATCTCAACCAACACAAGTAAAACCCCAAACAATATGGGCATTAAAATGCATAACCTTTTACCAAATCAACTAAAAGAAATAAACAACATTCAAACTTTCAAAAAAAAACTCAAAGAATACCTGCTCAACCGACCCTACTATAAACTCTCAGAGTTTATAGAGGAACACAAATAAACACGGCTCTACACACCACACACACTACACTAACACAACACAAAGAAGAATTGACGATTCCCCGGTCTCTAAGGACTGCGGCAGAAGACATCTATGGTAAATGGTAAATGACAACTAACGGTTGTAGGCTGATCCGTAAATGGTCTATAAACTCACCAGTGGCACAAGCGTTCTCTCCATGCAGCAAAATGCTACTTCACAACTAACCTACATACATAATCATTGATATTTTTATTTAGTTGCTACTTTGAGTATCAATGTTCTGTATTTTTTTCATTTTGGTGATCACATCTTGATAACTACCTGGTGAGAAGAAGGGCTGGGGCCCTGAACGATTTTAGCTGGTGTATTGCAAAAAGTTAATGATCAATCGAATCATTAGTTTGACATGTTGAAACCACATTATTATACAGCTAGGATAACAACTTAACTGAGCCACCAAATGCAACTCTGGAACTATTAGAATCAGATCAAACTTTAAATGGTGGACTACACATATTTTCTTATGACAATAAAAAAGTTCAATTTTTTTGTTCATGGCTCTCATTTTTCTATATGGGGGGAAAATAAAAAAATTCTAACAGAGCATCCTATATTTACGATGGCTTTTAACTTTGCAGGTAATTTTAAGACTTTAATTTAATCAGTATTTTCCTATATTCACCGTTCAAGATCTAATGGGAGCACAAGTTAAATTTTTCTCCCAAAAGGATTACAACATAAGTGAAACTTCATTTATCAATTTTCTCTGAAACGTGTGGATAGTATGCAAATGATAGAATAGGGTTGTATTTTATTAGAGTGTTAAGGATGGGATTTAGTTTAACCGATCATTTCCATTCCATTTAACCACTTGTTTCATGTCAGGGCAGAGGCAGTTAATCGTAATGTTGGTTGATCTAGAGCTAGTCAACATGGGGCCTACTGTAAATTAATAAGGGAACTTTGAGAGCTAATGGAGCGGAACCCAGGTAACCTTTGATCAGGTTATCAAATCAGGCATTCAATAAAAACCTAGGAATTCTACAGAATGCTCTCTGCATTTTGGGAAGAGTTTCGAATAGGTACTACCATTTTTACATGGATGTCCACTGTTCATGATGCAACCAAACCTGCACACCTCACTCACTCTCTCTGTTTACTCCACTCTCAACTTGAAGATCTTCAACCATATGATGTTTAATGTGTTACAGGCCTAACCAATTTTGCTAGTACCTTTCTTGGTCATCGTTTCACAGGTTTTGGTCATATCATATATTAATTTACTAGCATATATTAAGTACTCGCATTTTGAAAAAAACCAAATCTCAAAGGAGCGGGAAGAAGTTTTTAAAGTTTTTTAATGGAAAATTTTATTGTCTCCCAATTTTTTACTCGTTTATTTTGAGGTGAGGTTTGTAGTATCATTCTTTATTAACTTTAAGTCCTTAATTTGTAGTTAATTTCTCAACCTATTCTTACATTTAAGATTTACTATTATGCTTGTGGGAAGTTTTCCCAAGGTTACAATCTTATGCGGGATTGGAAAAAGTGTATTTTTACTAAAATATTAACACCAAGTTTTACTATTTATCTAAATCAGTAAAAAAATTATTAAACAGTTCTGGATCATTTGTACTACACTATCTTTTAAAATCATTCACATTAAGTATTTTCATTTTATTTTATAATAAACATTTACGTAAAATCTTATCACTTAATTTTTTGCTTGGAGCACTGAATGAATTATAAAAAACCTATGCAATAAGAATGAAGAAATAGAAATTTTTTTTGAAATTCCTACTTTGACTAGAAATCTCCGGGATTTTATAGTATGCTCAGTGACATAATGAAGATAAGATTTTTCTCGTAAAAACAATAAGGAGTATTATTAAATTTTCTTGCTCTATGAATAACTTATTTGTTTTGAATGCTTCCATAAACTTAATGTAGATATAAGATCTAAAACAAAGTATTAAAGTGAAACACAAAACATAAAAATAAAATAGTTTTATTATTCAATATAGTTTACAATATTAAAACTAGATTAATGACTAGTCGCAGAGATTTTTAAAAATAGGTTTTATAAATAGTAAATAGGCGGAGTACTATGATTGATAAGTTGATATTTCATTATAACTCGGAGCGTGCGAGTAGGTATCGAGCATCTATTTAGGATTGAGTATTTTTCAAGTTTACACAAATTTTTCTTAACCTAAGTTTTACAAAGTACTGGTACATTCAGGTTCAGGAGTTCCGCTGACTACCACATGATACTTTAAAATTAATTTAATTTGAAATTAATACAAAAGTTCATATAAAATGAAGAAAGAGTTATTGAGTAAGCTGATGTGTCACGACCAGATTTAAATTAATTTTACTTCTCAAATATTGAAGAAAAGATCTTTTAATTTTCTTATTTTCTGATTTAATACAAAGTGTATTTAGACAGGTGGCAATTAAAACCTTCATTTAAATCATCACATTTAAGAGAGAATATTTAATACAGCTAATGATGTCAGTTTAAGTTAATCTTAATTTTGAATTTAACTAGTATAATAAGACTATAGACATAAAGCAATCATTATATAAGGGGAATAATATTCTTCTACTCACTATTTTTTTCTACAGTAACTGTACTCGCCCACTCCTAATTATAAATTTTTTTAAAATTTATTATTAATGTCAGATATATGAAAACAACCTTGAATTAACATCCTAGTAAATACAGATAATGGAAAAAGTTAAAATAGTTGAGAATCTAAATTATATATAAAAAAAATAAAATAAACAGAGCTTGATAAAAAAAATTATATCATCCTAAGAAACAGTATGCCACTGATACCAGAAAGTAGAATGTTGCATTATTCACTTAATAATTTTTATTTACAAAATGTTCTTGAAACTAATGCAGTTTACTTAAATTGATCACTCTTCAATGGTTTCAGATGCTGTGGACACCAAACACAATGATTATGGAGCTCCATTGTATTTTCACACTCAAAATGTCAATATGAGATGGCCTTTAACTTGATAAGATAATTGTCCTCAATATCACAGAGTAGATTGATCACCAGTTTTCATCTGACTGGGAGATCAGTGGCTCCAGGAGTCTACTCTAAGTTATATTTTAGAGTTGCGGGAATTGGAATTTTTATAAATATGCATCATAAATTTCAGGCATTTTTTTTTAAAGTTCAGTGTACTCTTGATATTTTATCAACAGATAACACAATAAGATAAGTCAAGACATTTCTTCGGTTTATAATAAAGCTACCGATCTCAAAATGAAATAAGTTGATTTATCTATGACTATGAAACTACATTAGACTCAACCTAAATGTTAGTTAAATTTGTTTTATCTACGACCACTGCAATAAGCACCAATCTTATTCTATAATATGAGCAGTGTCTGAAGTGATGTATTTTCCACAATCTCAAAATATAGTGATTTTGCTTAATCTTTGCATTTAAGAGCGTTTTTGGCCCAAATATAAATATAGAAAGACCCAGGAATAATCAAATTTTGTCTAAAACTATGTTTAAAAATAGTAATTTTATAACATTGGTCTTTTGGGTTGTCATCAAGGCAACAAAATAACAACGTAAGGTAAAAAAAAGAATGCTACTTTCAAGAATTGATTTGAATCAGCTGTCACCTGTGAAAAGGTATAATAGGCGTGAACTTCAAAGACTGATTAACATGACACTATTACAGAATTATATTCAAACCAACGCGCAAGGCTCAGTTAACCCGGTACTAATTATTACATTACAAGTAACAACATGAACAGGTAAAACATTAAACCAAACACAATCCCGTTGCATAATGAGTTCAAGTTCATACTGATATAAGAGTCACATTATTTTACAGGTTCTAGACCAATGAGAGCTCGGCATTTGATAAAAGTAATGTTATAGCAGAAACTACGCATTTTGCCCATAAGCTGATTGTTCCATTATGATTCATGTTATGGTTTATTTATTTGCCTGACCTCAAAAGAGTGAGATTTAATGTAAGTTAGAACAACAATTAGGTAAAGACACATCCGCTACGGCTGCGTTTAGGTTGTGTCACTACTTACCTAACCTTAACCTATAAATAGCAAAAAATGCTTTACCAAAAATAAGTCGGTTGCAGTACAGTCATGACAGTTCACTTAAATGTGTCAGTTAGACTACTGAAGAAACTTTAAAAAGTAATTTTTTAATATACCCAAATAAAGTGGTTAATGCTCCCAGTTTTGAAATTTGTTGCACATGTTATTGTTAACACAAACATAAGCGTGTAACTCCAGCCTTTCTGGTATCTCCCGTATGAATCCTACATCTCAGATGAAAACTCGAGGCAATTCAAATAGGATCAAAGTGCATGCATACTTGTGCTAGCGTTGTATTTAAATTCAGTATTATAAGCAATTTCAGGGTTTTAATGAATACAACATAAAATGAATTGAGGAACAAGCTAAAATTCATGAGATTAAAAAAAAGTTAATTTGGTACTTGTAAGCTTTAGTTAAAACTTAACTATGATAACCTATAAATGGAAATATGAAGACAAAACTGAAACAGTAGTTGGAATATTTAGCAAAGGCAAAAATACACTAGCGCTCCAACGTTCAATATAAAGCTTATTTGGACAATGAAGAAACCACAATAACTTATATCAATGAATAATAATTTGAGGATTAATCATCTTTATGATTAATCCTCAAAGAAAATTAATGATCAATAATTAATGCTCAAAAGAAATACAATAAAAAATTATGATATGCTTCATTAAGAAGAGAATATCATTAAAACTTTAAATTTGTATGAAACAGGTTAAGAGATCTATTACGTTTAATGGCATTAAAGAATAAAAAGTAATGTGCATTGATTATAGTCTACTTGATTACAAAGTTAACTTAAAACCAAATTTAAGTACACAAACTACTAAGTCATAAATACAAAACACCACTTGTCAAAGTTCAACGCACATAACATCATATTGCTTCTCCTTAAAACAATAAATATAAAAATGTTTACATTTATACACATATATAATTAAGAAAATTATAATACATTCTGACGTTTAGTATAAAAAATATTATCTGACTAGAAATAAATCAGTCATTTGATAAAGAGATAGTCTAAGTTAGCATAACAACAGGAGGCAATAGCTATGTTGTATGTTCGTAAGAGTCCAGTTTCTTATATTGGTTGTAACTTCGTGAGTCATACTGCATCGGAACATTAGCTTCTTTGGGCACAATCGGAAAACAGCACCATAGCACAAAAGCAATGAATGCCACACACGTCCCAACCAGCAGGATGAAGTCTTCTATTGTCTGTAAGTGAGTGAAGAACACTTTACAAATCATTAGTGACATGGGATTGGAAGATATTTCTCATTATCAATGTTAAATACAACCCAAACAAACCAATTTAACCCTCGGGAGGTCGCACCTGATCATTTTGATACAAGCGCTTTTTTTATTGCCGCCATTTTGAAGTGCGCGGTCTGCCAAACCCCATTTCTCTACTCGAGACCTCAACCCTCCTCTGTTACCGATTTATGATGTGACTGGTTGAGTCACATGAACACAAACTAAGGTCATTTTATCACTTTTATATAGTGCGACCATGCCCGTTTTATAACTGAGTATCAACTTGTTACATTTCATCATAATTCTTATCATTTCTATAGATAATTTTTCAATATATTACAAATATATTATTAATAGGTACTTAAATTTGAATGGCATTTTTAATTCTTTAGGAAACTTTGTATCATTTTGATACAGTGCGACCTTTCCTGTTTTATAAGTGAGTTACCATATCTACTTGTTACATTTTATAAAAAAAATTTTGTCTTTTGATATATATATATTTTCAGTATATTAAATAACTAAGCTTATTAATAACTAAATGGATCTAATTGCATTTTCACAAATTTTTAAAACTTTGTATCATTTTGATACAGTGCCACCCTTCCTGTTATTGATAATTACATAGTTGCGCAATAATTTTTATATAAAATTAAGAAAAATATATCTACATTTTGTTATTGATAACTAGGCAATTAAATGACATTCAGACATACCAAAATATTAAGTTCTAAGGTAATTACTCCAAGGGAATTGCTTAATAGGCTTGTATATTAAATTAAATGCATAAGTATCAATCTGATACAGTGCAACTTTTGATGTAACTTTTTGGGTGCGACCAATGAAGGGTTAAGAAGCGTTCCAAGAGGTTTCACTGGAACAACAGAACTCAAAATGTTTTGTAATCTGGTCACCGTGGGAATCCATATGTAAGAAAAGATCTGGACTAGAGATTGAATCTTGAATTTAAAGATGTCAGGGAATCATAAGTAGTTTGTTAAACTTCTCTTATATGTGTTATAGATATTTTACGATCGATGAAAAGATTTACAGAAATAAGTTAAAAGGGAAGAAGGTCCTCATGTGAAGAATAACAATATTATTGTACTTTAAGATAAAAATTTTACGGGTCTTATAGTAGAAAACAAATTGGGAAATGCAATGCATGAGCCTGGCCCTTGGGCATGAGCTGCACCGAGGGCGTGTATCACTGTACCTGATTCACTTATTTATTAACATAACTTGATGAGTATGTACAATCACCAGGTATAGTATAACTTATATTTGCTTACAAAGCCCATATAGCGGCAAACCTACCTACTCACCCCCATAGGGTTTATGGGAAAAATGAAAAATAACAGGATTTGATACAATTTAGCATGTACCTTCACCGGGAAGGAATTATCGTCTACTTGCTTACAACACCCCCGTGGCAGCAAACCTTCAGATATGGGGAAAATAAAAAATACCAAATTCCATTTGAAACTCGCTGAGTACACAGGTCTGCTGTGACAGGGGTATTTTTAAAAGACTTACATGGATAACCTTGTATATAAGCACATATAGCATCAAGATAACGTTTATGTCAAAATGTTCACTTAAATCTTTTAAATGAGGTGTCTGAGGTATCACTCTTGACGTAACCATTGACTATTGAACGTTACTCTTAGGAGACTGCTCAAGCCCATGTATTTGCTGTAACAGCGCGACGGTACTGCTATCCCTCGGCGGAAGTTTCGCCGGGGAGCTTTTCGCTTGGTTTCAGCCACCGTACGCGAGCGCCACGGTGGTTGTTTAGAGAACTAAGCGCTTTTGAATGAGCAGATGAGAAGTTGGGGACGGTGGACGACACAGCCCCACTTTCACTTTTCTGTACCCTCTCTCTCTCTCTCTCTCCTCAAAATTCGCAACTGGTCGGACCATAGGTTAGGCAGCGAGGGGTGGCGAGGGACTTGGTGTTGGCGGAACGATCTGATACTGTATCGGAGCATTGGAGCACTACTGAACTGTTATGTTCGTTAAATTTTGTAATAAAATAGTTTTACACTGATAAAGACAGCATTAAAGTGTTGTGCATAAACCTACTTACCCGTCACTCTTAATTGAAATTATGTATATATATTTTTGGGCATGCACCGTCAAATAAGATTTGCTTTTTGGAGACTGTTAAGTCAATGACCTTGGCCCACGTTTTTCTATATTCACATTAAGGACTCTTTACAATGTTAAGAGTTCCTTACAGACATATTAGCCTACTGTAATTCTCTCCGTTATGTGTTTTTCGTGATGGTTTCTATCATGACTTAAAATTAAATTAATGAGTTACACATCACATTTATTTTTTCCAAAAAAAGTATATTTCGGTCTATTATCATAAACCATCTTTAGCTTATCAACAAAACTAGATAATAAACAGACATGAACACAAATTGACAACTAATCACATGTTAAAATTTAGCTACCTTAGTGGTTAGATTGTAAATTTAAATAGACTAGATAATTACTATATTAAACACCATTAATTTAAAATAGGTTTAGATTTTAGAACTGTTTGCTGCATTTCCTGCTTAATCAATGGAATAAACATTGGGCTAATTGTGGCACTTGGTTGAGAGATACTTTGCTCATCAATAGCCATATAAGCAGCTTCTTTTACATTTCGTTTCTTCCAATTACTTTCTTGACAAAGTATTCTCGCGTTTGCCCAATCCACCCTATGCTCTTGTGTGATTACATGTTCACTTAATTTTGAATAGTTTTCCAATTGTTTGTTTATGCTGTATTTGTGTTCAGCAATCCGTTTCTTTATAGGTCTTGATGTCTGTCCATAATAAATTTTATTACATTCACAAGGAATCTTATATACGACTTTTTTTGTTTCTTGTTCTGGGTTTTTTGGTTTTACCCTTGTTAGGAGGCTCCTCATTGTTCTTCCTGGAGAAAAAACTGTCCTTATATTAAACTTTGAGTTTATTCGTCTGAATTTTTCTGATCTGCCTCTCATATACGGGATTGTCATAGTACATAGGGGTTTTTGTTGTTCATCTAGACTTATTGATACATCGCTTCCAAGGCTTTTCTTAGTTTTCTCGTATGCCTTATTTATGACTTTTAATGGATAGTGGTTATTTATAAGTTCCTCATAAATCTTCTTAATTTCTTCATTTTTAAGGTCTTCCGTTGAGGAAACTTTAAAGTCACTGTGAAATAAACCTTGAGCTATTCCTATTTTCACATGATTTGGGCTGTTAGAAAGAAAATTCATATATTGCCCAGTATTTGTTGCCTTCCTGTACACTGATGTTTGGATTCCATTTTCTTGTTTCTTTACTAGAATGTCTAAGAATGGCAGTTTATTGTCTTCTTCCTCCTCTACCGTAAACTGTATTGTAGGACGTAAGGAGTTAATATGTTTTAAGAAGTTAGTTTGCTCCTGGTTATTTTCCTCCCACACACAAAATACATCGTCAAGATATCTGAACCAAACTTTAGGTTTATTGGTCAAACTGCTAAGAGCAAGGCTTTCAAAATAATCCATATAGATGTTACTTAATATCGGGCTAAGTACACCACCCATTGGTAGGCCTGCCTTTTGCAAGTAAAATTGTGAATTATACTTCGTTCGTTCTATTCGTATTTCATTCCAAATTCCAGGACCGAAGTCAAGGATTGGGTTCCCCTGGTGGCGACCGGTACCTGGCATTTCGGCATACCCGGTCGGTCTGAAGAGATAACCCCCCAGACAGGGAACTTATGGAACCATTAGAAACAATCCCAAATCACATTAAGGCGGATTAGACCCCCACAAAACCCGGAATTCACCAGGCCTGTGGTACTCAACCGGCGGTGAACCCAAATCGACCATCCGCTGTGAGTGACAGTGGCACCACTACCCATGGTACTTCTCAGCTTTCGTTTGTGAGCCGGAAATAACTGTTATTTACGCATATACATAACAGTTCCATAATAGATGATGTTGGTAAAGTACACCTATCGGATAGATTTTGGTCGCCCTCCAATTTTCCTCGAACTACGATGAGCAATTCATCCACTGGTATGTTCGTGAATAAGCTGGAAACATCATAACTAACTATTTTGTCTCTTACTGTTATAGGTATTGTATTCAACTTTTCGATGAAATGCAAAGAGTTCATTATATATGAGTCTTCTAAACCAAAAAGAGGTTTCAGAATAGGTAATAGAAATTTGGACAATTCATAGTAGGGAGAGTTGATTGAGCTAACTATCGGTCTTAGTGGAACTCCTTCCTTGTGTACCTTTGGGACTCCATAAATATGGGGTGGCTTTTGGAGTATTGGGGAGACAATCTTATAATTGTTTTACTTGCAAGGTAAGACTTTTGATTTTTTAAGACTGCCTTAACTTTGCTCATTATGTTGTTGGTCGGGTCTTTAGGAATAGGTATATACTGACCTCCTTCTAAAAGTAACTTCATTTTATTTTCGTAATCAGATTTATCTAAAATCACTGTGGCCTTACCTTTATCAGCCGGTAATATCATGATCGATTCCTCAGATCTTAAAGATGCTAAAGCTTTCCTTTCTTCTTTTGTTAGATTGTACTTTATCTTACTATTTTTTGAAGTATGTTTACTATGTTACTTTTGTAAAAATCCCGTTGATCCTCGGGTATACATTCTGCCTTACTTTCAATTGGAGCAATTACATCCAACCTAGATTCTGACTGTGCAGTTAAATTGAAATTAAGCCCTTTATTTAAGAGATTCTCCTCATGCTCATTTAGATTGTAGTTTGAAAGATTGATTAAAAATTCGTTCGTACTTTTCTTACAATTTGTGACCTGACTACCTTCCTTATTAAAAAGGCTTTTATTAATAAGGTTCGCTAGTTTTCTCTTTTGTCTTTCTTTTGTGGATGTATACATTTGATTGTAAGAATACTGCACTGCACTCATAATTTTTAAATAATCTTTATCTGTAACTAAGCGTTTGATATTTACTTCTAATAGTTGTATTTCTCCATGAAGATTGATAACTTGAGTATGATTTTCTCTTATAGTTGCTAACAAAAGTTTCTTCTCTGTATTCTTAATAATATTTTGTTTATATCTACTCAAATGCTGTTTTTTAATGGTTACAAATTTTGGCAAAACTTTTAATTCCTTACATTTATGTACAAAAGTCAAGTGGTTTTCTGCCTTGGCTAACTTCTTATATGTGGATTCCCATAGGCGTGCCCACGGGTGGTGCCACTGGTGCCGCGGCACCACCACTAGATCCGAGATTTGGTTTGTGTAAATTGCGATTTTCACGTAGTAGAACAACAGAAAATAATTATATTAGCGACTCTATCTCAAAACAAATTCATATATGATAATTAAAATTAAGCTTTTATTTAGTAATTGATCAAATATAATGTATTAAACTAACTTTCAATCAAATAAAAAAATGTGACAAATACGTAAATGAACCATCAATTCACCGCTACTAGCGGGGTGTAGGGTGCGGACCAGTTATTGGATTGCCAGTTATTGTCATAGGTAGTCACTCAGTCTGGCTTTGGTGTTCAGTGTGTAAAGAAGTAGGTTTATTAATTTAATTTGGGAAGAGCTTTACTATGGAAAAATGGTTGCTAAAGAAAGCAAAGCCTGTCGAGAATTTGAAAACTGAAGAGGCACAACAACAAGAAGGTGAGATAACTTTCTAATATCCATATTTGCGAAAGTAGAAAATACCGTTAGCAAAACGATGTTGAAAGGCCAATTAATATGATATATTGTTCAATTACCGGTAACTCAGGGAAGAAATAAAGTGAGGCCAGATGTCAATCTATTCCAAAAGTTTGAATTTGCTCGCACCATCGTCCGCATCCGCATTCACCTGACAGATTTCGGGAGCTAACAATAATTTCTTGTCGCTCCGTACTCCCGACGTGCTCCTTCCCAAGGTTGACTTTTAATGGATTTATTTTAGTTTGTGTGGCGATATTATCAGTTTATTTTATTCTTTCTTGAAATATGAAATAATTTTATGGTTTGATTAAAATAAATTATGATAAAACTTTGTTGGGAAAATGGATTTTTTTTACTGTGGCCAAATGTATGAACATGACTTAAATAAAGACCACTAACATAAATACATTAATGACAGTGTAAATGTCGTGAATCTTGTAGTAGTTTTTTATTATTTTATCGTAAAACATAGTAACCGGAAAACAATGTTATCTATTTTTACTATTACTTTATGGTTACGGTATTTTTTATTTATCTATTCTTATTTGAATACTTACTTGGGATAATTTAGAATGGGATTTCATCTGAATTACGAATATCTCAAATTTCAAAACAAAAACTTTATACAGTGGATTTATTTGTAGTTTTTTTTGTTTTTTTTTTTACGAGAGGGCTATCAAACAACAGGTTGATATTAGTAGATTCCAACACCAGGAATCTACCAACTATCTTACAATCCTCCTCACAATTATAATATAAGGCATAGACACAATAGAACTGCCTTTTTTCACAACCTGTCACTGATTGAGAGCAAACCAAACTTTATAGGACCAAAACTTTTTCAAAAATTTCCAGTCGACATTAAAGACATCACAAACCTTTCAAAATTTAAATCCAAACTCAAACAATATCTCAAAACAAAATGTTTTTACTCCATTGAGAGTTACTTGGAGAATACCTAGCCTAACCTAACCTATAGTTTTAAGTAAACCTATTCCTATCCCTTGGCTGTTGCTGAAGAGGATTTTGACTGGTCCCATACCTAACATTGGGTCAACGGGACCACGGGATGACACCGGAGGTAAAAGGTAAAAGGTTAGTAAAGGTTCAATTTTTCCCAGTTGGCACCACCACTACTGAAGTCCTGGGCACGCCTATGTGGATTCCAATTTTCTAAACATACCTGCAGTAGCACTACCATAGTGATTTATAATATATAATTTTATATTATTATATTTATATTATTATTTATATTATATTAAATTTTACTTTCAACATCCTCCCACCTTGAAGTTGTAAGAGTTCTAGCAGTGTCTAATTAAAAAATATTTTAAAATGATTTATAAAATTGATTGTTTGCATTTTGCTAATGATATACTAGCAGTGATTAGTTTTATTTTATTTTATTTAAATGCTATGTTCTTTCGTGAACAAAATGAGTATGCATATGATAGGGTTTTCTTGTAAGGTTAAGTCAAAGAGAGGGTTTGAAGTAACCTCTGCAGATTTTGCTGGAATACGGCCTGAGGGGTAGATTTTTGTTCTAAATTCGACCCGTGCATCCATTCACTCAAATGTCTTAAGAAATTTTTTTATTATTTCCTTATACTTATGTATATTTTCTTGTTCAGAATGATCTGTACTACAAATATATGTACAATTGATCATATTATAAAATTGTATAAAAATTATATGACGCTTTGAGTATCTAAATTAGGTTTTTTGAAAATAAAAATAAAAAATTTAAACACATATAAAGTAAAGAACAAAATTTTTTATGGTGAAAAAACGAATTATTTCCAATAAATATACTGTACAGTTTAGTAATATTGCACATTTACTATAATAAGTATATATTATTTACTTTATTTTTATCTTTCAAATGTACAGGGCACGTTTGTAATTTTTTTCCATTTTCCGTAATTTTCCCTGTGACAGGTGTAAAAAAAATATTTCTAACAAACTAAACATATTGCCACGTAGGGAAATAAATTGCCTACAGTTTGTACATCTTCGATTTTCTGTATAAAAATCTGTGTAAAAGTTCTAGCGCTTTACTTTTGAAAAATATTTCAAAAAATTCGGTTTTTTCACATTTTGTAAAAAACGTACCAACAGGGATTCCATTTAAGATATTTTAGAAATAATCTAGGCCCATGTCTTATTTATTGTAAAAAATGTTAATTATTTTTAAAACGTCTGCAAAATGGCCGAAATTGACTGGCCGCTTAGCGCACACACACCGATTTGGTCTGGCCGCTCCTAGGGAATCTAAATTTATGGAATACCCATTTTTTCACAATAACTACGGTGACATTAAACGAATACTGATTCAAAATAGTTGATCGAAATTTACTAAGCTTCACGGTAATATGTTGCAAGACCGTCTTTATCAAAAACCTAAAATTAAATTAAAAAGTCATTCTTAAAAATGTTTACTTTGAGAAAACTTCAAAATTATTAAATTAAAACATATTTTAGTATTAAATCATACTATAACTCTTGATGCTCTAAACAATCATCTTGAATTCAATATCAGAATTTTATATTGTACTACGAAGTACGAGTAGATCTGTGCCATAGTAGATAAAAGACGGTGTGTGCCCATACGAATTTGTCCAGTATCCCTGCCGGCAACTGTGTGAATCCTTGGCCTACAGCTGAGATTTCGAACATTTACTCTTTAAGGAGCCACACGGACTTTTTCCTTGAGCTCTCAATGTATACAGAACCGAATAAGTAGGGACATCCTTATGGGGAAAATAAGAACGTCCTTATTTTCTCAGGGTAAAACAGCTTTGATAGGCCTGCCCACAAAACACCCATTATCATAATCTGCATTTAATTCGAATTAAAATTATATACGTTTTTTAATTCTTTTTCTACTTTTTATATAAAAAAGTACCGACATATATTGTTTAGTATCAGGCTTATACGTATAGTTCCAGTTTTTAACACGAATTTTCCGATTGCTATAGCAAATGTAACTAACCAAATAGGCAAAACAAATTATATAATACCCCCGTCCCAGCAGACCTGTGTACTCAACATATTTCCAATAAATATTCTTGTTTCATCGGCAAAGATATTTATGATTGTATAAAATAATCCTCACAAGAAATATGAATATGTAATGGAATTATATTTCTAAGTTGATTGTTTACCTTTTTTCATTGCAGTAATTAATTTTTTAACAGTATTAAAAGTGCATTCAAAGGTGCTATGCAAAAGGAGTGATGTGTTTACGTATCCCATAACATAACAGCACAAATTTGACTAGAAAAGAGGGGCCCATTTCATAATAAACTACAAACTAATATTATTAGTAAATCAGCTGATCGCCTAATGCAAATCTTATGGAAATTACAAGTTACAACTTGTAACTTGTAACTAGTAGATTATTATGAAATGCATCTACTGCATATTTACATAAGTGTGTTCCTTCCTTTACAAGACAAAATACCTATTTTATTGTAAATTTATTTTTAAAAAGTATTCACGGAAATATAAATATGCTAGGTTACGTAAAAAGGTTTTCGGAATTAATTTTTTATTTTTTACTTAAAAAATTTTGGAGCTGGTATTTATTTGGCTACTTTCAACAGTAGACTAAAGCAAAAAAATGTTTTTAACAAACATGTGAAAAATAATGAACAAGTAGTTAACAAGTTAAAATATCTGAAGTCATCACGTTCCATATACTTCCCTGAAACACAATATAACAAAAACGCAAATAATTACATTCCACAGAACTTGGGTTGTGTGACTGTGTAAAAGTTGTACAATTTTTCAAGTGATGTTTTCCTACAACTAGCCTATATTCAATCATGCTGAGAAAAGTTGAGTAATTTTAAAGCCATGTCTTTAAAGGTAAAATAATTTCAGCAGGCAGTGTTCATAGAAAAGTTAGTTTATTTGTTGGTGTGTGATCTACTTCATAAAGAATCATTTTATTTTTGCATGTGTTAACTTCATAAAATATCTTCCATACTCGTTTGTTGATTTTTGGATATCTGAACAATTCTGTACACACAAATGTTTATTTAGTTAGTTGAGAGGACATTGACCGCAATTTATTTTTGTCGCATACACCAAAATCGTTTATAATGTGCTTAATGTCAGGTGGTTCATCTTTCCGTTCGACTCAACAGCCAAGCCCGTCCGACGGTCAGGGGCTGCGCCAGCTAGATGAGCGAAGGGGAGCGAGAGAGAGAGAGAGAGAGAGAGATTGCTGTAGGGAAGTGATTTGGGTGTTTCGGCGGCACCGGCGAGCAGGGGTTGGTCCCCCTCCCATACGCACACCCGCAACCACACGTGCCCGCACGCGCACGAACAAACAAACCACTTTCACTTTTTTTGCGCCCCTAGCGCTTCCTACTGTGACTGCAGGAGAACTAATTTGGCTGCAGCAGGAAAACGCGCTACACATTCTCCATAAGCTTGAGCAGTCTCCTACTTCTAAAGTCAATGACGTAACTTTACAATTGAATATTAACAAAAAAAGACCCCTCCCCCTCAAAAATACTTTTTAGGGGAGGCCGAGATTTGAAAATGAAATAAAAACATTCTTAAGGTCATTCAGGGGAGTTAAGGTTATAACGGAGGATCTAGCTAATTTTGTTTAGCCACTAGACAATTTGTGAAGGTGGTCTGGCTCCACCCTCTATAGGCTTATTCTAGGCCTAGGAATTTAGGCATAGGCCTATTCTTGCAGATTCTGGCTATAAATAAAACTCTTGGCGGTTTATGGGAACATGGGCTTTGTCATAACCAGGCTCATGTATTTGTTATTTAAATGCAAATTTGAAATAGACCAATGTATAGGCTTTCTATTGGTCAAAGGGTTAAATTCTCCAAAAATGAAATGTGAATGACGAATATTAGTATATAAAAATGTTGGTTATGAAAATGATATTGGTTACTTACAGGTTCTTCACCTAGTAAAACTGAATTCAATAAATACATGAAGTCTTCAACAGGAGTCATGGCTTCAGTTAAGGACCTTCAATGAGAATCGCCTCCCATCTGTGTATCAGACAGATTCCGTCTGAAATCAGACAGATATTGTCTAAACAAACTTAGTCTTAAATTGGTTTAAACATCTGTCCCTAATAACCATAAACTCTTTACAACTTACAAAAGACAGGAACACTTACAGTACATAAAAACCATGTTTGTGATGAGAACACGATGTGAAAAAATGTTATGGGCCTATCAGAGTCGTTCTTCTCTTGGGAGGCCTTCTGGCAAGTAGGCTAACTTTTCTCTTTGGTAACTTTCCTAAACAGCAACACTTAAAAATTATAATAGGCTATTTTGGTTATGTTAGTTTAGTTTAAATGATCAGTTACCACATAGGAGAGTTACCTCGTAGAAGGGATCCCCTTACCTTAAAGGACTCCATTTCAACTGCCGCTCAAAACACCTGTCGTGGTACAAAATAGAGGTCAATTTATCCACTCTGAATGTTAAAAATTGTTGGTTTACCTTTATCAATCTCATATAGGAATCAAGAGTTCCAATCCTCCTCTTCACTAAAATGAAACTGAACCCATCTGATCTACTAAATCTTTAATATGAATCACATGGTATACTCGTAACAATATTGTGGAGCATAACGTAACACCACTTTATAATCAGGTTTTCTACTTCTTTGTTTCACATGTGTACAGCCTCTAGTTTTATAATTGACACAGGGTACTTTTGTTTTTTAATATACTATTAGGATAGTCTGTCAACCTCTTATTTTTTAAGACAACATATATTCAAACGAACCTTGATATATATTACTGCGATAATATGACATACTTTTTGTGGTTCTTGAAATAACACCCCTTGTTCCAAAACAAGGGTTACTAGGTTTGGCTTTGTTTTTCAAGAAGAACCCTCGATCAAGTAGGTAGAACATGACTTCAAAGAAGAAATCTTAAGTTTCAAAATTAACTTCATATAGATGATCCACCCAAAAATGGCAGATCTCTGTATTAAAATGATATAGACAATGAAAAATGCAATAACTTTGGCATATTGAATTATTTGAGGCCAGGTTTATGGAAAATTGCTGAGATTTTGAAATCCTTAAAAAACATTTTATAGTAGGCCTAATGTGATGTAGGCTCTCTAGGCTTAAAATACTATTTTTCTGAAGGACTTCCTTTACCAAGCCCCTTACCAGGAGTCTTAACCCTCAAGTACTCAGGGCCTTTTTGGGACACTAAGACCACAGTCAGAAACCTATTTATAAATATTTATGGGCCTATTAAAAAAATTTCAATAGGGTGGTTAAGAAAATGGCGCATGACTGCAGGAATATTTTTGTCAGTAGGCTATTTGAATAGATTTAACCTATTTTATTTCTTTACAGTCCTTAAAACTTTTTCATATGTTACTTATTATTGGTAGCGCACTCATTTTTACACAGTAAAACTAACAGTATGCAATAAGTTAATAGAAAATAAACATAAAAAAATTTCTAGTAAAATGCTAATTATCCTTTTAATGAATTTCCCATATATTGAATACACTATTACAATGGTAGGCATGGTAAGTCCTAAGCCCGGGACCATGTTAGTTTTTCATTTTGAGATCCCCAGAAACCCTTTTCAAATAGGCCTAAATAAAATTGGGCTTTTGGCATTTGACCTTCATTTTTAAATTCAGTAATTTAAACTGAAAGAATTAAAAAAAAACTTCGAAAAAAATAATTCAGTGTTTTGAATTTATAATTTTTATAGCATAAGTTAACTGGTAATGGAGAAAATCTAAAAATGTGTTTTCCCATGCCATTCTTATGGGAAATCAACAAAACCCTGTATCTTGCTCATTTATTCAAATCATTTAATCAAATATGGGGAAAATAAAAAAAAGTGCCAGACATTATACACGTTTGCGTTTACCTTGACCAATAAGGGATTAACCTTCATTTTCTAACAAAACTCCATTACAGCAACCCAGAGAAGTTAAATTGTTATTTCAATGGTGTTTTATGGGGAAGGTAAAACTGAAATTACTTTGAAAATTTGCTGAGTACGCAGGTCTGCTGCAACAGGGGGTATTTAATGTTTTTTAGGAGTAACCAATCAACACAAAATACAGTAGGCCTAACAGTAAGCTTATTCTACAGGCATCATGTTGACATTTGAAGGTACCAGCACTGAGCAACACAAGAGTGTAGGCCTAAAGGCCCGCAAACACCGGAGCGGGACACCTGCGGGGACTGGACGGTAGCGGGAACTGTGTCAATGACTTGCGGGAACTAGCGGCAGCGGGACGTTGCGGGAAAGAGGGGGCCCACACCGAAGCGGGACATCTGCGGGACGCGAAACGACTCATCAGTTCATTTTCTGCAGTGCTACAGCGTGGATAAGACGAATTGTATGTGTTTATGTGCTGTATGTGTGGTTTTGTGGGTGGTACTTTGCTATGAGCCTAACGCCACAAGAGAAAGAATCTCTCCTATTGCTAGCAATAGCTGAGGAATAAGATGATGCTGGGAGAGTGAAGTCCACTTGGATTCACGAGATTAATCTATCAAGAAACTCACTCGGAGAATACCACACTCTGTTACTAAAAAAAGATGAGAGGCGTTTTTATATATAGGCCTACTTTAGGATGACGATATCGTGTTTTGATATAGTCTGGAGACCAAATGAGCCCAGCGTCCCGCGCGGTACCAGCGGGAAAATCCAACATGTTCCAAACTTGCGGGACGCTTGCGGGACGATCGGGTACCGCAGCGGGACGGCGGCAGCGGTACCGCTCTGGTGTGGGCGCTCACATTTAAGAACATGAGTTTGAAAATCCCGCGCGGGACATCGTCCCGCAACCGTCCCGTTCCCGCAGGTGTCCCGCTCCGGTGTGGGCGGGCCTTAAGGCTGCGTTTACACGATACAACTTTTCTGTGTAGGTTGAATTACATTGGAGAATATGGATGTGTTCAAACATTACAACGCCCGCGCCCGTCGAATACGGCACCGTGCGCCGATCCACCACGGTCCTCCACCAGTCGCCCAGTGGCCGAGGACAGCGCTAAAATCGAGGTCACGACGCTTTGACGGCACATTCTCCACCATTTAAATTCAGTTTAGATGTTGGAATTGGTTTTAGTACCACCAACTTGTTCAACCAGCTCGCATGTAATTACTACTAGGCTATACAAACCACCAATGGCCTAATATGCAATCATTACAAAAGTTAAATACATTTAGATAAATTTGTAATCACTTTGTCAGTATTTTGATAAGTCTTGAGTTATTTCATTCGTATTTGGTTTATAAATCATTAAAATTTTAAACATTTTGAAAACTATTAACATTTTTAAACCATATTAATCTACGATGGTCTATAGTAGATCAACTTTTGAACCATCATAGCGTAATATGGATTCAAAATATAAGAAAATCCAAAAGTGAATCAAATAGCCCAAGCAAGTCTTTATCTTTAATCCAATTCTCTCGCACTTTTATCGTACTTAAAGACTTAAAATGGGAGCAGGCGAAGCACTGCATGACTTTCTGAGGGAGCCCTTGCGACCTCTCTTGTAAAAGCATTCTTACAAAATAGAAGTAGACACCTTAAATAATTAAAACTAAAAAAAATATTCTATTACAATTGCATTAATAAACTCATTTGCTTTGGCATCGCCACTCATTTGGGTATTACATGGCTCAACCAGGTAAACCTGGTCAGTTTTTCCATGGTATTATTATAAACACAGTCTTTATTTATTGCTTGGATTGTAACCAAAGCCCTTTACGGCTTTTACTATGATAAGAGGTTAAACTACCATAACAACTTTTTATGTTTACTATTGACGATGCGACTAACATGGCGCGGCGCAGGCTATATAAACCTCTAGGCGCAAGCCGTGATGTCAAGGGCTGATGCTGAGGAATGCAAGGTGCCGTGCCGTCCATGGCGCACAGCGAAAAGTCCTATCGTGTGAACGTAGCCTAACCGATCTAAAATCACTAAATCACTATTTTGAGACAGGGACCTCACATATTGGGTATTTTAACCTGAATATGAATGAGAAAATACTCTAGCTAGAAATACAAAATTTTACTGCCTTGAGAGTCTGTGATCTAAACGGTAGCGAGTAACCATTAATGCTCCGAGTGTTATTAGTAGATTGTTTTTACTCATGTTTCTGACCTTTGAATGTTCAATGTTAGACCTCTTGAGTGTTAAGTTACTTTTTAAAGTTTTCCCAGACTTTTAAATAAAAAACACACTTTACGACCTAGGGCTGAGCTTATAAAACTATGTATTATTTATGAAAGTTGATAAAACGGACTAGGACTAAGTTATCTAACAATACAAACCTTGTAAACCTTATTTTGTATTACAAAAATTCAAGGCTACGCTATAAAGTACCGGTAGGTTACAATTTTCAAAATATGGGTGCAGTTTCACCCATCTACCGGGCTACGATACTATCTAATGGAAGTAGGTATCAATCGATCCAATAGAAATATTATTGGATCAAAAATTACTGTAAAAAAATACAAATTTTAACTTGACAAAATTTGTTCTAGGCCTAATTTAACTAAAACATCATAACCTAAACTACCGTAATCTTCATTAATATGTGGAACAAACCTATGCAAAGGAAGTTTAAAATGTGAGTGTAGACCACATAGGTAGTCTAAGTAAAATACATAGGCCCTAGGTAACTGTTTATCTTAAATAAGTTAGTAAGTTTATCCTACGTTACTTTGTTAAAATTTCATGAGTCACAAGAACAATCTTTTGTCCCCTATTTCAAACAATAAAGCTGTGATTGCGGCTTTGTTTGATCGTTTAATAATTAGCCTAGAGCTGATGTGCAATGCTAACTATTAACACGTTCGCTACCAGCCGCCGCATATATGCGGCGGTCAGGCCAATCCCACAGCCCACCAAAATAATCATGGACTTCCCTGTAGACCGGCCCTAGTGGTTGTGACTTATGCCACAGACCACGAATAGAAACCGTCCAAAATTAGTTTTCACACGTCAAAATATCTTAATTTCATTAAATAAAAATATAGGCCTATATACAATTTTCTCTTCATTTTTGGTAATTTTTTTAGCGCTGCACATTTGCGGCGCATGGCCAGAGACTAAGTGACGCATGTTAGCGTCGGCACTAATATAACCTTATTTTTAGTCATAACCTTTGAAAAGCGAAAAATAAAATACGGCTTATACATAAAAACATTGTATTGAAATATTTAAACATTTTACAAAAAGAGTTGTTTACAATTCATTTACGTAGTTTAATTATGATGTTTTACAAGTTTACAAAATGCAAATGTTTATACATTTTTCTTACACAATAAACTTTTTTCAATGTGTCATATAAAAGATTTGATGAATATTTGTGTAGAGATATATCAAATACGTTAAAAAATGTTACATTCAAAAATAAGTTACATGAAATAAAAATGTACGTAAAACATTTTAGTGACGTCAGTGATCGTTTTAGCCACGGACCAAGCGTCGCACATATGCGGCGGACTATCCCGTAGACCACTCCTAAACTGTCTGACCATTAAAATAGACCGCACTGAAGAAATTTCGTATTTAGTATCATGGAACCATCGCCGCATATCTGCGGCGGCAGTCTATTTTAATGAGCCCAGCCGCCGCAGATATGCGGCGGTGGGCTCTCAGTAGAACTCGCCCGCCGCAAAATTGCGGCGGCGGGCTGTGGTTACGATTTTTTATTAACATTGTGGTAGCGAACGTGTTAAGCGATCAAACAAAAAGTCGCAATCGCAGCTTTAACTTATTGTTTGAAATAGGGAACAAAAGATTGTTCTTGAGACTCATGACACTTCTAGGGTTAAAAGATACGTTTTGGAAGGGCGTAAAGAAATATCCTAGTAAAATTGAACTGATCCCTTACACCCAAAAGGTAGAGTAGGCCTACCAGTAGCCAAGTACAGCCTGCTCAGGGCAAGTTCACTGCATTTTAATTAAGCTCCTGTCTAAAAAGTACGTGATTCACAAATGCTCTAGATGGGCTAAGTTAAAAGTACACCAATGATCATATTATTACAGACTAGGCCTACAAAAAGCTGCTAATAAACCTAACTTATGTTCATAGTCTTAACTACACCTAGATTATATTTTTACATTTAATGTTGAAACTTACGAAATATCAAGTTATGCTTCAATAATTCTTCAACTAGTAATCCTAAATAGCGGTATAAACCATCAATTAACTTATAGGATCAGTTCCTAAAACTCAATTAATTAAGTTAATTTATGAATGAATGTATGAAATCGCTAACCTACCTAGGTTTTCTCTAGAAAAAAAACTATGTAAACTAAGCCGACGATGTTTGGGTTTGCGGTCTGGGATACCTACCGGTGAATTACCGGTGACTTAGGAGACGTTCAGCTACTAATTTTGACGATTGTTTTAATTCTTTAATCTTTGATAACATTTCCTACGGAACACACCATAATATATAATATGTAGTGTAGGATAGTAATATTACTCACAGACTGTATGTGACACGCTAAAATTTTAATGTTTAGTTAAATTAACTCAATGACATAAGGCTTTTCCCTTTCAAGGGCGTTTTCCTTTCGCTCCGCCACTCTCCTCCACGACGGGCTTATGGATTGTTCGCTTTGCACACTTGTCTTTCAGGATTTTTACTTTCTCCCTCTATACCATAGTATATGGAGAAAGTATTTTTTCGTAAAAATTTTTCAATTAATTTGATGATGTATACATCCAGTTTGGAGCCCCCTGCCCCCTATAAATGTGTATATGGAGAAAGTATTGGTTTCGTCAAAATTTTAGAATTTGAGTTGTTGGTAAATTTATCCGTTTTGGTGCCAAGGTCTGTAAAGGAAGAAGCATAACTTCTTCCCAGGTCAGCCGAATAGTTTTTTTTTGTGTTCCGGATATGAAGCGTCTAAAGTAAAACGGAAGTCAAGTTACGTTATAATATTTACCATTACACAGCTGATTGAAAAAGAGAATAAAGCAGTCTTGCCTTGCCACGGGTGAATCGCTAACTGCAGAAAGGCAACAAGTACAACTTCCTACAATTTTCGTTTTTTAATGAAAACTGTTGTCATACACTGGACGCATCGTTTACCACAAAAAGTACACTTGTCCGCATGAAAGCAATGGCTTTGGCAGCGCCTTAAACTTTCTGTGTACTGCAGATAGGGAACTAGTCCACGTTGGTAAATGTTTACTGCAAATAGGGAACATGTCCTGGACTAGTTCCCTATCTGCAGTATACAGAAAATGGAAGGTGCTGTGAATGTTATTGCTGTCATGCGGACAAGTGTCCTTTTTGTGGTTAACGATGCGTCCAATGTATGACAACAGTTTACATAAAAAAAAAAAAACAATTTCTGAGTTGGCCCTGGTAAGTAGTTTGTGGACTATTCTATCTTTGTGGTTTTTTTTGGCACTTTGCTTGGAAGCGGATCCATTAATCATCAAGCTGTCTTTAAACTGACATTTTTGAAAAGTTTTACTGTGACTTTTTAATATTTTTACAAAATGAGTAGTTCAAATGGTGGAAAAAGAAGGAATGGTGTTCAAAATACAGGCTTTTACAGAAGAAATGCAATTAAAAAAGCCAAAACATCAGGGAAAGAACACATTAACTGGGTTGGAATAACCGTACCAGCTAAAAAACAAATGGCATTTTGCAGAGCCGGCCTTAGGGCGGTGCGAGCGGTGCGGCCGCACCGGGCCCCGCGCTTGTAAAGGCCCCGCGCTTACAAAGTTGATCAAGGAAAAAACGAAAAAAATTACAAAATTACAAAATTCAACCATAGCAGTGAGAGACGGCCGTTTTTTCGTTTATTGCTATGTCTTAAAGTGGCCGCGGCCGGGAGACGGACGTCTGGGCCTAAACGTTTTATACTGGTAAAAATAACCGGTGAAAAATATCTTTAAAAGTGGTTACATTATATGTCATTCGAAAGATAACATTCTGAATTTCTTATTATAGTAAGAGATAACTGTTAAGTGTTTGTGTTACAACGAAATAGCTCTCAGAATATTCGTAAATTTTAGCACGACATCAATCAAAGTAGCCAACAGGTTTGAAACGTCAAAACATGACATTTTTAACTTACCTGATCAGATAGATTTTATTGTATAAATTTTCATTTGGCACCATTTGTTGGTCAATACAAAGAGTTCCTATTATTCTTATTATCAATCAATTTATACTTTGTAAGGTCTCATAGGTTAGAATATAAAATATTTTCGAACTGTATAACAAATGCCAAACTCCTGGCAGACGGCCATTTGCTAAATTGTTATTTTATATAATGTACGTCATTATTACTAGTAATGTAATAAACCAAAATGTGAAATGTCATTTTGAAGAGGAATAAATGTAGATTTATGTAGCTTATAGGTTTACACGGTAGTACTGATGATCGCATGGCGTGCATTAGGCTTTTAGGCTACATGTTGTTTATAACATTCTATCGTTATTCCTTCGCGCTCCTTGCATTTCCGGTACAACTTCGTGTTGACAGCGTTACAAATTTCAAAAATTTTTATACAGTTTATAACCTTTGTAAAGTTTTTATAATTTAATCCATTTCTTAAATTTATTTGATTTGAACTGCTAATGACAATAATAGGCCTATAGGAATTCATTGCCAGTAAAAACTTCATTTTTATTGCTTGTTTCCAAAATAATCTTATATGTTACCATTTACAATTTTCTCTATTTTCCATAAACTCGTACATGATAGCTAAAAAATTATTATATTTTTTGTGCAAACAATAAAATTGTCTAGCCTATAATATTTATATAGGTACCTAACAAAATGTTATATAAATCATACACAAGGTTTTATCGAGGCGTTTTTGGGATTTTGCAAAAGAAGATTCCAATTTTTTTACATTTAAAACAAACTTCAAAATATACTATTGTTCTTTTGCTATATTCAAATTCAATTGTTCTTCTGAACAATAATTTGATACAATTAAAAATTATGTTTTCATCTTGTGCTACAAGTTAATAAACGAAATCTTATAAATTGTTAAGTTTTTAGTCACAATCTTCATTATTATAAGCCTTATGTTTGTTACCAACAACATTTAAATTATAAATTAAATTATATATTAAATTATATATTACGTTTGGGGCTTTGAAAAGATAGAAAAAAGTTTGTGTGTGAGGGGAGGAGGTTATTTTGGGGAGCCCCGCACAGGAGGTTTGCACTGGGCCCCGCACAGGCTAAGGCCGGCTCTGGCATTTTGGAACCAAATCACCTCATGGCCAATAACCAGAGCCAATAAGGATGAAAACTTTGATGACTGAAACATGTTATTTTTTCAAGTCTAATGGTTTTTTCCAGTTTTATATGTAACCTTTACTATGTTAAATATGTTGTATTACAAATATTTTTTATTTAAAACGACTTGAAATTATTTTTTTCCCAAAAACACATTAAATTATTTTTGTTTACTGCAGAAAGGGAACATGTCCAAGTAAAAAAACAACCCCCCACTCTTTTCTGATGGGAGGTGAAAGACTTTTATACTCAGAATGTTTATAAGCTTGTGTGGTATAATGAAAATAAAATATTTAGAAACAATAAATACAGGTTATTTATGTACTACACAGTTTCATGAACATCAGTTTGGATTCCGGAAACAACATTCGAACATTGAACAGACTCACAGATTAGTAGATACGATAAAAAACACATTTAAATCAAAAAGGTACTGTTCTGCCGCGTTTTTGGATGTGCAACAGGCATTTGATAAAGTGTGGCATACTGGTCTCCTTTTCAAAATTAAATCTACCCTACCTCATACATATTACAATTTGTTAAAATCCTACTTGAGTGAACGATTCTTCCAAATTAAATTTGAAGATGTCTTAACTGGACTCAAACCTATCCACTCTGGGGTTCCTCAAGGGAGTGTACTTGGATCTGTGTTATACCTAATATATACATCTGATATTCCTACAAACCCAAATGTTGAAGTGGCCACATTCGCGGACGATACTGCTTTATTATCAATGCATGACTCACCTCAAATAGCCTCTGATCACTTGCAAGATTTCCTAAATGATTTACAACTTTGGCTAACAAAATGGAGAATGAATGTAAATGAAACTAAATCCACACACATCACATTCTCTCTTAGGCAAGGTACTTGCCCACCAGTTGCCTTAAATAATAGTTTATTAACTGAAGTGGACAATGTAAAATATTTGGGTATACACTTGGATCAAAAATTAACCTGGAAAAATCATATTTGGAATAAAAGACAACAAATGGAATTGAAAGTAAGAAAATTAAATTGGATACTGGGTAAAAGTTCGAAATTGTCCTTTTCTAACAAAATTTTGCTTTACAAAGTTATTATCAAACCTATTTGGACTTACGGTATACAACTTAGGGAGACAGCTAGCAAATCAAGCATTAACATTATACAAAGGTTCCAGTCTAAAACTTTAAGAAAATTACTCTGTGCTCCATGGTATGTTTCAAACAAAACTATACACGACGACCTGAAAATGCCAACTGTTGAAGAAGAGATCACAAGATTTAGTGAAAAGTATCAAATGAAGCTGGAAAGTCATCCGAACAATCTTGCTGTAAACTTACTTGATAATAGTGACTCTGTTTACCGACTAAAAAGATGTGTTAAAGTGTTGGACCTGCCATACAGATTTGCCTAATTTGCAGTAAATAAGTAACAAGATTTGTCACTGGACAAATACTTGCTCACGTGAATATTATTTTTATCATTTTTACTTATTGTTCTATGTATTTGGAACAGATTGTAAAATAAAGTTTGACAAAAAAAAAAAAAAAAAAAAAAAAAAACGATGCGTCCAGTGTATGACAACAGTTTACATAAAAAAAACTATTTCTGAGTTGGCCTTGGTAAATAGTTTGTAGACTATTCTATCTTTGTGGTTTTGTTTGGCACTTTGCTTGGCAGCTTATCAATTAATCATCAAACTGTCTTTAAATTGACATCTTTTATAAGTTTTACTGGACTTTTTAATGGTTTTACAAAATGAGTAGTTCTGATGAGGAGGAAAATGGTGGCAAAAGAAGGAAAGGTGTTCACAATACAGGCTTTTACAGAAGAAATGTAATTAAAAAAGCCAAAACATCAGAGAAAGAACACATTAACTGGGTTGGAAAAACCGTACCATCTAAAAAACAAATGGTATTTTGGAACCAAATCACCAATAACCACAGCCAATCATGATGAAAACTTTGATGACTAAAACTTGTTATTTTTTCAAGTCTAATAATTTTTTCCAGTTTTATATGTAACCTTTACTATGTTAAAAATGTTGTATTAAAAATATTTTTGATTTAAAACGACTTAACATTATTTTTTCCCAAAAACACGTTAAATTATTTTTGTATACTGCAGAAAGGAAACATGTCCAAGTAGAAAAAAACCCCCACCCTTTTCTGATGGGAGGTAAAAGACTTTTATACTCAGAATGTTTATAAGCTTATGTGGTATAATGAAAATAAAATATTTGGAAACAATAAATACAGGTTATTTATGTACTACACAGTTTTTTGTGTCTCCTGTAAAATTTAGAAAAGTGGACAAGTTGCCTTTCGCAGTTAGCGTTATCGTAACGACACCATATCACTCTATTTTAAATTTGGATTATTAGTTGATAACAAACCATTAGGTAATGACCAAATTACAAATTACCAATCAAGGTAAATCTAAAACCATAAATTCTATTCTAGTTTGCTTTGAACTTCCTTATTTTAGTAATAGTTGGTACAAAAAAAATCCAACTCAATGAGAACGATTGTTGTTTCCTGCAGCGTTGGCAACACTTGCAGGTAACAAAGAGTAATATTTTGGTTTTTAAACACATTCTTAACCGACAAAATCTCTGTGGCGACATCCACGGATGTCGCAGAAAGTGACACCATTGCTCTTATGGGATGCGGCTCACCTGGCCCTGGCCTACAGTCACCTTGTTTTGGTGCCACCTGAGTCCACTCCAGAAGAGTGGTTTTCAGAGTGATGTCTATGTGTGTGTGTGTGTGTGTGTGTGTGTGTGTGTGTGTGTGTGTGTGTGTGTGTGTGTGTGTGTGTGTGTGTGTGTGTGTGTGTGTGTGTGTGTGTGTGTGTGTGTGTGTGTGTGTGTGTGTGTGTGTGTGTGTGTGTGTGTGTGTGTGTGTGTGTGTGTGTGTGTGTGTGTGTGTGTGTGTGTGTGTGTGTGTGTGTGTGTGTGTGTGTGTGTGTGTGTGTGTGTGTGTGTGTGTGTGTGTGTGTGTGTGTGTGTGAGAGAGAGAGTTTTGTGTGTCTGGATGTTAACAGAGCTAGAGAATGCTCCAATGGGCCGATTTTGATGTAATTTGGTTTGTAATTCCAAATCCACTATATAATTCCAGGCATTTTTTCAGATTATTTATTTTAAGGGGTAGTTTACCCAAATACCCTAAAAAAACGTGAAAAATCTAATTTTTTAAAACGGCTCTAACAATTTGTATTAAAATTTTGTACTTTAAGATCAAAATGCTAAATAAAATGACACCACCCGCATCTCTGAGAAAACACAAAATATTGTTTAAAACATCTATTTTTCGGATTAAAAAAACCATTGTATTGAAATAAATTTTGCTTATATGTCCATTAAATCAAGCTCAAAAAACTTAATAATTCAGTAATTTAAATTATTGCTCTACGTCAATTGTTTGCGGAGAAAATTCAATTTTTCGTTTAGCGGTAAACGTAATTGTAACTTACGTTGTTAAAAGTCGCAAACGCGCTTAGAATCAAATTAATATGCTGCTCAACTGGGAGAAGGTAAGTGTCAGTTATCTGAGACCGTTTGTTTTAAGTATTCCCTCGACAACTGTCTGCGGATTATACTCCTGTACAGATGTTAAATATCTTGATAAAAATTCTAGGTAAACAACTCCATTAAACCTCACTATCGGAGCCCTAATATATCTCAAAGAAAAAAAATAAGCCTAAGAAAAATCACTGATTTATTTTTTTCCTTTTTTAATAGGTTGGCGAATATCTTTTTACCTTACTTTGTCCTGTCCACATAGACTATTGATCTGTGCGTGGATGGTATTAGACAAAGTAAGGGGGTGAGCCGCTATATAGGTAAAACGACAACGGGTCGTCGGAGCAAATTTTACATACGGCCGCTCCATATACCTGCTTTGGGCCATGTCATACGAGCGCTACTAACGCCGCGTTGATAGCGTCGGGTTGATAACGCTCCAACCCGGCAATGGGGTTCTTATGGAGCATGTCATACGGACGCTAACAACGCCAGCGAGTCCGCGTTAGGCCCCTTTCATTTCACACCGCATAAGAGTTTTTTGTTTACAACAAGCATCACGGAACGGTGCAGTGACTGACCAACAAGAATGCTCTTGATCAGATTAAAAAAAAACTCACATGGAGTAAAAATGAACTAAATCATAGTTAAACAATCCCGAATTAGTATAGTTTGACCTAAAAAAAATCACGTTACATGTAATCATTGACTAATACTAATACACATTTTCTCATCCAATGCATTTAGTTTGATACCAAAATTTTTATGGTTCGTATAGGTACGCCGGCCCGGAGGCGTTGCGATCGATGTTGTAATTATTCATCTGGATATTCAGTTCTGCAAAAACACTTTATAACACAGTAAGATATCAGTTATAAAATGTTTCATCCTTATGCTTTATACATTAACTGATTGATGAGAACAGTGGTAATACTGATTTACCTATCATTTCTCACTGGTACTTAATGTAGGCTACGCCGCAAAAAAATCACCCCACAGTAAATAGGTTACAAACATGCATGGGCTATGAGAAATCTACTCGTATTTACGTTAGTACTTGATACTTGATACTTGTATCCTCCATCGTTGACCAACAAAGTTGGATAGATTGCTTAAAAAAATTCAAAAAATTAAAACTAACTTATTACTAAGATGGAAGTTTAGCTGAAAAGCGGTGTGTCGTCAAGTTCAATTAACGAATACAGGGGCCTGCCCACCAAATAGTCCCTCAGGGTATCTTTGAACTTGTCCATGCCTAACTCGCGCACTCTCACTGGTAGCTTGTTGAACAGCTTGCTCGTGTAGTAGGGATAACACTTTTGGGTCCAAGCGAGACGACAGCGGGGCAGATCAAGGAGGTGGCCATGGCGTGTTCCATAATAATCTCGCCTAGGGAGCAGGGCTGAGCTCTCCTTCAGCTGTACCAAGCTGTTCAGGATATACTGACTCTAAACAGTCAGTACTCCAAGATCTTTGAACAGAGGCTTGCAATGGTCACGATAGCCCGCAGACGTGATAACTCGCAAGGCCTTCTTTTGAATCATTGATAGTGTAGATGTAGTGTAGTGTGAAGTGTAGTTACGTCAAAGATGTAACTAATTTCTTAGTTGGTAATGAATTGAGAATAAAATTTAAATATAATTGTGCTTTAAATAAATAACGAAGCATTTATAGAGACATATAAATGCTTCGTCTTTATAAAGGAAAAATATTAAGGAAAATTTTCAACTGTATAAATAAATATTTCGATGTCAAACATCATCACTACAAAGGTTTGCCAGTTGTTCTGCAAGTAGTCGCGGGGAAAATGCGTCCCGCTGACGCTAGCGCTCGTATGATTGGGTCCCGGCGTTGCTAACGCGCGTTGCTATCGCGTCCGTCCGCGTTGGCAGCGCTCAGCGACTCGGACTCGCCGGCGTTTATAGTGTCCGTATGACTTGCTCCATAAGAACCCCATTGCCGGGTTGGAGCGTTATCAACGCTACGTTAGTAGCGCTCGTATGACATGGCCCTTTTAGCCCGACGCTGAGCGCTGCTTAACGCAGACGGGCGCGTTAGCAACGGGACCCCGTCATACGAGCGTTAGCGTTAGCGGGACGCATTTGCCCCGCGACCACTGACAGTACCTGAGGGATCCGCTACCAGTGGCCACATACCAGTGAAAACCTTTGCAGTTAATTGCAGTTCAATCTGTATTATGTTTGATACAGAGAAATTTATTTATTCTGTTGAAAAATTTCCTCCTCCGTATGACGTAAAGTCGAGTTATTACAGCAACCAGCAATTGAAGGCACAATGCTGGAACGAGGTTGGGTAGGCCATGCCTGACAACTGGCATGAGATGACAGCTGTAGAAAAAGACCTGATAGCAATAAAGGGTGGGTTTGCTATAATATTTCATCATTATGGAAAAAAGTGAAGCTTCACCAAAAGTGAAGTAGCGTGTGTGGTATAGGGTACGGTCCGACCGACCGAACAACAATTCAAAATACAGTGAAAATTCGATAAATCAAACCTCAATAATTTGAAATCCTACATAAATAGAATTTTTACCCTTGATTGAACTTCCCTATCTTTTCCAGTTTTAATTTACCTCTACAATTCAAATACTTAACGATAAACACAAACACCTTTATGAATAGAAGTTTGATGGTGTTTTCCGTCTGTAAAGGTACACACGGCACTAAGGAGTTCGTCAAAAGAATCAACCGACATTCGATAGTAACGAAAGAACTTATCTTCATATTTCCTGTGTTCCTGGAACATTAGGTGAAACTGTCCTGTCGACAAAAGTGAAGAAAGCACATAGGATGGGTTCCCCATCATCTTGGATTCCTCCGATGATACTCTTCGACTATATCTAATATGTGCAAATAGCTGACACAACCTAACTGGATGGTGTTCATCTTGGAAATAAAATTAGTGCCTCGACGGCAAACGCGCCCGGAAGACGCTACGTATGACTTACCCGGCGTTAGCGGGACGGTATCAACGTATTTGCCGCCACGTATGATATGGACTTTTTCCGGCGTTAGCGCGACGCTATCAACGCGGCGTTATTAGCGCTTGTATGACATGGCCCTTTGCGGGGGTACGACATCGTGTCGTCGCCGCGGCTTGAGGCGGGCGACGACACTCAGTCGTACCCCGAGAGGAGAAGCTTGACTAGAGACTGACAGCTACAGATCGACAACACTTTACACGCGTAGGAAAGGAATGAAACTAGCCGAGTGGTAGTTGTAAGATGTGTATTATTGTATTTTATGAATAAAAATAAATGAATGAAATGCTTATTCAAAAAAGTTCATGGGAACATATGTCTCTATAAATGCTTCGTTATTTATTTAAAGCACAATTATATTTAAATTTTATTCTCAATTCATTACCAACTAAGAAATTATTTACATATTTGACGTAACTACACTTCACACTACACTACATCTACACTAACGTAAATACTAGTAGATTTCTCATAGCCATGCATGTTTGTAACCTATTCACTGTGGGGTGATTTTTTGCGGCGTAGCCTACATTAAGTACCAGTGAGAAATGATAGGTAAATCAGTATTACCACTGTTCTCATCAATCAGTTATAAGGATGAAACATTTTATAACTGATATCTTACTGTGTTATAAAGTGTATTTGCAGAACTGAATATCCAGATGAATAATTACAACATCGATCGCAACGCCTCCGGGCCGGCGTACCTATACGAACCATAAAAATTTTTGTATCAAACTAAATGCATTGGATGAGAAAATGTGTATTAGTATTAGTCAATGATTACATGTAACGTGATTTTTTTAGGTCAAACTATACTAATTCGGGATTGTTTAACTATGATTTTGTTCATTTTTACTCCATGTGAGTTTTTTTAAATCTGATCAAGAGCATTCTTGTTGGTCAGTCGCTGCACCGTTCCGTGATCTGCACATGCTTGTTGTAAACAAAAAACTCTTATGCGGTGTGAAATAATAGGTATCTCGTAATAATAACATTGGGCAAAATAAGTGAAGAACAGTAGGACTTATAGCCTAATAATGCAATAAGTAATTTTATAAATCAATTGACATTTAATTACTTGTTTACGTTTAGTAGTGTTAGAAAAGAGAAAACACGAAGTGGTATAGAGATCGTAATTAAGCCCCCTTAAACGGTCATGATATATTATTTATTTTGAATGAAATATGTTTACTGTTTACACTATTATATTTCGTTATGTTTATCCATCACTACAAAGAATTATAACTCAGGCCCTTCCAGGCAGGTAGGCGAGCGAGTGAGTTTGAGGCGGGGGGGGGGGGGGGGGATTAGCCAGGGTACGACTGAGTGTCGTCGCCGCGGCTTGAGGATCAAGCACACAAATCAGAAGGGTCGTTAGAGGGCGGTGTTAAGGGGGGTGAATTAAGCATGCTTCTATGCGTACCGTCAAAGTAGTAAATTCAGGGAGTGTGAGGACTGTGTTGCCAATAACACGACGCAAGTGGTGCTTTGCACTTTTAATTGCGCTTTCCCAAAGCCCACCATGATGCGTAGCTGCTGGGGGGTTGAAGTGAAACTTTATGTTATGGTTGAGGCAAAACGATGAATCTTTAGTTTTGATTCCGAGTTACGAATGGAAGATTTAATTAAGATATTCGTTGCAGCTCAGCGTTCGCTCCAATAAGGTTGGTACCACATTCAAAATAGAGGTCTGGGCATTTACCTCGTCGAGAAATGAACCTGGTTAAATATCCCTAAAATGATTCGGTTGTTAAATCCGTAGCAACTTCAATGTGCACAGCTTTTGGTTACCATACATATGAATAAACAAATATACACTTTAACATGTTTAACAAATTGAAAGTTCACCATTTTGATTGTAAAAGGGCCAGCGTAATCTACTCCAGAGGATAGAAAAGGTTTGGAAGGTGTAACACAAGCAGTCGGCAGTTAATTGAGAGTCCTCTCTACGAGAGGAGCTTGATTGATAGGTCGGTGTTTGTAGCATTATAAAATCTCAGAAATCACGTGACTAATTCCAGACATTTTATTTGTGGGATTGGTCGTCACGTGATAGGCAAAAGCGTAAACAAACCGCTTTGCGGTGAATGCTTGTGAACGCCCTCAATGTCTACCAATGCAGTCTTCTGTCCCTGGTCGCTGACAAGATGCATATTTTTGTTTATTCAACTCATAACGCTGAGTTTCCGTGCTTGAGGTACATACGCAATGAAACTAGCGTTATGCAACAGTTGATCGGCCTAATGCAACAGCTGATCGGTCTGCACCGCACTATCTTGTAACGGTTACTTTCCGTGCACCAAAAATGACAGAAAGTTAACGTTAATTTTGCCATTCAGTAGCGGGAATAACCTATTTTCTTAGCAGTACGTTTAGAAAGTACGTTTAGTACGTTTGGAAAGTACGTTTAGAAAGTGTACTTTCGTTTGTAGAGAAATGAAAAATATTGTTTGAACTATAATTGGATCCAGACGGTGCATACCAATTGAAATTATTTGGTTAAATTTCAACCAGAAGACGGTTTCTATTACATATTTAATACGCTAAGGGGTTTTTTTTTGTGGTGAGAACTCCTCCTAAAATTTTCAACCGATATTCAAGTTGTTTTATGTCGTTGGATAAGACTTGGTCTGTAGTTGTTTCCGCCAAAAATTGATGAAAATCAGACATAAAATAAAGGCACTAAACACCAATTAAACTTACAATTTTCCCATTAGAATAACATTGGGTTTGGGCTGAACCACCGTATCTATAGTCCGTTTTTTTAAACCTGATCCTTCACGAGAATATTGGGGTGGGGGGGGGGGGAATTAAACTGTAAACAAAAAATGTAAACTGTAAACTAAACGTTTAGGCCTAAACTCGTGAAAAACATGTTCGAGTATCAGATTTCCTCAAATAACGTTTAAAACAAGTCATGATGTCTTTCAGTAACTCCTAGTCAGCTGTTATATTTTGAAGTAAAACCTATTCCTTGTTAAAAAGTAACAGTTCTAAAATAAACTGGTTAAAAACAACTGCTACCAATAATATTGTAAAACTGATACACAATATGTTGTGATGTCAAATTACCAGCTGGTATGCAACAGTAAAATAAAACAAAAACAACAAAAAAACCAACAAAAAAACAAAAGGGCTCCAGCCAATGGGATATTAGCAAGGATAAACAAACCCCCACGACCATCTCTCGGTAGAAGGATCAGGTTTAAAAAAAACGGACTATAGAATATGGTTGAACATTTTAAAAATCTGTTAATGTACAGCTGTAAATACGTGAAGTTTTTCTGATTACTGATATTCACAATATTGGATTGGTAGGATGTCATTGATTTAGAACTAAATGACATTTAGTTCTACAACTTAGTAAATGTTACTTTTGTATTGTATCAAAATAAATTGCTCGACTTCGAGCAACAAGTAGAATAGTACTTATTTTGTGTAGAGAGCTCCTCCTACAATTTTTAACCAATTTTCAAGTTTTTGGTGTCGTTGGATAGGGCTTGGTCTGTAGTTGTTTCCGCCAAAAACTGATGAGAATCGCTCTTAAAATAAAGGCGCTATTGAAATCTCAAAATTTCCCTAACATTAGGATTGAATAAAGCATTTTAAACATCTGTTAATAATCAGCTGTAAATACGTGTAGTTTTTTTGTGATTACAAATATTCACAATATTCTGATTTCATCGATTTATATAGTCCGTTTTTTTAAACCTGATCCTTCGCGAGAATATTGGGGTGGGGGAGGGATTTAAACTGTAAACAAAACATTTAAACTCGTGACAAACATGTTCGAGTATCAGATTTCCTCAAATAACGTTTTAAATAAGTTATAATGTCGTTCAGTAATTCCTAGTCAGCTGTTCTATTTTTAAGCCAAACCTATTCCTTGTTAAAAAGTAACAGTTATAAAATAAACTGATAAAAAACAACTGCTATTAATAATATTGTAAAACTGATACACAATATGTTGTGATGTAAAATTACCAGCTGGTATGCAACAGTGAAATAAAACAAAAACAACAACAAAACCAACAAAAAAACCAAAGGACTCCAGCCAATGGGATATTAGCGAGGATAAACAAACCCCCACCACCATCTCTCCCTAGAAGGATCAGCTTTAAAAAAACGAACTATAGCTAAAAGTAACATTTTTATGGTATTAAAATAAATTGCTCGATTTCGAGCAACACGTATATTTCTCTTTTAAAACTTACATATTTTTATTATCAATTGCATCGTGATGAAAATTATCATTCACATCTCGTCCGGAAAGCCCATTTTGAAGTGGTCACTTTAAGGACTAGTGGTGAAATATACTATTGCTCTAAAGGTTATAAATTCAACAACGGGATAAAGTTGCTGGGCTGAGTTTACATTATGGAAGAAACTATTAAATTACCACTAAATTGTTTACGATACGTTATTTACTTACTACAACCAAAAAAATACGATTAAGAACTGTGTTTCTTCCTCTGTTACGAAAAGCTGTTACAGTACAAAAACTTACTTTTCCTGAGCAAAACTGAAATATTGTTATTTATTTCCTGCCCATGTTTCTCGCACCCCCTGTTTGTTCGAACCTTTCGCATCCTTCAAAGTCAAGATTTATCGGTGTCCTGTTTTCCTGTGTGTGATATCGATAAGTTTTGGAATGGAACAGAGTATTGTTACAGTTATCCCACCCTATTTTATAATTATTTAAAAAATCCAACTCAGCAAACAACGAGACCAACGACCAACACGGATAAAAAGCCATAGCAATATTTAAAATTAAATTGCAGCATTGAATTAAGACCCTCATGTGAATATAGACTTTTCCAATGCATTTTGTTTAATACCAACATTTGAAAAGTTCGGGTAGCCGCTCCAGAGGTGTTTTAGTTGTTTGTCAGCCAGAGCTGAATAAATCGATGTTGTATTTAAAATCATCTGGCCATCTTTAGCCAAAATACTTTATCACAACATAAACATAACCCTCAGGTGTAAAACATTTCCTCCTTGATTGATAAGAGTGGTAATCAGGACTGCGGAGAAAAAAATATAAACAAAAAGAAGGACCGTTTCATTCCTTTGATGTTGGAAAATGCCGCCTTTGAGTCAGGCCGGTGATGTAATCTATCTGATGACCATAAGAATAGCATGCACCAGCTGTTTTTGCTATCAGGCTAGTGACGTTTTGGGTTCTATTTTTTTACATCGTTTTACCCGCTAATGAAACAGCCCTTGTCTATTTACATTACAGCAGTTTTCCCCAGTCCTGGTGGTAATACCATTTTACCTATCTTATGTCACTTGCTGTTCATGTTTGCCACGGAAAATCGTAAATTGATTTTAAACACTCCTATGCTATGAGAAATTTATTCTCGCTAATGTATACATTCAACGATTGCAGTAATAGGTCAAATTTTAAACAAAATTTTCTATTACGACACAACTGTCGGATGCTAAAATAAATCAGTCAAAAAAGGCTCTATTCCTAAATATATTAAAAATAATAACATTAACTAGGATACTAAACCCCAAAGAAAAAAGTGACATGAATTAGTTTGTAAATTAATTTAGGAAAATAATAAATCTGAAGGAAAATAGTTTATTTGATAGCTCAGACCATTTCACCTAACGTCTTTCACTACTTGGCAAGGATTCCTCCACACTTTTAAACAAGTCGTTTATAATGTACGAAACATTAACCAGGTTTTCCGGAATTCTAAATACAATCGTAAATTCCAAAGTGCTAGTTTACTTTACTTGCACAATTCCCGGTAATATTTATTGAATCGAAATTTTCATAAGTGAAAATGTTAAGGTAGTATGTAAGAAACTGAATTGACAGTTTCTGTAATTAACTAGTTATTTTTATGTGTGAATTGCATATAGTGTCATTTTAAACGTTTTAACGAAGAACTTGCCGAACATTGGTCTTAATACTATATAGCATTAAACTGTTATTATGTAACATCTTTAATTAATGACAAAATGCTAGCTGTGTCCACAATTGATCAAGTCGAAAATATACAGGGTGATCAGCAAGTCACTAACGAGTTTTAAATAATATTCTATGGAAACTATGCATGCCATAAAGATTGTTTATTGGCAATGAATTGCATAGGCCTACGCCAGTATACAAAAACATTACAGAGAAATGTTCATGAATAACACATTTGAACAATACATTAATACATTTCAGCATTCAAGATGACATATTAAGAAGAAAATTTACTTTCAAAGAAATTACGTGCAGAATAATATTATGAACAAGTGAAGACATATTGCTTGAGTGAAATTATTCCTAACATTACAATACAATAATAACAGCAAAAATGAAAAGATAATAATTACAAGCATCAAGAGTTTTAACATGTCAAAATTGTCAGAGAGACATAAATGCAAGATTTTGGCATTAATGAGGGCAGAATTTACACTGAACATGCTCGACTAGAGACAGAGAGAGAAAAATATATTGAAAAAATTGCAACAGCAATAGAATAGATAAAATAGAATAGAATTGCAAAGATAACCAAATAGCAAATAACAAAACGTAATTTTATTTTATTAATGATGGTTATGTTTTGTTGAAATATCAGCTTGTACCGGAGGATTTTAAATCCTAGGAGTAGAGAATTATAATAATTTTACAAAGGATCAACATTATCGTGAATGAAATAAGAGGATTTTAATTCGTCCGAATTTGCCAGGTGCTCATTATTTTGACTAAACCACTGACTAAACTCCTAAAAGTAGTTTTAAATTTTACTTTTAATTCAGGTAAAGGAAAACTTCCTGATTTTGAAAGCCTGCCCGTTTCTGATCAGACCTTTATGCCTGCAATGATTTCTAATTCAGGCTGTCAAAAGAAAAGTTTTTTACTTCACGACTGATAAAATTTGATTCAGCTAGTTCAAGTCTGATAGATTATAATCTGATAGCAACCAAATACGACAAAAGCCTGAAGTATTTTCTATGCAGGTGTAAGGAAATACACTCTTTTAAAACATACCAATGACTAAAAATAAAATCAAAGATGCTGGAGCATAAAAACCAACTAAAAATTGGATAACCTTTTAGATATAAAGATTATAAAAACTTTATAAAACCAATATATTTGTATGTATTTGTAATGTATGTGTTTTTAAGCAAAATAAAAAATTAATATTTTTGCATGGAAAATGGAAAAAAAACATCAGTTTGTATTATCATGCTGATTTAGGGGTTGTAAGAACCTGGGGGCCGAGCATTTACAACAGTAATATTCTTCACAGTAATATCAGTAACAGACAGTGCGCTAAAATGCTTAGTACAATAAGGCATGTTTCTTGTTCATGACGAGCTCGTTCGCTCCGCTCACTCGCCTTTCAGACAGTTTAAATGTAGGTCGGGTGCTGCACTCTGATGTATGTTTGTTGAAACTCTTGTCGATTCTATAACACGTGGATTCTAATTATTTAGTTAGCATCTCATAATGAGCATTATAAAATAGGATTTTAAAAATAGTAAATTATTTGTATTACAAAGTAGTATTATTTAGTAATTTATTAACTGGCTGCCACCCAAAACCACATGATTATACTAAAATACGTGGTCTGCACGTCTGCACTTTGACAGTTGAATCAACTGTTTTCATTATTTATTTGTTTTGATATTTAGCTCCATAAGACCAATCAAGGCAATTAGAGGATTCTAATTGCCTTGAGACCAATGATAGCATTTATAAATTTCAACTAAACATTATTAAGAAATGACATGAGATTTTTATTGGCATACAGACCTGTATTTAGGTATATTATTTTCATCCCAGAATAATTTAGTTATTTGCAAAGTTTGAATAAAATTGTTCGAGCCGTTTTTGAGATCCGTGTTCAAACATACATGCACACATATATACCTTACTCGTATTAGAGTATAAAAATAAGTACCTAGTCGTAGACAATTTGCTAGGTAAACTCAAACAGTAATATTCTTTATATAGTAATATCAGTTACAGTGCGGTCAAATGCCCAGTGGAAAAAGGCGTATTTCTTGTTCAAGACTAGGCTCGTTCGCTTAGCTAACTCGCCTTCATGACGAGCTCGTCGCTTCGCTCACTCGCCTTTCCGACTGTTTCAATTTAGGCCTCCGCCTACGAGTGCTGAACTTTGGTGAATCTATATATTTAAAACAGGAAGGTAAAATACCCCCGTCGCAGCACACCTGCGTACTCAGCGAATTTCCAAACGATCTTGAGATATTGTATTTTTCCCATTAACACCATAGGAATGGGTATGTCGGTTGGCTGCCTTGGGATGTTGTGAGAAAATGTTAGTTTTGTTAGGAAATGTAATAGTTACGTTAGGTAAATGTCAAACTGTATCAATTTTTGGCACTTTTTAATTTTCCCCATAAACCCCATGGGGGTGAGTAAGTAGGTTTGTGGCCATATGGGTGTTGTAAGCAAACATCTGTTAAATCCTACCTAGTGAATGAACATACCAAATATTATCAAGTTATGGTGTTCTTTTCATTTTCCTCATAAATCCCATAGGGGTGAGTACGTAGGTATGCCGCCATGTGGGTGTTGTAGGCAAATATCAGTTGAACCCTACCAAGTGAATGTACATACCAAATTTTATCAAGTTATTCCAATAAATAAGCGAGCCACAGGATAAGTTGATTTCCCATAAGATTAAAATGGAAAACCTATTTTTGGCTTTTCTCTGTAACCTTTTAAACCAAGTTAAAAATTCAAAATATTAAATTTTTTAAAGCTTTTTTAAATGGTTGTAGTTAAAATTGTTGAATTGTCAAAAAACCCATTTTTGACCCCTTTGAAACCCCATAAAACCCCGTTCCCATAACCCGATCATGCTGGTTCATGAAAATAGACCTAGCCTTACACCTTCATACCAAATTTCATCAAAATTGGAGGTCCCCTTCAAAAGTTATGGGGACCTCAAAATGAAAAATTAACATGGTCCCGGGCTTAGGTCTTACCATGGGTATTACCGTAATAGCGTATTCCCTATAGGGAAATTCGCTAAAACACCTTTGGACAGTTCGTCTAGGACTGTCTACACTGTCTAGTAATTAGATACTGTAATAATTAGGAACTGTCAGGCGTACTTTAGATTTTGAAGAAATTAAACTATAACACAATCACTATACTTTAAAAAGCTGCCACTATCAACCATAATAATTTTTAGATTTCATATAGAACATGAAAGCAATGTCTTGCTTTTCTCATTACTTGTTTCTGATTTAAACTTGAGCAAGATCCAATGAGCTGGACGGAAAAGTTTCGATCAAGTGGACTGCAAACATCAGCCGGGAAGCCGTAATTTAAACTTGTAGAAACCGTGTGATGCATTCAAAGATCTAAATGTATCTAAATGTTTCATTATTGAAGTTACGGTTTAGGCCATCGATTGATATGCGTATTTCATCTATTCCATAGTAAACAGTTAGTAGGAGTAGCATATACAGGAAAAATATAACGTGATAAATATTAAATTAGAAAATGTATGCTTTGTTTCCAATCGTTGTATTATTCTTTAAGTCGAGTTATTGTAACAAAACGAAATGAACTATTGATAGAGTTATTTAATAAAGCAATACAAATTCATCAATATGAAAAGACTCGGCATGCGTCACATATCGTAAGATAAAACCTGATAGGTAAAGAGTAGATAAGAGGGATAGTATTTCAAAAGGTTATAATTAAGACTTTGAAAATTCTTTGGTTTATTGGAGGGGGAGGGGGAGAATAAAATCGACCACGCGATTGCTTTAGAATTTCTCTCTTCATGTCATTCATATTTTGTAACTTATCTTACAAGAACGAATTTCTTTTGTACAACACCATCCTTTGAGGTTATCAAAGGACCATCTTTTGACATGTGGAAGTTGATACTTCTGGAAAAATCAAGAACATCATTTTAACTCAAGATATTCCACAGGTGAACTACGTCCCATAAGAGCAATGGTGTCAGTTTCTGCGACATCCTTGGATATCGCCACAGAGTTTTTGTTGGTTATAAAACCAACATTTTAGTCTACTGTTTGTTACCTGCAAGTGTTGCCAACGCTGCAGAAAACAACAATCGTTCTCGTTTGCGTTGGAGATTTTTTTGTCTCAACTATTATTAAAATAAGGAATTTCAAAGCAAACTAGGGTGGAATTTATGGTTTTATATTTACCTTGATTGTTAATTGCTTATTTTGTGTTTACCTAATGGTTTGTTATTTAACTAATAACCCAAATGTAAAATAGAGTAATATGTTGTCGTTACGATAAATATCGTACCCGTGGAAAGACTGCTTCATTCTCTTTTTCAATCAGCTGTGTAATGAATAATTGAATTTTTACTCTATGGAACATAGAGTATAAAATTCTATACGATCGATTCTAAATTTCACTTAGGCGAATTTTAGACCCCCAATTGGCTTTTTTATTACTAATTTGATTTCAATGGAATTCTCAGGTTAGATTTTAAGTATTTTAAACTAGGTAATAAACTATAATCGAGCAATTATTTTCAAGTATTAAAAAAACTTATTTTCCGCAAGTTTTGACAGAATTTTAGTTGTTTAGGCTACATGATTTGACTAATGTAGTTGCTATGATCAGTTTATTTTCCCCCATCGCAGCTGAGTTGTCGCTGTGTATGCTGAAAACAACAAACTTAACCTTTTCTTGTTTATATCTGCTCGCCGTTATGTTACGTTTTTAAATAAAATTTAATTGATATTTTGACAGACTTATTTGTTAAATGAAATAGATCAACACTTATGTTTATTTGTTGAAGTTATAAATTATACCAAAAGATAAGCATGTTGATGTCGAATGAATTGCTGTCGTACGGAATTATGCGATTAACTAATTTATGGGATACAACTAATATCTATTTGGGAGAAAGATTTAAATTGAACAACTAATTAGAATGTGTTGCGCCATTGTAGCCTATGTCTCAGGTAACAAAATATGCATTAAGTGTTAAGTAAGCGTAATTCTACAATACTTACATTACTTGATTTTTATTAATTTGCAATCATGGATTTTGAATTGTATTGTTTTTTTCGCTCTACAATCTATTTGTTGAAACAAATTCGTGAATCTCAAAATAGTAGTTACTAAATTAGATTGAGTTACAAACATTACGCAGAATTATAAAAAACACTTCTTTAAACATAACTCAAAAACTTCATTTTATTTTACAACATCTTCCATTTCCTAGGAATCAAACAAAGATAAATTAAATCAGCTGATAACATTAAATTCAATACTGTATAACTGAAATGGTAAAGTCCACAGACTTACAAATTATAAAATGAACTAACATAAACATATAATCTCAACACTTTCCCTCATTTTGTAATTTTCAGTCTGAAGACAATAATCCCATGGCGCCACATAATGTCTTTATTCTTGGTTTGTGTTGCGGCTTGGTTAGACAATCAGCTAGCTGAAACTCTGCAGGTGTGTGTTTCACATACAATTTGCCTTCGGATACTAATTCCCTCACGAAGAAGTGTCTTGTCCTGATATGTTTTGTTCTTCTGTGATTTTCTGGGTTTTCAGCTAAGCGGATTGCTGATATGTTGTCAACATACAGTGTTGGCCTCTCCTTCAGAACTGTTATTTCCTGCAACAATCTTTCAAGCCAAATGATTTCTCTGCAAGCTTCACTTGCTGCAACAACTTCAGCTTCTGTACTAGAGATAGCAACTGATGACTGCCTGTTACTAAACCAAGTTATAGCACCTCCGCTATATAAGCAAACAACACCTGTAGTAGAACGCCCACTGCACTCTTCCCCTGCATGGTCAGCATCACTGTAACATTCTAGAATACCAGGTTTATAATTTGACTTATATTCTAAAGCCATATCAACTGTACCTTTCAAGTACCTTAATATCCTTTTGACTTTAATCCAGTCTTCAGGTGATGGATTTTCAAGTGATTGTGATGCTTTCCCTACTGCGAAAGCAATATCTGGACGTGTTCCTGTTGCAAGATATAGAAGTGCTCCAACACACTCTCTGTAAGGAAACTCTTTGGGTTCCACCTTTTCCTCAGTGTCCACTTTCCCTACTGATGTGTCTTTTAGCATTGGTGTCGCTACTGGTTTACAGTCTTCCATGCCAAATCGCTTCAGGAGTCTTTTCGTGTAACCTTCCTGTTTAATACGTATTGAGCCATTCTCATCTCTGCTTATTTCAAATCCTAGAAAGTAAGAAGCAGGTTTCTCTGTAATTTTTAACTCTTGTTTCAAACCTTTAAGGAAGTCTTCAAGCATATCTCCGTGTGTTGATGCAACTAGTCCATCGTCTACATAAAGTGCCAAGAACAGCTTCTTTACTCCTTCTTTCTTGAAGAACAAGCAGGGATCAGCTTCACTTTGTGTTAAGCCTACTTTAGTCAGAAAGCTTCCAAACCTCTTGTTCCAACAACGAGGAGCCTGTTTGAGACCATACAGACTCTTGTTTAGGCGGCAAACTCTTCCTGATCCATCGTCATAACCCTCTGGCTGTTTCATATATATAGTCTCCTCCAAGTTTCCATAAAGAAAAGCTGTAGAAACATCGAACTGTTTCATAACCATGTTCTCATTTGCTGCAGTGCTTAGCACTGATCTAATTGTTCCCAGTCTGGCTACCGGACTAAATGTTTCAAAATAGTCTATGCCTTTCTTCTGAGAATATCCTTTGATCACTAACCTTGCCTTAAATCTGTCTATTGATCCGTCAGGATTAGTTTTAACTTTATAAACCCATTTACATGGAATGCATTTCTTTTCATTAGGTAAGTCTTCTAATGTCCAAGTTTGATTGACATCATGAGATCTCATCTCTTCATCAATAGCCTTCTTCCAATTTTCACTTTCTTTAGACCTTATAGCTTCCGTGTAAAATTGTGGTTCGATGATGTCACTCATGCTTGATTCTGCACACATTACATAATCTTCAAATCTTCTTGGAGCTTTGATTTCTTCTCGGTTCCTGAGTTCATACTTTGGACTTTCCTCGAGTTCTGGTTCTGGTATAGAATCCGGTTCATACATAACTTCTTTGTTATCATCGGTATTCTCCTCCTCATTTGCTTCAGTCTTCCCATCATGGATTGGCAATCGTACAGCCCTCTCTTGAAGTAGTGGTTCTTCATGAAAAAATGACATCTCTTGATCTTATAAGAGTGTTATTTCCCTTATTCCACACTCGGTATCCGTCATCGTTGTCATAGCCGATCAGTACTCCTTTTACCGATTTCTTCTCCATCTTTGTCCGTTTTGGTTTCGGGACATGCGCATAACAATCACAACCTATTATTCTCAGATGTTTCAACGCTGGTTTCTTTCCGCTCCACAACTCAATAGGTGTCTTGTCTTTGAAGCTTGATGGACCGGTTCGATTTAGAATGTAAGCTGCAGTGTTGACCATTTCAGCCCACAATCCTTCTGGTATCGTCTCATGGGCATGCATCATTGCCCGTGCAGTCTCCACAAGGGTCCGGTTGTCTCGCTCACTACAGCCATTTTGCTCAGGCGTGTAAGGCATTGTCAACCTCTGCTTAATCCCATATTCCTGCAAAATCTGTTTTACAATACCACTATCGAACTCACCTCCGTTGTCACTTAAAATCTCTTTTACAGTGTTTCCAGTAGTCCTACTCTCGGCTAAGAATTGCTTAAGTTTTTCTGGAACCTCCGACTTCTGTTTCATGAAATATACCTGTCTGTATCTGGAAAAATCATCTTTAAACAGAACAAAGTAACGATTACCTGCAATTGATTTCACAAATGGGCCACAGACATCCGTGTGTATCAGCTCACCAGGCGTAGTCGCTCGTTCTCGAGTACCAAACTTCAACCTATGGCTTTTGCCGAAAATACAACCTTCACACAACTCACTGTCCAATTTTAACTTAAGACCAAGCTCTCGCTCTACTGTAGCCTTTACATGACGTTTATTTTGATGACCTAAACGTTCATGGTAGAGCTGTAATAGGTTATCATCTGACATTACTACATTGACTTGTATAGGATTTGATGGTCGAATATCCCTCATCGATAACTTATAAAGTCCCCCTTTCCTGGAACGTGACCCAATCAAACTTAGTTGTCCACCAATTTTCAAGAAACAGGATTCAGTTCTTGAAATAAACTCACTTTTGAGATGACGATCTTGAGTGGCAAGCACGGAAAATAGGTTTTTCTTAATATTAGGTACATACCAGACATCAAGAAGATCATACTTCACCAACTTCCCCTTCACTTCTGCTTCCACTTCCACAGTCCCTTTACCTAGAGCGCAGATGGACTCCCCATTTGCAGTTGTCATAACATGCCTATCTAGAAAGGGTTGAAAAGTTTTGAATATGTCATCTTTATAAGTTACATGATTGGTCGCCCCGTTATCTACATACCAGTACTCATCAGGATCTGCAGTTAGATTATTGACTTCACTAAATGTCATGAGACCCACATTTACCTTGGAATATCCTTTTTCTGATTTGTTAGAACCAGATGAAGTCTCCTGACCAGGTGGCTTGGCGGGCCTGCCATCAGCTTTCCACTTATAACAATGCTTTACTTTATGTCCGGATTGCTTACAATAGTGGCAAACTATTGATTTACTCGACTTATGAAACTTTACCCCTGAATCTTTCTTTGTTACCTTTTTATTATCAGATTTCTTTTGAGATACAGCTAAAACTTCACTACAACTATGTACATTCTTATTATTTAAAGCCTTTTCATATGCACAAAGCTGAGTAGTAAGATTGTCAATGGTTCTCTCAGTTTTCCCCATCAACATCCAACTAGACTTAAATGAGAAATACTCCTCCGGTAACGTTCCTAAAATTTTACATATCAGAAATAATTCAGGTAAGTTACAGTTAACTTTAGTGTCTTTACTAATTTCTAGCTTTAAGTCATTCCACAAGTTTTTGAGTTTAGACAAATGACTAGATATGTCATCCCTGGAATCCCTCTCATAACTAAAGAATTCTAGACAAATGTCATAGGCCTTATCCTCTGATACCCCATCATAGAGCCTATGTAACTCTAGCCAAACGTCCCTAGCTGTTGAGAATCGCATAACTTTTTGAAGTGTTTCCTCTGTCATATTTGTGGTAAGCACTATAAGTGCATTACTGTCTGCCTTGGTAAAAGTAGCTAACTTTAAATCATACTGGGCCTTATCCTCTGCTGATGCATCTGGATCTAGCATTGGTGGCAGTTGTAGATTTCCCTCTACAACGTCCAATGCTTCCGGTATGTTTCTGAGAAGTATGCATACTTTATACTTCCAAGTAGACCAGATTTTCCCATCCAAAAGTCCAATTTGTATTTTTGTAAACTCCATTATTTATATTTCCTAATAAATAACTTTAATTGTTTACAAACAACAAACATTCAATTTGCTGACTTGTGCAAAAAAATTCATACATTTAATAACTGCTTAAATTTTGAACCACCAGCCTGCTACCATGTTGAAACAAATTCGTGAATCTCAAAATAGTAGTTACTAAATTAGATTGACTTACAAACATGACGCAGAATTATAAAAAACACTTCTTTAAACATAACTCAAAAACTTCATTTTATTTTACAACATCTTCCATTTCCTAGGAATCAAACAAAGATAAATTAAATCAGCTGATAACATTAATTTCAATACTGTATAACTGAAATGGTAAAGTCCACAGACTTACAAATTATAAAATGAACTAACATAAACATATAATCTCAACACTATTTACCTTTAATATTGTAAGCATAATTATTATTAAGTTACTTGCTTGTTTTGAGATCTTTGCTAAAATCATTCTTTGTATGTATTTATTTGTAGGCTAGGCCTAGGATGTACGCCGGTTGACTTTGGATGGTTCAAGATGACATTCCACTCTTCACATTCGAGGAGATGGAAACCTCCGTTCTCTCCCTAAAGAGCAACAAGGCTCCTGACCCGGACGGGATTCCCAGCGAGGCTTTAAAGAAAGTATTTTCAATTAATGCTGACTTGTTGTTGAGAATGTACAACGCCTGTTTGGTAGGAGGGGTGTTTCCGGCTCCCTATGGAAAACCGCAAGACTTGTACTGATCAGCAAGGGCAAAGGTGATCCCGAGCTGTCGTCGTCCCACAGGCCTTTCTACACGTTGGACACGGCTGGGAAGCTGTTCGAGAAGCTGATCCGTTCCCGCCTGACCTCTGCCGTGGAAGCTGCCGGGGACTCATGCCCCCGTCAGTATGGCTTCAGAAAGGGACGGTCAACGATTGACGCTATTACCGAAGTTCATGGAGAGCTGTGAAGAGAGCCGAGAGCCACAACCATTTCCCTCGCTGAGTAGTGCTTCTTGTTACGCTTATGTCAAGAGTGCCTTTAACTCGGCGAGGTGGGTCGATATGTTGGATGCGCTTCGCAACACCTTTCGCGTTCCTGCATATCTGTTGTGACTCATCGAGGATTATCTCCGCTCTCAAAGCCTTATTTACGACACAAGGGACAGAACGTGGACGATGGAAGTCACTTCTGGTGCCGCGCAAGATTCAATACTCGGCCAGGATCTCTGAAACGTTGCCTATGACAGCCTCCTGAGGTCGGAGATGCCTGAGGAAACCACTTTGGTTGGGTACGCCGATGATGTCGCAGCTCTCATTGTCGCACGCAACGTTGAGCTGGCCCAACTAAAGTTGAACCGAGTCATGCGTGTGGTCAACACATGGATGTCCGATCACGGTCTCTCGCTTGCTCTCCGCAAGACGGAGATTGTGATCCTTACGAAAGAGAGGATAGACACCTTCGTTCTGTTCCGAGTGGGAAGGGAGGTGGTCCAATCAACTCGTGCTGCTAAGTACCTTGGGATTAAGGTGGACACCAAGTTAAGCTGGAGCGATCAGATCTTCCGTACGGCGGACAAGGCCGCTAAGGTAGTCAATTACCTTAGTAGGCTGATGGCCAATGTCGGGGTTCCACGATCCAGCAGAAGACGTCTGTTGATGTCCGCGGTTCAGTTCGTGCTTCTATATAGAGCAGAGGTGTGGGCAGACGCTCTTGATAAAGAGTAGTACAGGTTGCGACTCGCCCGAGTTCAACGTCGAGCGGCGCTCCGGGTGTGTTCCGCCTACCGGACAGTGTCCGAACCTGCCGTCCTGGTGGTCGCCGGAGTTATCCCTGTCAAGCTCTTGGCAGGAGAGAAGAAGGTAATTTATCAGAGACAAGGCGAGATTGGCAAGGACACGGCAAGAACAGAAGAGCGCTCCCGAACCTTCCAGCAGTGGCAACACCGCTGGGAGCACGACACCCGAGGACGATGGACTGCGCGACTTATCAAGCACGTCCAACCATGGGTGGAACGGCGGCCAATTCTTGACAATTCACGGCTATTTTCGGTCGTACCTGAACCGGATGCGCAAGACCGGTTCACCGGACTGCAGGACTACATTTATTGCCCGGGCGTTCCCGACGATGAGGAACACACATTCTTCCGCTGCACCCGTTGGGAAGGGTCCCGCCTGAAGGCCACACAAATTTTTGGTGCATTTTCGGTGGACTCGGTCTGCCAAAAGATCTTGGAGGATGAGGGCAACTGGGATTGTTTATTATAGTTCGACCGGGGCATCCTCATGGAAAAGAAACCCGATCTGGACCGCGAAGTGGCAAAGATCTCTTGATCGAGTGGCTGGATAAGGAGTGAGCCCCACCGGCGTTAGCCAAATTTAGGCTTAGCCTGACGTAATGTGATAAACAATTCCAGGTTAGAATCCTAAAGAGTAGAGGAGGTTTTTTAGTGGGTAAACCCGTTTTTTAGGGGAGCCCCACACTACAGGCTTGCCACCTGTGTGCGTAATGCATTTTTCTCACCTCTCCCTAAAAAAAAAAAAAAAAAAAAAATCATAAAAAGCGTCACCTAATAACTTAAAAAGTGAGTAAAAATTCTCGTACGGGACGGACATCGGAGCGTATTCCTAGTAATAATAATAATATTATTATTATTAGCTGTGTAATGGTAAATATTATAACGTAACTTGACTTCCGTTTTAGTTTTGACGCTTCATATCCGGAACACAAAAAATAGCTATTCAGCAGACCTTGGAAGCAGTTATGCTTTTTCCCCTACAGACCTTTATTCAAACTAACGTTCTACTTGGCATAACAAGATTATGATAAGTTTTAAAATCATTCTGAAGACAGATAATTGTGTAGATGCAAGAACTGCTCTAGTTCACACACCATTAGTCTTGTAGGATCAGGTTATCAACTAGTCAGCTGCCACTCACCTTGATCCGCTTGTTATCTTGTTATCCTGCAAGAGTCGAGGAAAAGAAACACAGCAAAATCGATTTACGGAAAGGAAATGGTAGTGCAGGATAGTGCTAAAAATGCAAAACTTTAACATAAATTAAACCAAATAATATGTGTAAAAAAATCTTCAGAAATAGTTTGTTCTGTTAACTTCTCTATTCGCCTGCCAGATTTCATTGTTTGTTCTGATTTAATTTCATGACCTGGGGCCCAATTTTTCAATCGAGTGAGTAGTGAGTTGGTGAGTTGGCTTATTAGCAAACAATTTTCATCCACCCTAATAGATAAATGAGAATGGTTATAATTTTTAAGGTCTATTAAAACTTGCGCACCCAGTAATTAATATTTTTCATCAGTATTTCAAGGGATAGTTTTATTCACCATTGTGGCATATATGTATAAAAATTGTAATTTGTGCAGAAAATCTCACCAACTCACCCGTTTTCACTCACCTAACATATTGGTGGTGAGTGGTTTGGGTGAGATAATCTCTTGTGAGGTTGAAAATTCTTCTTCTTCATCTTGATCAAAACAGGAAATAGTTCAATTTGTCAATAACAACTTTCATACTTTAAAAATCGTCTAGGTTATGTTTACGTTAGTTAAATAGCCTAAAATGTATATTGATACTTACAAGTGTGTAACTGAATATTTAAAATAAAAGAAGGTTGTAATTATGTTCTAAATATAACAATGCAAGTCATTTAGAATCTTTAAATTAATAGAACTGGCAATATTAAATGGTGTCATTAATTTGACGTTTGAAACCGGATGCTAACACAAACTTCAATTTTACCATCTCGAGCCAGTCGGTAAGGAGCAAACTGGTGAGATGTAACTCACGACTCACTCGATTCAAAAATTGGGCCCCTGAGCTCAGTGGTGTTCATGCCAATTTTTGCAGTGGCGAAACGGTACACCTGGCCCAGGTTTGAGGTAGAGCGGCCCAACGCCCCGCTACCCCCCTCCCCCAAACTTAGCAGAATTATTTATGTTATGATGTTAAATTGCCCAATTTAGTGTTTTTACTTTTTGACAAACTTTTTGAGTTTATTTTTTTAGGCTGTCTGGTAACTTTCAACTTAATAAAAAAAATTCTAAGCGGAACTCAAAAACTATTTTTGGCAGGCGTATACGTAGCTGCAGTAGGCTAGGCCTATTGTAGGAGCGGCAGATGCCACCATTGGAGTGGTATCGCCAGTGTTAGAATCACTCATGTTTAAAATTATTTATGAATGTACAACTAAACTATTTGAGCTTCACATTTGGTTAAATATTCAAATCCTAAACTTATTTCTTAAAACATCCAGAGCAACTATTAACAGACAAAGATGTAATGTGTTAATAGGCTAGTATAGGCCTGACAAGACACAGAGCAAGCGTAAAAAAAAAATCCAACAAGAATAGGCAAAGTACAACGAGAAAGTAAACGCTAAAAAGTACGTTTATACAACATCTTCTTGAAGAAACATATATAATGTTGTAAAATATAGTTATTTCGAAAACAACGCCCATATTTTAAAGGCCAATCAGGTGTTGTAAGTAAATTGAAAAATTTTGAATGGTTCTAGTTTTTCTGATCCATATAAATTCATATGAACAAACAGCTTTTGGACGGTCTTACTCTTTACGCAAAGCGTTCGTATTTCCCGAATGCATTCAACTAAATACGGGTCACTTTAGAGGTTATGACATACCTTTTCAATCACCGTCACAAATGACGAGTGCTTGTATTTCGATTCATCAAATTCCTGCTAAAATAATCTTTTGGGATATTAAATCATTAGATTCAAAATTCATAGTCGTGTTATCAATTAACTGCAAAAGACAAAGCGCTGAAGTCGGAGAAAGATGCAAGATCTGAAGGGATATGAATTACTCTATTAAAAAAAAAGATTCAAGCAAAATTATAGCTCAGCCAATCAAGTGATGAAAAATAAAACTGTGAGTTAAGTTGAATCTAAATATTTATAAAATAAATAAAGCTCTAACACTAATAAAATAGTAAAATAAAACTTTATGGAATAAATAGTCTAAATATAATATTAAAAACGCCCCGTCGCAGCAGAGCTGCGTACTCAGCGAATTTCCCGAATTATAAATATAAAATTTTTTACCAGATGAACTTGTAAAGAAAATTTTATCAAGTGCTCATAAATTGGGTAATAATTGTCTATTCTCCTTATGACAAATCTATATAAATAAATCACAATCCCTTTTTTTTTATGGGACTCCATAACTCGAGAACGAGTGCACCAAATTGAACGATTCTTTTTTTGTTGTGTTCCTTAATGCCAGGGGAAGGTTTGTGTGAAAGAAAATTTTTAATCCACCCAACCATTATTTAGTAATTTGACTTTAAAAATTATAAAAAATGCCTTTAAATTAACATTGGTGGAAAATGCTTTTACTAATCTGCGAGATACAAAAGAGATAATTTCCAATTACAAAGAAACTATCATGATTAAATATCAATCAAATACATTTAATGAAACATAACATACTTAGTATATGGTGAAAGGTTTTCCCCGAATGAGAAAAAGGGTTTATTTTTATAATTCGTTAACAAATAAATCATTAATATAACCTAAGGATTTGTAAGACAACATTCTCCTGTAGTCTTATCCCAAACCATTAACAATCTATCCGCTAGATGACAGCACCTGATATTTGAAAATTTCCAATGCCATTTGGTTTGATCATATGTAAGAAACACTAAGATTTGAATGAGTTAAAAAACATGTGTTTATTTGTTTACATTTTGGTGTTTGATGTGTAAGTCATTTTTAACCACAATCACAAAAGAAAACTACCGTATTAGTTTGTTATAATGCCACCAGTCAGACGTGCTAAATTAGGCCGCAGAACTCGGCATGCTGTACATGCTAGAAATATACGAATAAGTCAACGTGAGGTGCAAAATGATATTCAAAGGGATCGCCAACATCAAGATAGACCTAGAAATGTATTTAATCCTCATCGAGCCGCCTTCAATTATAACGTAGTAATTGCTTATAGTTTACTACAGATCGTAACTATTGGATCAATGAACGTTGTTTGTCCACATTGCAAGGCATTTATGTTCAAAAATCAACAGATTTAAGTTAATATTTAAGTTGCCTTTGAATATGAAAACTATTGGAACTCCAACGGGCAACCTTTCGAGGAATTCTGCGATGGCCGAAGTGTTGCAGGAAAGCAAATTGATCGTTTGGGATGAATGTACGATGGCACACAAAAAATCTTTAGAGGCATTAGACCGCACGATGCAAGATTTGCGAAACAACCAAAATCTATTTGGTGGAGCAATGATTGTATTAGAAGGAGATTTTAGACAAACTTTGTCAGTGATTCCAAGGTCAACGCCAGCTGACGAAATTAACGCATGTTTGAAGTCGTCCATTTTATGGAAACACGTCAAAACACTCAAATTAAATAATAACATGCGAGTAGAGTTACAGAACGATCAATCCGGCGAAGTCTTTTCCAAACAATTGCTAGAAATTGGAAATGGTAAAATACCTGTTGACCCATTGTCTGGATGCATCACATTCCCTGCCAATTTTTGTTACTTTACAAAATCAACAAACGAACTTATCGAGATGGTGTTCCCAAACATAGTTGAAAACTACAAGAATCATGTTTGGTTAAGCGGACGAGTTATTTTAGCTGCAAAAAATGTTGGTGTCAAAGAAATTAATATTAATTATTCAAAATAAGATACCCAGTGGATTGGTGACATACAAATCTGTTGATTCTGTTAATAACCAAGATGATATTGTTAATTATCCAACAGAGTTTTTAATTTCACTTGAATTGACGGGATTACCACCTCACAATCTTCAATTAAAATTGGGGTCGGCAATCATCATGTTGAGGAACATAAACCAGCCACGCCTTTGTAATGGCACTAGGCTTACAGTAAAAAGTTTGATGAACAATGTCATCGAAGCCACAATATTACAAGGGAAGTACAGAGGCAAAGACGTGTTGATTCCACGGATCCCTATGATTCCAAACGACATTTGACTTTAAGCGGTTGCAATTTCCAGTACGACTTGCATTTGCAATGCCGATAAATAAATCGCAAGGGCAGTCGTTGAGTGTTTGTGGCATAAATTTGGAAAATCCATGCTTTTCACATGGCCAACTCTATTTCGCCTGTTTCCGTGTCTGAAACCCATCAAACTTATTTATTTATGCGCCAGAAAACAAGACTAATAATGTTGTATACCAAAAAGCATTACAATAAACGAGTTAGTTTTTTTTATATTTTTTTTGTTATTTATTCCATTTCACATTTAATATTCACATTAACGACAGGACAACGTCTGTCGGGTCATCTAGTATAGTTATAAGTCACGCCACATAAGTTGACGAATGGCCAAAAACAGCTGGGTAGGGCGAGGGGAGGAGAGGGGGTACTTTTCCAAAAACATCGAGCTTAAGTTACATGAAATTTTTTATATAACAGCTGATTATCCAATCATTTTAACTGAATAGTAGGGAAAATTCATTCGACAAGTTACGTGGCGACGGTTGCAAGTATGCTGCCATAAGGAAGACTAAAAATAGGTTTTTAGCAGAAAAAACAATTTATTTTGACCATAGTAAGCCAAATACTAAGTTTCATCAATATCTGTCCATATAAATAAAGGAGTTTGCTGATTCTCCATATTATTAACATGGGAAAATAGTATGCAGGTTTGATGACATGAAAAGTATCCAAGAGCTTTTACTACAAATGGATGAATCTCGACCAAATGAAGGTAAATACCAAGTTTCATAATAAAATATTGGTTAGTAAGCGAAATAATAACACATACTTATTCTCCTTAAAATAAACATTGGAGCTCCAAAATACAATGTACTGTCTTTAGACTTTTTAATATCTCGGTAACCAATAGCAATGTATACATACATTGCCAATAGAGATCAAACAAAAGCTTCGAAATACTAAATTGTGTGTTTTTTTAGCTAAATCCAGTTTCGAAAATAAAAATAATTTTTTTTAAACTACATTTAAAAAAATTTAAAAAACCCATTTCAGGGTTGCAAAACCCCCCAGAACTACCCCTTCCGGTAGGTCGATACATCTGGTTTACCAAATCATCCAAATAAAGTTAGAATAATACATCTCTACCAAATTTGGTCTCAATCGGACCGTTTTTAAGAGAGTTATCGTGTCTAGGGACACATGCATACATGTCCCGGGCTTAGGTCTTACTATGAGACCTATTGAAATAGCTTCCTATCTGTGGGGAATAAAATGGAAAGTAAAATCATGAATTTTATAACAGATAAGCTAAATAAATTTTGTGTAAATGAATGTTTGCTCGAATTGGTACAGCGTGTATTATTGGTTGTTTTTGGTTGCTTTAGTAGTCGACTTACAATCTGTTCATTTAACTTTAATGTTCGAATGTTAATTAGTTGACTCAATGAGAAAATTAGCTTCACGAGATTTACTGCAGGTTTAGCCTTGATTCGCAGCGAAATGTTGAGTGCCGGAGTTAGAGTGAAATTACAGAGATTAGAAGTTGAGATCATGGTTAAGAGATCACAGTTTGAACAGAATTCTGAACATTTAAGTTGATAAGCTCGAATTGGACTGAGGGTTGGTTGGGGTCATAACAATAAGCTCAACTAACCCTAGTTTAATTCGTTGAGAGATTAAATTGAATCAAGGAGCAACATTAAAAATGACAGATAAAATATTTGCATTGGAATCAAGGTTGGAACCAACAACTACTAGCTACAGATTTTGTAAACAAAGTTGAATGCAATGAAATTGAGAAAAATGCAACTAGAATACACTTAAACCGCAAAAAAGAAACTTAGAATTAGAATTAGAATTTATACAAAAGTAAAGCCGCGTCCGAACTGAGCGAACATGTTCGCCGAACAGTGTTCTGTCGAACATTTGTTTGTTTGTCGATATTTATTTCCAATGTAAATAATATGTTCAGTAATTGTTCGTTAGAAATGTTTGTTGTTTTTTGTGTTCGCCGAACAAGTTCGCCACGAATGTTCGGCCAGTGCGGACGCGGCTTAACAAAAACAATAAAATACATAATAACCAAACTAAATATTGACAGCAAAAAAAGGTTGTTAATGGGAAACTTGATGTTGTTTCTTGCTCGGGAAAACCTCTATGTCGGGTTTAATGAAATAATCAGGACAAATTATACTCATGAACTAATAACTGTTACGATACAAACTATTTTGACTGATCACTCAAAGGCTTTACAGATCGAATACAAAGCACATGTTCTAGTGTTACCAAATGATAAACTTAAATATCTCTGCGGAAAATGCTAGTCACAACAATAATAACCTTGATAAGTTATTAAGAAATCGCTTTAGCTAGGTAAAGGAGCCTATTGGAGTCTCTCAAACTAAATTAAGTTTAAATGCGGTGTAACTCAGAACTGAGCTGACCAAAACAGCCATCGGCGTCTTGTCGATCAGAAACGCTTTTTAAATATTTCGTGTAGCCTATGTAATTTTTTATTTCTTCCTTCGTATCTAGCGTACCACCTGAAATGTTTTCCGTACCACCATCAGTGGTAACGCGAACCGTCACGTTACACAGACTGACTATTGGTCTGTGCGTTTACCGTGTTTGACAATGTGAGGGACAATGTGAGCTTCTACAGTACATGTACAGGTATAACTTACACGCGAAAACTACACAACCGATCATCATGAAAATTTGTACACATATTCTTGAAGGTATCAGAGGTAACATAGGATACAATCTATTAAAAACTAGATGACCCGACAGACGTTGTCCTGTCGTTAATGTGAATATTAAATGTGAAATAGAATAAATAACAAAAAAAATATAAAAAAAACTAACTCGTTTATTGTAATGCTTTTTGGTATACAACATTATTAGTCTTGTTTTCTGGCGCATAAATAAATAAGTTTGATGGGTTTCAGACACGGAAACAGGCGAAATAGAGTTGGCCATGTGAAAAGCATGGATTTTCCAAATTTATGCCACAAACACTCAACGACTGCCCTTGCGATTTATTTATCGGCATTGCAAATGCAAGTCGTACTGGAAATTGCAACCGCTTAAAGTCAAATGTCGTTTGGAATCATAGGGATCCGTGGAATCAACACGTCTTTGCCTCTGTACTTCCCTTGTAATATTGTGGCTTCGATGACATTGTTCATCAAACTTTTTACTGTAAGCCTAGTGCCATTACAAAGGCGTGGCTGGTTTATGTTCCTCAACATGATGATTGCCGACCCCAATTTTAATTGAAGATTGTGAGGTGGTAATCCCGTCAATTCAAGTGAAATTAAAAACTCTGTTGGATAATTAACAATATCATCTTGGTTATTAACAGAATCAACAGCTTTGTATGTCACCAATCCACTGGGTATCTTATTTTGAATAATTAATATTAATTTCTTTGACACCAACATTTTTTGCAGCTAAAATAACTCGTCCGCTTAACCAAACATGATTCTTGTAGTTTTCAACTATGTTTGGGAACACCATCTCGATAAGTTCGTTTGTTGATTTTGTAAAGTAACAAAAATTGGCAGGGAATGTGATGCATCCAGACAATGGGTCAACAGGTATTTTACCATTTCCAATTTCTAGCAATTGTTTGGAAAAGACTTCGCCGGATTGATCGTTCTGTAACTCTACTCGCATGTTATTATTTAATTTGAGTGTTTTGACGTGTTTCCATAAAATGGACGACTTCAAACATGCGTTAATTTCGTCAGCTGGCGTTGACCTTGGAATCACTGACAAAGTTTGTCTAAAATCTCCTTCTAATACAATCATTGCTCCACCAAATAGATTTTGGTTGTTTCGCAAATCTTGCATCGTGCGGTCTAATGCCTCTAAAGATTTTTTGTGTGCCATCGTACATTCATCCCAAACGATCAATTTGCTTTCCTGCAACACTTCGGCCATCGCAGAATTCCTCGAAAGGTTGCCCGTTGGAGTTCCAATAGTTTTCATATTCAAAGGCAACTTAAATATTAACTTAAATCTGTTGATTTTTGAACATAAATGCCTTGCAATGTGGACAAACAACGTTCATTGATCCAATAGTTACGATCTGTAGTAAACTATAAGCAATTACTACGTTATAATTGAAGGCGGCTCGATGAGGATTAAATACATTTCTAGGTCTATCTTGATGTTGGCGATCCCTTTGAATATCATTTTGCACCTCACGTTGACTTATTCGTATATTTCTAGCATGTACAGCATGCCGAGTTCTGCGGCCTAATTTAGCACGTCTGACTGGTGGCATTATAACAAACTAATACGGTAGTTTTCTTTTGTGATTGTGGTTAAAAATGACTTACACATCAAACACCAAAATGTAAACAAATAAACACATGTTTTTTAACTCATTCGCAAATCTTAGTGTTTCTTACATATGATCAAACCAAATGGCATTGGAAATTTTCAAATATCAGGTGCTGTCATCTAGCGGATAGATTGTTAATGGTTTGGGATAAGACTACAGGAGAATGTTGTCTTACAAATCCTTAGGCTATATTAATGATTTATTTGTTAACGAATTATAAAAATAAACCCTTTTTCTCATTCGGGGAAAACCTTTCACCATATACTAAGTATGTTATGTTTCATTAAATGTATTTGATTGATATTTAATCATGATAGTTTCTTTGTAATTGGAAATTATCTCTTTTGTATCTCGCAGATTAGTAAAAGCATTTTCCACCAATGTTAATTTAAAGGCATTTTTTATAATTTTTAAAGTCAAATTACTAAATAATGGTTGGGTGGATTAAAAATTTTCTTTCACACAAACCTTCCCCTGGCATTAAGGAACACAACAAAAAAAGAATCGTTCAATTTGCTGCACTCGTTCTCGAGTTATGGAGTCCCATCAAAAAAAGGGATTGTGATTTATTTATATAGATGTACATTTTGCAAAAGATAAAAAAAAATTATTTGTTGCTAAGAAACAAAACCAATGCAAAATTCCAACTTTAGGTATTCCAGCATCAGTGATTCCTCATATATAGGGTGAGCATGACAGCGAGTGAGTGTAGCGAACGAGCTAAACCTGACGACGAATACCGCGAGCCTAGCCGCGGAGAAAAGCTAGTAATACATATTTCGGATTCACAAATAAAATATTTTAATTTTAAAAGCTCATGAGCTCGAGTCTTGTAATCCGAGGGAAACCTAACAGTTCACCAAGGTTTGGAACAGTAAGGCGTTTAGAAATCCTTTCTACAGAATACACAGTGTGTGGAAATGTGAAAATCGCTGGTTTTATAAAATATAAATCGGTAAGAGTTTTAATTTTTTAAAATATATATTTGGTTAAGGTGCTGCTTTTTGCAAGTATATATTTTCAGAATAGTAAATCTTTCTGTATTTGCATTTAAATAAATAATACTTAAATCTCGCATTCAAAATTTGACGTATTATTTTTCGATTATAAAATAAAACAAGCAGTTGTAAAATACTTCAACAGTGATTAATATCTGTAAGAATTTACCAAGCTCTTATTTACTAACCTGCCATCCATTAAGCCAAACTAATAGCAAAGATTAAAAAAATATTAGCATTGTCGTAGCACAGAGTATGAATAAACTTATCAGCTAAATTTGCTAATTGATGTGCTGGATTTTACTTAACGTATTAAAGACAGTAAAGGAAGCTGGACTAAAATCTTAGTACCTTAGTCCATGTGCAAAGTTAGAAAACTTTATAAGGTTAATCAGGTCTTCTTTTATAAGGTCAAATGAGGTCTTCATTTAGCATCCCTCACATCCTACTGAAGAATAGTGTTATTGCGTAGCAAGTTTTTAACACACGTTTTAATAATACTATAAGTGTAACAAGTAATCAAATCCCTGCGAGTAAAGACTAGTGACCAAAAAGTTTTTCAAACAGCTTATAAATATAAAATTTATTATTAGAATACGGAGACTAAATATTACAATGAAGTTATAACAGTTTGAGCTGAGTACATGAACGACAGGCGGAACGGTGCTTACTTTTTACTGTCTCCCCAGCTGTCAGAGTCAACAACGTGTTTTTCGCTTAAGTAAATATAGAATTATTTTTATATAATGCAATAATAAAAACAATGAATATTTTACATACGTAATTAGAGTTATGAATTTAATACAACATTTTGAAAACTTAAATTCAGTATATATTTTTTAGCCAATTACATTGTATTATAAAATCTACTTACGTAGTAGCCTGTAGGTATCAAATTGATGGTAGATTATCATCATGCCGAACATGTTTCAGGTGAAATTACCACCCATCTTCAGCGGCAACTAATATTCAGATCATTAAAATGAAGCCTATACTTGGATGTTTGTCAAAATCTTCAATAAAAAAAAACACAAAAAGTCACAAACACTACATTTAAAACTCACAAACATATAATTAAAATACCGATATCGACGTGCTAGGTAAATCACAGACATGTCAAGTTCACCAGCCGGTCACCGTAGGCCTACTCCTACGGTGAAGATGGGTGGTAATTTCATCTGAAACATGTTCGGCATGATGATAATCTAACAACAATTTGATACCTACAGGCTACTACGTAAGTAGATTTTATAAATAATACGGTATCAAGGCTGTAAAATCAATTACATTGTATTGAATAGATACATTTTAAAGGTTGTTTAAAAATATCTCAATGTTTTAAAAACTTGATCCTTCGTGGGAGGGGACAGAAGTAGTGGTGGGTAGGGTTTGTGTATCCTCGTCAATCTTCCATTGGCTAAAGTCTTCTATTATGTTCCCGTTTTTTAATGAACTTTTGCATATCAACAGGTAATTTTACATTACAACATTTTGTGTATCAGTTTTGTAATATTCTTTGTAACAGTTGCTTCTATAATCAGTTGCTTAAGAACTTTTACTTTCAAGGCATGGATTTGTCTTAAAAATAAAACAGCTATATTTCTATTTATTCATAATATAACAAATTTGTAAGTAAATAAGTTATTGAAAAAAATCAGAAGTTTCCAAAAACGTTATTTAAGGAAACCTGCTGAGTAGTGTGAAATTGGGAAGGCTGGGACGTGACGTCATCACGATGACGTCAGCAGTGATGACGTCACCAATGACGTCACGAATGACGGCACCAATGACGTCATATGACGTCACATGACGTCACACCTATGACGTCATGGTGACGTCATTACCGCTGACGTCATCATGATGACGTCACTGACGTTAATTAGGTCAAGGTCACGCAAGAATACAAAAAAAAAAAATTTTTTTGCACTTTTGCGATTCCTCAAATTTTGTTGAGAAATTGAAATTTCTCGAGGAACCACAAAAGTGCAAAAAAATATTTTTTTTATTCCCTAGCGATCAGACTCTTGACCTAATATATCCGTCAGGGGTCAATGACCCGTCCCAGCAACCCCACTTGAAAAAAAATTATTTTTTTATTTTACTTACCCACCGAGAGACTGAGAGCCGAAGAATAATTTCTTCAAACACCCGACAGTGCGACAAACGACACGCGATCCGAACAGCACCGCGTCCGAAGACGTACTGACTTGTACACAGACGGTATCCCAGGTACCCGGCTCAGTGGTGGGGATAAGGAGGTGGTGGGGGTAAAGTGGTCAGAAGGAAGAAAAAATTAAAATTTTTGCAACAACTCATCCGAGCCCGTCCTTTACCGTAACTCGGATTGGAAATATTTCCTGAGAAATATTTATTTTTATTCTTTCTCAGGTGATCTTGGAACTTGGTCGGGAATTGGAGTCACCAACGTAACCTTACTGGCAAAAGTTAGCTCGTCTAAAAGTTTCTGAAACATTTTATCATCCATAGTGATATTTGCGTCCCTTGAGTAAAATTTTGGATTATTTTTGAAGCAACGTTTCATTTTTGTTAAAGTGGAAGTCTTGGACACCTTAACAGAATTATTTTGCTTGGCCAGCAAAAATTTTACTCTTAATAATTTTTCTCGCAAAGTTTCAGCCATAGGTGTGTCTCACAGTAAGGTTTGGATAAAACTGAAACACTTAGTCCAGTGTTGTACCTTAGCTGGAAGTAGTGGGGGGAACAGGGCTATAGTGGGGGAATGAGTAGTGGAGGGGGTAATGCGGACTGTTGTTGACAAGTGTAGAAACAGTTTGCTGGGAACTGTTCAAGGAGTAACACGTACTGTGCAGAAAAATTAACCGAGAGACTTGTGTAAAATTTAACTCCAAGAAATATTTAATGTAAGACTAAAAGAGGTAGAGCCAAATGAAAAATAATTTTGTAGGAGACGGGTATGGATCAGTTTTGTAGTAAAGTTCAAAATCCACTTGTGTGGAATAAAATTAAATTGTGAGCGAAAAATATTTAGCCATACCTGCAAAATACAAGTGTAGGAAAATATTAGGAGACCTGTATAGCTAAATAAAAATTAAGTTTGTATCAAACAGTCTTCCAACATTTCAGTTTCTAAGTCTTAACAAGTAAGGAATAAAATATTAAACAATGAGTGGAAAATAATTTGTTAAGTAAACGTAATTGTAGCAGTGTAACAAAAATTAATTTTGTGCAAAACAGGCTAGGTTCTGTTTTGCTAAGTTTATAAGAAGGAAAAATAAAAATTTACTCACAGAAAAGTCCCGCGGCGGCGAGGTGTGGCGTGTTTGTTGGCTTGCAATAAACTGACTTACCTTCTGTTGAGCTACAGTTGGCAAGCTGGCCAAGAAACCAGTCTGTTATATAAGCATTACGTAACCGTCTCTGCCGGCTGTGCTGAGTTTGGCAAGCTAAAATATAATTCTATACTACAACTGTCCTGGACCAAAAATATTCTAAGTCCCAAGACCCCTCCCCCCCCCTCGGCTCCGGACGAGAAGTGAGCCCCCCCCCGGGGAGGAGGAGGAGGTGGCATAGCCCGAGGCATTGCCATACCTTGACACGTGTTGTATAATGAGATCCGGTTAGTAATGTATTCAGGTGTGGCTCTTGGAGATTGTCCAATGCCGCAAACAAGTACGTGTCGAGGTCTGGCTGTTTACGTAACCAGATCCGGTTCCCCCACTCCTGACCGGCTCAGCTTAGGTTCTCTGAGGCTTTGCTTCCTCGCAGTTGGTTTCAAACACTTCAGCTGAGTGGTTGAAGCTCTGCCCTACAGGATTCGCAATGTAATGTTGGCGCCGCATTATATTGGGAATTCTTTTAGTCTAAGGCATGGCATGTGTAGTATTAAGAAATATTTTATTTTGCGCTTGCTGCTTCTGCTAGGTCTTGGTGTTGGATTTATTTAGTCTAAGTGTTGTGTGTTGAAAAATATTTCTTTGTACTAATCTTCACAGGTTGTCCCCAAGTAGAAATTTTTCTAAATTCGCATCTTGGAGATACTCCTCCGTAAATTGGCAGCTTAAGTGTTAGGCTTTTGAGACTTAACAGTCTCTGTAAAATAAAAATTTTTCGAGGTTCAGAACCTCAAGAATTATTTGTTACCAACAATAGCATGGCGCCTAACGAGCCCGGGGGTAGGCCCCTGGGGATCCACCCTTAGGCCTCTTTCGGTCAGGGGCGCTACTGGACCTCATCACTCTAGATGGGTGGTTGGCATCCTTTAGCACGAGGCGTCGGATCCTGACACTGACCGGTGTGCTAGGCAAAAGTCAGTACCTACGGGTTAAGACGGGATCCTCGGTCATGGTTAGCATGGCCTCTTCAAAATTATTGTAGCATGTTTCCCTTAAGGAAACTCAAAATTAAATAAATAATTTTTTATTAAATCACCTCCCCCTAAATGTTGAGATCCCCCCGATGCCTCTGACCGCCGGCGGTCTTAGGCATCGGGGGGATTTCTTTTTTAACTTTTGGATGACCTTGACCCATATTAGTGTGTGAATAAAATAATATTTTGTTCCACACGATATGTAGGTTAGCCATGACTTAGGCGGATTTTTGCCTGAGTTCTGAGGACTCCTCAGGACTTAGAGCAAGATGCGACTAAGTGTTGGCTGTCCACACTGTGGTGGAACAAAATATTATTTGATGTTGACACATGAGTAAGGGTAGCAGGTATCCAAGAGTTAAAGTCCTAGGGGTAGGTGATCCCCCCCCCCGAATTTTTTTTTTTGGATTTTGACCTTGACCAAAAATTTTTTGCTCCGGACGAAAACTGCGCCCCCCCCGAAATTTTTTTTTTGGATTTTGACCTTGACCAAAAATTTTTTGCTCCGGACGAAAACTGCGCACCCCCCCCCCCGGGGAGGTGGAGCTGCCAAGCCAGTAGTGTGAAATTGTTACTCCTACAACAAGTTAAAAATAGTAGTGGCATCCTGTTCCCCCCACCAGTCTACCACTGAGGTACCTCTGAAGCAAGTTTGACTCATCTCATTCTCTTTCGAGCCGCCAATGGGTTGACATGGATGTTTCACTGTTTTAGATGTAGCGTAAGTATAAAGGTAATATTTTGCACAGTGGTGTCATGTATGTTTTTAGTAATGGTTAGATTAGAAAAAAAATTGTTTCAGTTTGTTTGTCTCTGACAAGTTTTAAACTGTGAAATTTTAAGAATGGAAAAAGTATTTGTAATTATTTAAAAAATATAGGTAGCACCGTTTTAGTGCTACCTTAAATATAAATTTTAAAGATCTGATTTTTGAAATTTTTTATGCTGGTATTAATTCTATATTGTTTTTGAGCTAAATTGAATATGCAAGTAACACTTTAGTATTTTTCCGTGGAAATATTCTTGATTCTGTACATTTTGAGTGTTGTCATGTGGTAAGTGTGTCTAAAAGAATCTGATGAAACAAATATATTTAAAAGTATTAAACTGTGAAATTTTAAGGATAGAAAAAATATTTGTAATTATTTCAAAATATAGGTAGCACCGTTTTAGTGCTACCTTAAATATAAATTGTAAGGATCTGAATTTTGAAAATTTTTAGAAACTTGTTTGTAAATAATTTTTTTTGTTTCGCATTTTAGACAAATGGAAAAAAATTATTAAACTATAAAAAAAGAGAAAAAAAATATGAGCGGGAGATAGGGCAGCAGATGCTCTATCCCCCCGCTGAAAATAATAATTTCCGATGGAATTGACCCACTTTTGCGAATTGATTGTGGTGGGGGAGAGCATTAGTGGTGGGGGAAACGTTATATATACGGGTAGTCAAACCTCAGTCTCATTTGGTAAGAAAGAGGGAACGCTGGATCGGAGGTGATTGTAAGATTGACTCAATAGCAAACACTTTAACACTGCAATATGTTAACAGGTTGTTAATGGTTAGGAAATATTTTTATTTTTATACTCGCTAGTTTGTTTAACCTTAAAATTTTAAATATATTTTGTTTTGATCAAATGCTTTTGCCGGACTTCCTACACGCTAAGACTCATATAAAGTACAGGATTTAAGCTGATCTCTCGGGGAAATACTATGTAGCCACCTCACACTGGTTATCTGAGTCGATTTCTTTTTTGGTTTCCTTCAAGTCTTGGTTTCATAAATTAGCTGTTAGTTTTTTCAAGACTGTTGGCAAGATCAAGCTTCAATTCGTAGATTCTTATAGATTTATAAGAATCCACGAATCGAAGCTTCATCTTGCCAACAGCCTTAGCAAACTAACAGCTAATTTACAAAGACAAGATTTAAAGGAAACAAAAAAAAAATTCAAGTCAGATGACCAATGTTAGGTAGCACATCAGTATTTCCCCGCGAGATCAGTCTTAATTCTGTACATTTTTTGAGTTTTGGCGTGTGGTAAGTGTGCCAAAAGCATTTGCTCAAACAAATATATTTAAAAGTTTTAATTTTGAACAAGTTGGGCAGTAAATAATAAAAATATTTAACTTTTGAACCAGTTGACATATTATTGAAAGTATTTGTTAGAAAGTCAATCTTACTACCATCTCTTATCCAGTGTTCCCTCTTTTTTACCAGATTTAAGGTGGCCTTGACCTATATATTTGTCCTAAATAGCAAATTTAAAATAATTATAATACATTTTGTTCTGCGCATGTGCAGATTTGTTCTGCGCATGCGCAGAACGGGTCTTTCCCAAAGATCACCCCCCACCACCCGCTATAAAAGGAGGTCGGTCAAGAGCGTCTCTCATTCTTTGGTGAACTTTTGTGGAGTTAACATCCAAAGACGCTCTTGGTAATAAGTGTTAAAAATGCTTCTTTGCCATATTTGTGGGGAATTTTTCCCAGATGAAGACATTTTAGCTATACATCAAGAATTACATATGGAAGACCCGGCGAGTGAAACGGCTAACGAAATGGACATGGACTAGATTGATGACATTTTGGCTGAATTTAACCGCAACCTGGACAATTGGCAAAGTGAACTTCAACTGATTCAACGCAGAAGACCCAGTGTTATACAATATGGAGGTGCTGGACCGTCAGGACTTAGAAGAGGAACTGTTGCGGAACCAGAAGAAGAAGAAATGGACACTGATACAGATTTAGACACGGACATGGATTTGGATATAGAAACAGAACCAGGAGGAACCAGACACTTATGCACAACTGCTTTTCCCGGACGCACGGTAATACATAACAAAATAAATAATGTGCAACTAGATTTAGAAAATTTTGTAACCGAGGCAAAATCATTGATTAATGAAACTTTAACTGAAGAATTGGCAAGATTAAATATTATTAAATTTGGTTTAGTGTTGGACGCAAAATTTAGTAAATCTGATGGTGAAACCACCCTTTGAGGTTTCATAACAAAAAACCGTACTTTGATGTTTGCCTCGGATGTAAATAAAATTGTAGACGAATGTATTGAAGAATTGTTGACAAAAATGCAGGAGCATGAAGGGAGAGGGTCAGGTTGGATGTTTACATCCGTAGAGGGTTTAGATTTAAGAGTACATAAGCACGGTTACGGTATGAGGGGTAGTAGCTATATCCCTCTACCAAAAGCCATTGAGAAAACGAAAGCATGTATAAATGTACAGAATGAAGATAATGAGTGTTTTAAGTATGCTATGTTATGTAAATATATTTTGCCAGAGCAGCGCCCTTCTAGAGTAAGTAGACACTATGTAAATATAAATAATAGATATAACTTCCAAGGACTGTCTTACCCTGTAAGTGTTAAAGACATTTGTAAATTTGAAAAGAAGAATCCCGGTGTTAGTGTAAATATTTTTGGTTTGGATGATGCAAATAATGTGTACCCCTTAAGGGTAACTAAAACTGAACTTAGGAACCATACTGATTTGTTATTAATAACTAAAGGTGAAATTTCACACTATGTATATATAAAGAATTTTGAACAACTTGTCAGAAGTCAAGTTACTAAGCATCATGGTCATATAACGATTTGTAAGCGATGTTTTTGTTTTGTGTCAAAAGAAGTTAGGAGAGGAGGTGCGGAATGGCTACAAGAACACCAAAGACTCTGTAATGAAAATTTTGAATGCAAAATTAGTTTGCCTGCACCTACTCGCTCTATTGTAAAATTTGAAAAGATTAGCCATCAATATAGGGTACCATTTGTAATTTATGCAGACTTTGAGTCCACACTGGTACCCCAAGAAAATCCAGAAAGGGAAATTACCAGTAGGACTAAATATCAGCTGCATAAACCTAACAGTTTTTGTTTGCTTGTTAAATCCACACTGTCAGAAGAACATTTGAAAAATTTTGGTTTAAGTTCAACACCAATTTTGTACAGAGGTGAGGATGCTGCTAAACACTTTGTAGATAACTTGTATTATATAGCTGATAATGTTGAAGAAGTGTACAGTAATATTGTTCCTATGATTCCTCTAGATGAAGAGGAGGAAATTCAATATATCAATGCCACTAGTTGTTACTTGTGTAAAAAAGAATTTACTGTTGAGAACCATAAAGTTCATGATCATGATCATCTTACTGGTTATTACAGAGGGGCTGCTTGCAATTCATGTAATATTAATTATAAAATTCCGAAATTCATTCCAGTCGTTTTTTATAACCTTAGTGGTTATGATTCACATTTTATTATTCCGGAATTGGGCAGGGATGATGGGAAAATTGATGTTTTGGCCAACACTTTCGAGAATTATATTAGTTTTTCCAAGACTGTTGGCAAAATGAAGCTTCGATTCGTGGACTCTTTTCGATTCATGTCATCTAGCCTTGCCAACCTAACTAAAAATTTAAGACGACAGGATTTAAAAGAAACAAGAAAAATTGTGCCAGAAGATAAAATGGACTTGGTGCTAAGGAAAGGTGTGTTTCCATATGATTACATTACTGGACTAGAAAAATTTGATGAAACATGTTTGCCACCAATCGAAGCGTTTAAAAGTAAATTAACTGAAACCGAAATTTCAATTGAAGATTATAATCATGCTCAGAAAGTCTGGAATGAATTAGGAATGAATACCTTGGGTGATTATTCTGACTTTTATGTAAAACTAGATGTAACATTATTGTGTGACATAATGGAAGAATTTAGGAACACCTGTTTCACCGCTTACGGACTGGACCCCCTTCATTCGTTTACATCTCCCGGCTTAGCATGGCAGGCCATGTTAAAATCCACCGAGTACAAGTTGGAGCTGTTAACCGACATCGATATGGTTTTGATGATCGAATCAGGTGTACGCGGTGGATTAACTCAGGCCGTTACAAGACATGTCAAAGCTAATAATAAATTTCTACCAAACTATGATGAAACTAAAGATTCGATTTTTCTTGGCTATTTTGATGCGAATAATTTGTACGGTTGGGCGATGTCCAAACCCCTTCCGTATGGCGACTTTCAATGGGTAGACCCTGATTCAATTGGAAATATTATGGATATTCCCAAAGAAGGTGACACCGGCTACATCTTAGACTGCGACTTTGAGTATCCAGTACACCTACACGATCATCATTACGACTTGCCACTGTTGGCTAAAACTGAAGTATCACCGACGGGAAAATGGCCCAAATTAATGATGACATTAAACAACAAAAACCGTTATGTGGCGCACTATTGGGTTGTACAACAAGCGTTGGAATTAGGATTGATTATTACCAAAATTCATAGAGTTTTAAAATTTTCACAATCTTGTTATTTAAAACCATACATTGATTCAAACACTGCAAGGAGAGCAGCAGCAACATCAGCTTTTGAAAAAGATTTTTACAAGCTCATGAACAATGCAATATTTGGAAAAACTTTGGAAAACAAAAGGAAACACAAAATTGTAAAATTAGTAACAAACCCCAGACAGATGCAGAAACTTGTACAGAAACCAAATTTTAAAACTACTATGATAATTAATGAAAATCTAGTAGCGGTAAGCATGAATAAGACCAAAATTGTTATGGATAGACCATTGTACATAGGAATGTCAATATTGGATATAAGTAAAACGCACATGTATGACTTTCATTACAACAAAATGGTTCAACATTATGGAAGAGAAAATATTGGAGTAGCCTACATGGACACGGATGCACTGATTTATTGGATCAAGACGCAAGATATGTATGAAGACCTTCGGACGTTTATACACAAGAATGACTTTGATTTCTCAGACTACCCCCGGAATCACCCAAACTATAATGAAAATAATAAGAAAGTTTTAGGCAAGTTCAAAGATGAATGTAACGCGTCGATAATGGAAGAAATCGTAGCACTAATGTCCAAATTATATTCTTTTAAAGTATATAAAGGACATCAAGAAGAAACATCTACCACCAAAAAAGCAAAAGGTGTGAAGACAAGTTATTTGAAGAAAAATGTAAACTTTGAACAATACAAGAACTGTTTATTTAACGACACCACCTTGACTGCTAAATTCAACACCATAAGGAGTGAAAAACACAAAGTGTACAGTGTTACAGAAGTGAAAAAAGCATTGTCAAACAAAGATGACAAACGTCACATTATGGAAAACCAAATTGATACTCTTCCTTTTGGCCACTACTCTCTCAACCCTATCGACAACTAACCTATTCTTCGTCCCTCTTCGTCCTTCTTCGACCTAAATTCCTTTTCCTTCCGTAAAAAAATGGGGAACACGGCAAGTCCAACGCCGTGTTCCGCATTTTTTTACATCAATTTGAATGACCTTGACCCAGTTAAATATGGGTATGATGTAATAAAAATTTTTTTTTACTTCATCCATGAATGAGGAAGGATAAAATTATGGATTTGAAACAAAAAATTGTTCATGAACTTCATAAACCGGCTAGGAGAAAATTTCCCCGAAGAAATACTGTTATAAAAGGAATGAATGATCTATATCAAGCTGATTTAATCGAAATGATTCCTTATAGTAAACAAAATAAAGGATTTAAATATATATTGACTATTATCAATTGTTTTACAAAAATGGCACATGCTTTACCGCTAAAAGATAAAACCGGCAAGAGTGTAACAAAAGCCATGGAAACTGCGATACAGAGAGACAAAAATACCATAAAACATTTACAAACCGATGATGGTAAAGAATATTTCAATAAAGAATTTTCAAATTTAATGAAAAAACACGATATAAACCATTATTCCACTAATTCAGAGGTGAAAGCATCAATCATAGAAAGATTCAATCGAACTTTAAAAGGTGCGATGTACAAGATGTTTTCAAACAGAGGATCGCACGTATGGATTGATATGTTACCAAAACTAATAAAAGATTACAATAACAAGTTCCATAGAACAATTGGTATGAAACCGAACCAAGTGACTAGCAAAAATGAAAAACTAGTATTAAAACGTATAAAAATGAATACTAAACCAAAAGTTGAAAAACTAAAGCCTAAAGTGTTTAATGTTGGTGATAAAGTGCGAATAAGCAAATACAAAGGTGTATTCAGTAAAAGATATCTGCCTAATTGGACAAATGAGGTTTTTACCGTATTTAAGGTACAACCTACAGTGCCGGAAACTTACATTTTAAAAGATAATAAAGGACAATTGCTCGAAGGAGGGTTTTATGGACATGAAATGTTAAAATCCACAGTAGGTGATGTATATCTCGTTGAAAAGGTGTTACAACGGAAAAAAGATAAAGTTAAAGTGCGATGGTTAGGATTTAATAAGAGTGAAGATTCTTGGATACCTAAAAAGGATCTCATATAATGATGGAGCATCATTTTAGGTTGAACCTTTACAAAGGATGGAGATAATACCGCAAAAGGATAGTTTTCCTATTAATAATATTGATGAACTCACGGTGGACAATTCAGAATTAAACAGTGGCAAACATGGTGTTTTGTTACCAAACACGGTGCGTTGTCTTGTAACCGGTCCATCCAATTGTGGTAAAACAAATGTAGTATTCAATTTGATTACAAACCCAAAAGGATTACGTTTCAATAACTTGTATGTCTTTTCCAAATCATTACAACAACCCAAATACCAATTATTAGAAAAAATATTTAATAATGTTCCAGAAGTGAAATATTACAAGTTTGATGCAAGTGAAAGTGTAATGCAACCGCATGAAGCTAAACCATTTTCAGTTTTTATATTTGATGATGTATCCTGTGAAAACCAAAACACTATCCGGAGCTATTTCGCTATGGGGCGACATAACAATATAGATAGCATTTACATAGGTCAGACTTATAGTAAATACCAAAACAACTGATAAGAGACAACGCAAATGTGTTAATTGTATTCAAACAGGATGAAACTAACTTAAAACACATATATTACGATCATGTCAATGCGGATATGTCATATGAACGGTTTAAAGACATATGCGCTAAGGCTTGGGCTGAAAATTATGGATTTTTGACAATTATGAAGGAACAACCACTAAATAACGGCCGATACAGGATAGGTTTCGATAAATTTATATTAATTCACTAACCACTATATCACACAATCATTCTTGTACAGCACGTCTTGCTACAAACATGGTTAACCAAGAAAAGTTAGTAAAGGAAATTAAATCACTTAGTGATTCTATTCGGGCAAAAAACAGAGCGTTAAAGTTAGGTATCAGCGAAAGGGAGAAATTTCTCGAATCTACTTTTAAACCTATTACAGAGCCTTTGAAACAATTGAACAAAAAATTGACTAAACCTTCTTTTCAAGGTGATATTATTGCTCCAATAACAGAATATGAAAGGGAAAGTGTAATATCAGAAGATATTAGCGATGAGGACCCGGAAGCCTCCATATTTAGTGATACAACGGCAGAAAGAGAAGATGTATATGCTGGTAGTGAAGAAGAAGTGGTATCTATAGCAAGTGAAGAAGAAAAAACAGAAGGAGAACCATCAAACATAAGCTTATTGGGTGAAAATATTCAGACAAAAGGACCTTTAGGAAGAAAATACTTGTTAAAACTGTTAATTGGAACTGATTCTACTAAAAAATACCACAGTTATGGAGCAAGAATGTCCAAAGAAGGTGTAATGATTGGTAATAGCAAATTAGATGTCGATGAACATGATAATATTCACGTAGGTGATCAAATATATAAGGGAACAAGGGGACTATTTGAATTATTATTTGAAAATAAACCTTTAAAAGCATTGGTAAAAAATGATGATTTGGAAGTGTATAGCAAAATTTTGGAACAAACTAATGCATATAAAAGAAATTATTTACCTGAAGCACCCATATATAGAAATAAATCTGTAAAATATAAAGATTTTGTTTCCAAATCAATACCGATTATAAGAAGAAAACCTGTAAAAAGAAGATTAGTAGCATCCACTTTTGATTAAAGTTCCCCAGAACCGAGAAAAAGAAGCAAATCAGTCACCGGTAAAGGATTGATGAAGAAACTATACAATACAAACGTAATTTATTACAATAATATCAATAAATTGGTGGATAGAATGAAACTAATACATGAAGCCAAAGAAGCGGGTCATACTGGATTGGAAAACGAATGGGTGGCTTTAGTGGATGAACTTAGAAACCGCGGGGTAATCTCATAAAAATGTGTTACCCCCTAAAATGCTATTCAGTTGCACCATGAGTGTCGACAAGTTCGGACGATATTCCTCGGATGGATTATATTACGCGAATAACTTAAAAAGAGGTGCTGGTTTACCACAAACACCTGAAGGAGATTATGATATTAGTAATAAAAGGTTAAAAAACATAAAAGATCCCACGGACGAAAACGATGCAGTAAATTAAAAAATAGTAAAGGAAAAGCTATCACCAACATTAAGACTACACAATAACACATATGATGCAGAAAATCATAGAATTATCAACGTTGGTAAACCAAATGAAAACGGTGATGCAATAAACAAAGGTTATTTGTCATCTGAATTAAAAAATACGTTAAAATTCAATGGAAAAACGTATAGTGCTAACAATAAACGTATATCCAACGTAGATGACCCTAAAGATGAAAAAGACAGCGTGAATAGACGCTATTTACATTCCTTGATACCTGAAAAGACAAAAGATGGATTTTCTTTTTATAAATTTGTTATTAATGATATAGGTTATCCAAAAACTGAAAACGATGCTGTAAATCTAAAATATATTAAAGATCATTGTATCATACGTGATGTAGGGGTTATAGATTGTTTTAATAATTGTTTAGCAAATGTTAAAGATGGTTCGGCGCCATCAGATGGTGCAACAGTGGGTCAAATGAAAGAGACTTTAAAACAAGAGACATCTGGATTTGTAAAACAAGACCAAGTGGTATCACGGCAGGGGGATGTGTTTGTACAAGGAAATGAAAAGTTTACATTACTTGAAGAAAAGAATAAAGTTCTTGATGGATATGTATTAAGGAATAATGTTTGGGATGGTAAAGGAAAACAAATGATACATATAGCTCCCGCGTCATTGCCTGGTAATGTTGTTACTTTTGAACAGATAATACAATTAGAGCCAACTGGACATAGATGGTGGAATTGCAATAACAAACGATTAACAAGAGTTGCAGACCCTGATTATGTAGATGACGCTGTAAATATTAATTTTCTTGTTAAAGTGATAGGTAATATAATGTTTGATATGCACAATTATATTGCAAGCGGATAATATAATCATGTTGATGAAAAAATAAGAAATTCATGGATAAAACAAGAAGTTTTTTATAAGTATTTTTTTACTAAAACAACACAACCTTAAGGATCCACATTTTAGGATCCTTTTAGTATTTAATTGATCAAAAGCATAAATAACGTCATTTATGTTCAACTTGTCGTAGAGGTAACACATAAGTTGCGAAATTCAATTATAAAAGTGCATTATGACATTTCAATATATCAGTCCATATCGAGACACTGTAAGGAAAGGAGGTGGGATCACGTCCACAGCGGTTTCTCTATTAAGTAAAGCCTTAAATCGAATTCCAGTAGGATCCATCGTAAATAGAGCAATAGACGCTTTACCATACGAATTTCACATACCGGGAGGTTATCAGTATTGCGGACCAGGAACTAAATTGAAAAAACGACTGGAAAGAGGCGATCCAGGCATAAATAAGTTAGATCAGGCTTGTAAAGAACACGATATAGCATATTCCACATTTAGCGATACAAAAAATAGATCAATAGCTGATAAAAAGCTCGCGGATATAGCTTGGCAACGAGTAAAGTCTAGTGACGCTAGTATTGCAGAAAAAGCAGCAGCTTTAGCGGTAACAGCAGGTATGAAGGCTAAAACAGCGGTAGGAGGTGGAAAAAGGAGGAGAAAAGTAAAAAGGAGATCGGCAAAGACAAAACATGGGGGGAATATTAAAAGAAAACGACGTTCCACCAGAAAGGGTAGCAAAAAACCAACATTATGGTCAATGGTAAAAAACGGGGCAGGACTATACCTAAGACCGTATCGTGCATATTAAATAAAAGAAATCAATTAGTAATACCACATAAAGCGTTAACAAATATCGAATTATTTAAATACATTTCATGTTTAAAAATACCTTTTTTTCGCGGTGTCTTTATGAAAAATGCTTTACCAGTTAAAATGTGGAAAAACGAAACCGGTATTGTAAATTTAGACAATTCTGAAGGTCCTGGCACTCATTGGGTTTGTTATAAGAAATTAGGTGATAATATTTATTACTTTGATAGTTTTGGCAATTTACCACCACCTAAAGAACTCGAGCATTACTTTAAATCTGCTAAAAACATATATTACAACTATAAAAGAGAACAACCTGATAACACATTAATATGTGGCCATTTATGTTTGGAATTCCTAGCTAAAAGTATCAGTCACCATTGACATGTCATCCTATACGGTATCATTAACAGGAAAATCGTCCACTTTACGAAGTATCCTTTTTCCAGCGTTACGCTTGCAAAAAGGAAGATTTTGGGAAGCGGCGCTGTTGGATTTTACAACTTACAACTCTATTCCCAATGTTACGGAAGGTAAAAATAACTTATTGCATTATTATAAAGGAAAAGATGCCAGTGGGAAGTTTACAGACTTAGAAGTTTGCACTCTACCCACAGGTTCTTATGAAATTGATCATATTAATGAATTTTTGCAAAATAAAATGGGAAAAGACAATATAACATTAAAAGGTAATAACAATACGATGAAAGCTGAAATTAACTCCAAATATTATATAGATTTTACTCAGGAACACTCAATTGGTGAATTGTTAGGATTTCCCAAAGATGGGGCAATTTTAGAACCAAATCAAACACATTCTGGTAAACAAACTGTAACTATACTAAAAGTTAATAGTATAGATATAACTTGTAACATTATACAGGGAGCTTACAGAGATGGAGCAAATACTCATATAATACATACTTTTTACCCTAGTGTACCTCCAGGATTTAAAATTGTTGAAAAACCACAAAACCTAGTATATCTGCCGTTGAACACCACTTTCATTTCAGACATCGTGTTGAACGTATTGGATCAAGACGGTAACTTGATAGATTTCCGAGAAGAGCCAATTACAGTTAGATTACATTTAAAATCGACACTTTAATACAAAAATCATGGGTTTATCATTTAAAAGTGGACAACCTACGGGAAACCGCATTAGTAGCTCTTCAGCTGTGGAGGAGTTAACACGCGAGAACATTCGTTTCTTAGAAAAGATTGGATTAAAATTAACCGATTATGGATATACTGGATATAGCGCAGGGACCGACATTCGACGAAACCCTATGGGAAAAAGAATATCACACCCACAACCCTTACACTTCATCAAAATTGAACAATAACGACGAAATTCGTATTCCTATACAACATCAGGACATTTACACACTACCATGTGAAAGTTACTTGTATATCGAAGGAAAAGTTACTAAAAAGGATGGTTCTACTACTGGTACAACAGTTCCATTTATAAATAATCCTATGGCTTTCCTGTTTGATGAAATTAGATATGAAATATCAGGTGTAACAGTTGATTCCACTAAAAAAGTAGGTATTGCAACAACTTTAAAAGGGATAACATCTATATCACCTAATGAAACCAATTTACTTCAACCTGCCGGATGGGTTTTACCTGAACATGACACAATCACTCCGAATACAAAGGGATATTTTGATTTTCATATTCCATTACGTTTGTTGCTTGGATTTGCTGAAGATTATAGAAAAATAATATTAAATGTTAAACAGGAATTAGTTTTGTTGAGATCTTCTAACGATAAAGACATTATTAAAGCTCCAGACGGTACAACAGATGCAACTTTAGAATGGAAATTAACATTAGACAAAATTGTATGGAGAGTCCCACATGTTAAATTAGCTGACGAGCATAGAATGCTACTATTAAGGAAATTAAAGGCTGATCGTGATATTGTAATTCCTTTTAGAAGTTGGGAATTCCATGACCATCCCAGTTTACCTGCTACGGATCGACACACTTGGACTGTTAAAACATCTAATTACGTAGAACGAGCCAGGTATATTATATTTGGTTTACAAACAGATAGGAGAGACAGCATCACAAAACATGCAGGCAAATTTGATCATTGCAACTTAAAAAATATTAAAGTTTATTTGAATTCACAATTTTTCCCCTACGACAATTTAAATGTGTCATTCGCTAATAAAAAGTACAGTATATTATACGATATGTATGCGAGATTCCAAAATTCATATTACGGTAAAACAAATACACCTTTACTATCACCAGAAGAATACTTAGATGGTTACGGTACACAATAGTTGTAATTGATTGTTCTAAACAAAATGAATCAGTAAAATCATCAAGTGTTGACATAAAGATTGAAATGGAGTTTAATGCAGCTATACCTGCAAATACAACTGCATACTGTTTAATTCTACATGATAAAATTGTAACATACACACCTCTAACTGGAATTGTTAAAAATGTATTATAAAAAAACCGGTTTTGTTACATTCCACGAGTATAAAAGCGGAGCGTGCAGGCTGCTCCTGATCAGTTTGTTGCCTGACGTCGTATGGGTAGCATCATCTTCAATATGGCTTCTACAAGTGGTACAACGGAATGCGATATAGAAAAGGAAATTTCAGAATTTTTGGACATGAATGAACAGCAACACGTCACAAATCAAGAAGAAGAAGAAAAAGGTAACAAGAAAAAATATTTGTCCAAGAGGAAAAGAAATGTGGAAGAAAATATTTCACCAAATATTTTGATGGAAGTATTTTTAAGAATTTTTTATCCAATCTCTTCAAGTTTGGATAAAAGTGTTTTAATTGGAGTTATGAAATCAACCGACTATTCACCTACAGTAATTTTAACTCACGGAACAAAAATGATTTTGTTTACAGCCAATGCTTGGGAATCTTTTATGAAACACCTCCATTTGTTAGAATGTTACTTTAATAGCAACATGTTTGGCAGGAAAACAAAAGTAGGACTATTGGATTCAGACTTGGAAATTGATATTATTAAACACAGAGGTGAACATCAAATGAGATTTAGAGATACGACCAAACATGACATAAAAATTCAACTAAACAGAGAAGAATTTTTTATTTTAACATGTGCAACTGAACCGATAACAAGATATTTAAGACAGCTAGTATTCTCCAGTTCAACTATTAAAGATTATTTAACAGACACTTTGGACAAACAACCGGATGCACCAATTTTGTATGGACCTGTGGACACTTCAATATTCAACAGAATTCCTCATGAAGTTCAAATGTGGAGACAATTGGAACAATATGTGCAAGAAAAAAATAATTTTGTAAAATCAGATGAAGAAACACATTTCAGTGATGAAAAGGATCAAAGTGATGATAATGACAACAACAAAAATGACCAGATGGAAAGTTAAATAAAGTTTTAAAATTTTTCACAACACTTTACACTTGAATTGGTAAATTTTCAATAAAAATGTCAAAATTTTGTGGGTGTAGGCCTACCGGGGATGGTGCCCACGTTAAATATACACCAACGCGCCTTCAACTGTACGGCCTGGCATAAATAAATGCCTACCGTGGTGTGGAAAACAGTTGACCTTCTGACACCGTGATGGATAGACGGGTGACCTTTCAAATGGACATGGAAGAAGAAATCAAGTCCAAGCCGGGTATTATTGAATTTCAGGCGTTTCGTGGTAACGATGATCGGTTTATAATTAAAGAACTCGTATTTTACGATATAGATAAAAATATTCCTTACACATTTTTATTTAAACCACCATGCTCTTTTTCTTCACTAACCACCAAAGCCGCAACAACAAACCGATGGACTTGGAAATATTTTCATCACATCGATTGGTATGACGGTTTTACCAGTTATTCAGACTTGTATCATATTATGCATCAATTTTCAAACAGATTTACTAATATTTACACAAAAGGACTTGAAAAGAAAAGATGGATAGAACAATTTACATCTACTCCAGTTAAAGATGTGAAAATTAAAAAAGATTTTAAATTTATTGCTGAAAACATTTGTATTTGCACACAAAGTGTGGAACATGAAAGGGACAGGCACTGTGCGTTAAAAACGCTTTAAAATTAGCGACTTACCTGCAAGATGGAGAAATCGGTGATGGTGGTGGGGGTAACGACGATTATAAAAGCGAGGAGCAGACCGAGACCTGGCACGAGTATTACTCGAGATTCCGAGACGACAACATCTCAGAGCAAGAAGACAGCGAGGACCTCTAGAACAACCATGGCATCCAACCAGTTTCTGCAGACTTTGGTAGAACAGTTCAACGCCCACTCCAAGTCTACAATTTTGCCGGTAAAAAAATGTTCAGAGCTGAAGGATGAAAAACATTATATTATACATACCATGAAGAAGATGGAAACTACAGTCGGCGAGGCAATCTGCTGCAGCTTGAGCGAAGCCCCATACACTCCGGGAGATGAGCCGAAATTCCAAATTTACCTGCCCAAAAGATTTGTACACCTACTCCAGAACGAAGATCTCCGCTCCATACAACCAGGATGTCTCTACTTGGTGTCCCACGGATGCAGCGGCAGCAACTCCACCGAGCTTACCATCCACATCGCAGACAAGCAGCAGTGTTAAAAAAAAATAAATTTTTTCTTTCTTGTATCTGTTTGTATTTTTTAACTATATATATTTTTGTCATGTAATCTTGTTTGTACTGTTTTAAATAAAGATAAAAAAAAAAAAAAAACACAAAAAAGGCAACATATCAATATGTGAAACAAAAAAATTTTTCACATATTGATATGTTGCCTTTTTTTTAAAGCTCTGGGGTGACCTTGACCTTTGACCTTTGCACAAATTAAACATAAACTTTTTTTCAAACAGCAATATGTGTGTGTGTGTGTGTGTGTGTGTGTGTGTGTGTGTGTGTGTGTGTGTGTGTGTTTTCCCCCACCATTTCAGGTTACCAGCATACAGACTGTAAAGAAGTTCAGTTTCATTGCAACTGTCAAACGATGAGCACCCTATTTGAGCTTTGTGTAAGAAAAATTATTGAAGATCAACAGCTATTTAGCCATACTTTACGATCCAACGCTCCTCAACAAATTAAAATTTTTATCAAACAGTACAAGCTAGACAACAGAGGTTACAACACTTTTGGTTGGTACAAGTTTGGTGATGGTACAAAATTTTGTCGAAGTTGTGGAAGGGCCGCTGTATCCAACCCGGCACAATTCCTACAAGATGATGGTTGTTTACAATATGGTCATGTCGCTCCAGTTTTAAGTTACCATACACCTAAAGAACTTTGCGCCATTTGTTCAATCAATATGTTTACTTGGCAAAAATTTAACCACCTCTCATCAGACAGCGTGTAAACAACTTCCCCCCACCACTATTTCATACTACCTTAAAACGACCATGCTAATATTCATTCCGCCTTTGGACATCATACGGAAAACATCAAGATGGCTCTGACTGTAAAATGTGCAAATTATGAAGAAGTATTTGTAAGAAATCTGCAAGAATTAAACGAAATTGTTCAAGAATTTAAATCACTAATCGAACAGGGATACCGATTGAACATGCAAATTTTTGCTTGCAACACAAAATGCCCTCATGTCCCCAGGGATGACGAGCCGCCTAGGTCACCATCATCAACTTCTTCAGCCTACTCCTCCAGATCATCCATGAAGACTCAAGCCAGTCCAAACTTAGAATATTTCTCCTGACTAATATTTATATTTTGTATCCTCATTGTACTTCAATATGCATATTTTTGTATTGTAATAAAGGAATGATAAAATAAAAAAAACCTATCTTGCTACAGTATTGTAGCAAGATAGATTTTTTAAAAACACAAATTGGATGACCTTGAACATGTTCTAACATGTTCAGGTTTTCCCCCACCACTTTTCCTATTGGATACCTGAGAGGCAGCACCAATGTGTTTCATTACATCTTCATCTTTCAAGCTGCAATCATGGATGTTCCACCACCAATATATGAGGCCGATGAAGCGGAAAGCCTGGGGAGGAGGAGATGCCAGCATGTGGATCTAGTGGAGATGATGGAAAGAAGGATGGAAGAAAGACGGATAAGGAAGGACCATATGCTAATTCAGAAAATTTTAAAATTAGATCTCTTCATAATCTTGGCCTTATTGATTGCAATCTTCTTCTACTTGGTCTACGCAGTTGTATACTGTCTAAGATGCATCGAGTGTACAGATAAAGCAGCCAAATTGCCGGTTTTCAACACTACTCTGTAAATAAAATTTTCTTTTTTTAAAACTCCAAATAGTTGACCTTGAACATGTTTCAACCTGTCTAGTTGTATCAATTACCCCCACCACCACGATTCCAAAGACTAATCCTACATGCAAGTCTGGCTTCATTTCCAACTCAGCTACGCTAAAGGTTACACTACACACAATGAAGTGGGAACTACTTGTTGACAGTATTCAATACCTAAAAGAAATCTATGAAAAATTGCACATGCGGCTTCTTCAAAATCCAGGGATGATAATAAAAATGAACTTGGAATACGACTGTCCACTCATCGACGACAGTATGGATGAAGCAGAAGGGGTAGTCCAAAATACACAAGGAACATGTTGCTGTGAAGAAAATTCTTCGACAACATCAAGCACAAGTCCGGACAGCACATATGGGGATGAAGGAGAATTTTTGTAATTTGTAAATAAAATTTAAAAAAAAAATAATTTTTTTTTTTAAAACTTCAAATGGTTGACCTTGAACACGTTTGAACATGTTGAGCATTGTGGATAAAAAATATTTTTTTTTCTTATGCCTATTGCTGAATAACAAACTCAGTTGTATAGTTTGCAAAAAAAATTTTTTTTCATTTCATCCGACCACTTTACCCCCACCATCTCCTTATCCCCACCACCCTGCCGAGTACCTCAGATACACGGAGAGACTTGCTCAGTTGCTGTTCAACTCTTGTGGTGTGCACATCTCACTTTTTGCACTAAATTTACTTATATTGAGTTTAAATTGAAATATTTAGCCAAATATCAAACATTTCTTAATTTTTCGGCAAAGTTTCAAATAACAAAAAAATTTTTTTTTTCACTTTTGGTTTGATTGAAATTTCACAAGTTCCAACATCACCTGAGAAAGAATAAAAAATAAATATTTCTCAGGAAATATTTCCAATCCGAGTTACGGAGGTCCGGTAAAGGACCGGCTGGGACGAGTTGTTTGTAAGAAAATAAATTTTTCTTCCTTCTGACCACTTTACCCCCACCACCTCCTTATCCCCACCACTTGGCCGGGTACCTGGGGAACCGCCTGCGCCCAAGTCAGTACGTCTTCGGACGTGGTGCTGTTCGGATCGCTTGTCGTTTGTCGCAATGTCGGGTGTTTGAAGAAATTATTCTTCGGCTCTCAGTCTCTCGGTGGGTAAGTAAAATATAAAAAATTATTTTTTTTTTTCAAGTGGGGCTGCTGGGACGGGTCAATGACCCCAGACTGATATATTAGGTCAAGAGTCTGATCGCTAGGGAATAAAAAAAATATTTTTTTGCACTTTTGTGATTCCTCGAGAAATTTCAATTTCTCAGTAAAATTTGAGGAATCGCAAAAGTGCAAAAAATTTTTTTTTTGTATTCTTGCGTGACCTTGACCTAATTAACGTCAGTGACGTCATCATGATGACGTCAGCGGTAATGACGTCACCATGACGTCATAGGTGTGACGTCATGTGACGTCATATGACGTCATTGGTGCCGTCATTCGTGACGTCATTGGTGACGTCATCACTGCTGACGTCATCGTGATGACGTCACGTCCCAGCCTTCCCAATTTCACACTACTCTGCTGCTCGAACATGTTTGTTACAAGTTAAAAGTTGTTGGGTTATAGTTTAAATATTGTCAATCTCCTCTCCCTCAAGCCAATATTCTCTAAGAGAATCAAGTTAAACTACCTATATTAAACATCGCAGGTGTTATAAAATGCCATATAAAGTACTTTGGTGAGAAAAACTATTAATAGTCCTATATTTGTGAATATAGAAAAAAATTAATGAAATTTCGTTATGGAGAAGAATAGCACATATTGAATGATGTAAGTATAAAATATAAAATGAGACCCGTATGTGATCTTGTAAAACCTAAATTATCAGTTTAAGTTAATTTTAAACCATTTTATAACATTTCATATTGTTGAAGTGAAACACTTTACAGAAAATCCATGAATTTCAGCTATTTCATTTAAAGTATTGTATTTTTTTTACGCATAATACAAATATCGTAGAAAGGAACTAACATATAACAAAACTGAAGTCACGATTATGCAACAACTTTCCCCTCCGGCTCATAATATGTTTTGTATGGGTTAATTGGAGGTTATGCACATAACATAGAGATGCCAGCAGCTCTAATTAGCTATCTTTATCGGAGCTACTACTTCATCGCCTACTAAATTTCATATGGTACACCTTTATCTCTTAAAACACAGTAAGGTAATATTATCTACACTAAAATAAATAAAATATATTATACTTTGCTATCAAAACTATTGCCTGTTCACTTGCTTTTGCCATTTTAAATAATTTATCACATTACTTTAGGAAGTTTAAGATTAGAAAATTAAGAAACTTCAATAAGGGCGTCTGACTAGCCTAGCCGTCGTAGTCTTGGACTTCATTTGAAGAGGACCCGGTTGGAACCTTGTGATACTCGCACAATTTTAGGAATTGGGGCAGCTTTCCCTAAAAGCGTTTAGAACACTCTAAAAAAATGCCACTTTTGTTGATACAACAAAAGATTTGAACAAAAACAGGTCGTTGTATTCGTAATATTTAAGAAAAGAGCAAAGTAAACATGATACAATACTTAGGTTTGAAAATATTAGTTAACGTATAATAATAGAATGTTGTTGAGACCATGATGAATCACTAAAGTGTGATGAATGTTTGGGAATCAAGTTTTTTCAAGTTGTTAAAGCTGCCGGAGAACAATTATGAACATTGAAAATTTGATTTTATGGCTTAAGGAAGGAATTTATTTCCCCTGGAAAGACAGTTAGCAGATAAAAATTAATTTTAGAATGAGTGAAAATTATTTATTACGAAAGTTGTGAAGTACAGATAGTAAACAAAAATAGATCTCTGTCACTTCATAACCAACATACATGTACTTTAGGTTAGTTTCTCTCATACAGAATCATAAAATGCGCAATTTGCACACGGACCACACCGTAAAATAAATTACCAGAAATAGTTTTCTTAATAACCTATTTCGTTAAAACCTAAGTATAAATAGAGTTTCTTCAATTGCGAGGAAATTAAAATGAGAAGAGACCTCTCTTTAAGTTACGATTGCCAGAAAAGTTAATGACAGATTTTATTGTTCTTATAGTTTTTTTAAATAAAAAAATAAAACAATCACTGAGTAAGCAAAGTCAAATCTACCAGGAAGGCTTGAAATAATTATTTTTTAAACGACTCTAAAGGCGTGTGTTTTAGTCGTTATAGGTATATTTGATATAGAGAGAATATTTAAGCTTACAGGAAAAAATAAATAAGCCATGTATTGAAACTCGATAGAAATTCTACTTAAAATTCTATTAAGTCTCTTATAAATTATTTTCCATCTATATAATTAAAATAAATTTTTATTATCTAAGTTTTTTAAAAGCTTCTTGAAGAAGTAAGACGAAAATTAACAAGATTTTTCAGTAGTAGACTCTTTGGGAAACTTGGATTTCTATGTAAAGAAAATTCGACTTCTACAGTATTTGTAGCTCAGTTCAATCACAGTTTAATGCTCTACTTTTACAAAATGTTTAAAGTAATTAAAAAAATGGCCAAATTTAGTACGAATCTCAATAATAATTTTTTTACCAATATATTAAGCTATGTTTAATAAAATAATGCAACAGTCTACATGAAAACAACACATGTACAATATAGCTTACCAAAAAGCATCAACATGTTTTATTTCAGATATATAAACGTATCTATGTATGTTCAGCTCTATAAATCATTAGATATATAAATGTACAATAAAGTAAGTTATTATATACTTGCTAAATAAAAAGGTCAACGTTAACTGTGTGTAGTAAAGTTTACAATTTTGATTTAAGTTAGTTTAACGTATTTCATTTACTATTTTAAAAGAAATATCATAAAGTAAAACATAGTTGACTGTTTGCTATAGTTTGGAATGAACAGCTAAAGATGTAAACATGATTTACAGGAAAAAATATGTTTTTGTATTAATAAATATGTTTTTGTATTAATAAATTTACATTTGTAAAAGAATAATAATTTATAAAACAATAACTTTTCTTCATACATAAAAATAGAAATAGAAAAACTCATTTTTTTAGAAGCTATTTTTTGGTAAAAAATTGTATACATTTTAGAACCTATAAACTGCAACAAGGCCCGTTAATCTTCATCCTTAATGTGATAAGGATGATCCCTTTGTTTGAACCAAACCGGAACTGGAGTCTAGCGTCTAGACTTTCCAGTGTCTGCCTTCCATTGTAAACGGCCGCAGTTAACGATGCATGCAGAGTTTGGCGGCTACTGAAATTTAATATCGGTTGAATTTTACTTAAATTGCTTTAGATCAACTCAAGGGAATTTCCGTGTTAATCACACATGTAATATGTTTTTCATAAATATGAAATTATTACAATTTTAAATTCGTTTTATGTACGTAAGTTATTATGTTAAATGTTTGAAATGTGACAAAGGCTTAAATGTCTGAAACACCCTTTAGTTAAAATAATTCTTAGATGATCACTATTATAAATTCGAGTAATATTTACTCGTACAATACTGTATAAGAAAGTACATCTCAAATCTACTCAGCACAAGTTCAGATTGCTTTAAAATACGAAACGATGCCTCAAAACACGTATTTGCCTAAATTATTATAACAGTTTCAAAACTGACAACAGTAAAGGATCTCACAGTCTTTTTTCTCACAACATTAACAATTTTTCAATACTATGTAAAAAACATGAACATCAAAGTGTTCAGCACAAAAGCATCAAAGTGTAATTATCTGAGTGTGATTTCATGTGTATCAGTTGTGAACATTAAATAATGTAACAAAATGAGTGTAAACACTTTACCTTGGCCCTAAAAATGATACGGGGGGACGAGTATCCACTAATTTTAGTGGAGGGAGATCAGGAATTAACTGGCAATCCTCCTTGCCTGAAGAGGCCTGTACTTTTTTTTTATGCAGGTGGACCAATGGTTTAAAGTGACTTCCGAACCATGGAGAATACGATATTGAATACGATATCAAAATGCATATTTTAACGTACTAAAGTACGTTATGACAATGAGCATGATATACGAGTACACTATGATCTAAGTTTAGAATTTGTCTCTAACCTGAAAATCAAATATCCAATCTCTTTGCTGCCGCAAAGCAAAAAGTACAACAATGTGATTTGGTTTATATACCCCAGGATGTCTACAGGAAAGCTTTTGATATATAGACAGGATACGGAAGTAAGGGGCGATCCTGGAACAGATTCAAACTGCCTGGAGACAACTGTCGTCGATCCGTTACACGGGGAGATTTACGTTATAAATCAAATACATTTTAACCCAGAGGTGAAAGTTCCAATATTTATGGTAGTGGGTTACATCTTACCAAGCCCCTGCCAGAATAGCCCCTTACATGTAAAGTAATTGTATAATGAAACAGTGTGAAAAAGTCTTATGTTTTAAACTGGCAATATTTTATACTCGAACATATAAACAGAATTTTTTTTTTGAGAATTCAATAAGTTGAAAAATAATGTAAAGAGTTATTATTTTTCTGTGTTCCGAAATGATTAAAATTGCAATTAATTGCAGATGTTGTAGCAGCTACATATACAGATAAATTTTATATATAACATACAGATATTTTATAAGTATTTATTATCTAATTAAATGTGGAAAATAAATCATCTATAAAAATATAATTCTCCTTTTGTTGTTCAGTTATAAATAAAACACATCATAACTATGATTTTTTAAAGTTTTTTTTTCAATTCTACTAAACACTTACTAAAACTTATTTCTTTGATTTATTCAGCTTAAAGTTTTATTTGCTTGGTTTTCTCAAGGTTATTCGTATATTGTTGGAAAATAATTTTTAATAATTCAATTTATCTTACTATTACCCCGTACCGTACCATAGTTATGGAAGTAATTAACGAGTATTACCGCTCACACGCCCGTTCCCTGAGGGTGCTATCCCGGGGGGAGGAACTGGCGTTGTTAATCCAGAGTCAGGGGGCTCCAAAGCCACCCCAACCCGGATGGGCGTGTTCACTCTGGTATTAACGAACCCCTATCACCTCGGGGGCTCAAAACTTGTTCTTCACAACGAGGGGTAAACGTCTCCTATCTGTCTGCTTGTGGTGATTTTATCCTTTCAAACGCAAGAAATAACAACAATGACAAAACGTTCAAAACTAACCGAAGGTTTTTAAGAGTATTGTCAACTTTAGGTGGTATATTCCATAAAGTTAATTCATGAAACATCAATTTTGAGCAGTTCCTTGGTTTAAGAAATACGAAATGCACTTTCCGTCCTTTTATATAGATTTTAATGAAAAATTTCACTAAATCCATTAGATTTTTGGTTAAATTTTTACACAAGACTTTTTACGCAGACGCATCTCAATATGACTGTAGAAAATGTTACTTTATTTTGCGTAAAATACCAAGAAAAGTTAATAAGATATTAAAAATTGTTTCATAATAGCAAAAGAAATTGCAAGTTTTAGAGTGTAAAAATTTTGGGCCTGCCTTACAGATTTTCATAACATTCTATTTCAATGGTGTACATTTGTTATCAATCACATAATTTGAAATTTGTTTTTGAAATTCTTCTTAATCTTTATATTGTTACAAGTTATATCTCGAATTTAAAATATAACACAGTTCAATGCATATCGAAATCTAGTAAAAGTTTGAATGAATGTTTTTAACTAACACTCTGTAATACAAGTTATATTAATAAATTACGTGTATGTTTTAAAACGGGAAAACACAACAAAATGTATACAAACTTGAAAATGTAGAGCTTTGACTTCTCAAATAGTTTCCCCCTACAGTATCAGATATGTGACGGCTTGTTCAAAATTTATTGAACAAACAATAAGTTTTGTTTAAAATGTGCGTTTTGATTGCGTTGATAGCTGCTGTCAACGAGTCTTAACAACTAACTGTTACACGTGTTTGTTCATGACAGGGACGCCTTAGGGCTTAAAAGTTACTTTTCGTGATTTAAGACTGAAACTTATGAGAAGTTGTTAAGGTCTTGTTTATCTTATGAAACAGTCAGCAGAAAATACTTTCCATTTATATGCATGTACAGAGTATAGTAGAAGAATAAACACATTTCAATTTGCCACTCATTTGTGTTTTGTGTGACATTTAGTTAGAATTGATGTCATTTAGCTGAGAATTTATGTCTCTTTAACATATTTGATTTGTTCACTATTTTTTTATATTGTTTCAACAGTTGCTACAAACTGGAATAGATTACAAGATTTAAGAAAATCCTGGGATGATTGTTGAAAAACTATCTCAGGCAAGGAAAAAAGGTTCTTAGTCTCCATTTAAGATAAGGTTATGAAAAGGGTGAATGCTTTTATATGGAGTTCTATATCTGTAATTATGATATAAAAATCGGAATGATTATTAATTCTATTAATAAAGGATAGCCCAATTAGCTGAGAATCGATTAATACGGATTATAAATTATAATTTAAATAATAAATTAATTATAGTCTACTATATATATAAATTACTTAAAATAATTATGGAACGGTGATATAAGTCTCTCCAATCACGATCAAACCAATTATAATTAGCTAATATCGATCTTGTTTAGTTTAAGGAACATGGTTAATTAAATCAGGCGGATTAATATAATTGTCGGGATATGCAATAACAGTGAAACAGCAGCGCTCGTGGCGGCGAGGGTTATAATTACGTCGGTTATGTTATAGCTGATGACACAGCCTGGGGATCACGGCGGGATTTGTCTGATACCGCCGACATTAAAGCACACTATCAATTAGTAAATGCTCCAATATGATATTTAATAACAAAACTATAAGCCTAGGTAAAATAACTAATATAATTTATTTTCATCAATTTTTTTTACTAGGCCTATATACCTTTTGAGTCGGTAGGCCTATATCATTTTATTCTTGAGACTATTGTGTAGATACCCATTACTAGGCCTACTCTTCAGTGCATACGTTACAATCAGAAGGGTAAATTTTGAGATATAATATTATAAAGGTTCAACACAGCATTGTTTGATTGATACATTTATTTATGTCGATTGATAAACACGTTTTGTTTGGTACACCGTTCTTACAACCATTTCAAGAAATTTACATATATTTTATGTAGATTGTAGTTTAGGATATGCCAATGGTGGCACAGTTAAGTTGTTCACCCTGTATATATATTTATATATGTATATATATATATATATATATATATATATATATATATATATATATAATTGTTTTTCAATTAAAATAGTTACTTTGTTAATCGAAATACTTTGCACGATTTTCCACTGAATTATTTTTTCTGGGAAATAAACAAAGTAATATTTTGTATTCATTACATAAAACAGGTTTGATGTAATGGAAGCTATGTCATCCATACAATCATCAGAGAAGTTTAAAGATAGATGATTTTAGTGATTGATTATATCACATTTTCTCATTTTTAACACATTCCATCAGTTTATTACAATTAATTATTATTTATACATTATTAAAATCATTTACGACAAGAGTCAAATTGATTACTAAGTTATAATTTAGATGAAAATTACAATATTTATGACAATATAACAGCATGTGTCGGAGCTTTCTACAAATATTTATTAGCAAAAATAAAATAAAATTGATGGATTGTAAATGGAGTGAATGTCGACCTTCATACAGTGACAGAAAAAATTGGACAAATCTTCGAAAAATGATACACAAAGACATTTGTCTTGTGAATTGTTATTGTTGACAGAACAAGACATCATGTTCGTTTTTTCGCCAAAACATTATTTTAATCATCAATAATCGTCAATAATCCCATAAATCATGGAGCTTTATAGTAGTTTATGCACCTATTGTATTATAAATATACATTTATATATCTACGACCAACAAGTAAAATATTGTAAGGATAAAGTAATACAAATTCCCACCGTTAATAGGGTAGGCGCTCCTATTTCGTAAAATGCCTATCTCTCATTGGTCTAGATCATGTATCATAAATGTCTTCTGTATCGTTGTGACCTCACTATGCAACAGGTTTGTATTTGGTTTAATAATGCACCTTTTTATAATGTTACCAGTAAGTACTAGGGGGACCGAGCTCGGTACAGTTATTACTTTCCTTTCTCTATTCGCTCACTTACCAGGCCGAAATTTTCTACACTTTGGTACAAACTTGTGTGTCAGATATACTTGTTTTGTAACACACTGGTCTATATCTATAATTATCTGCTGAGGTTTGTTCAATTTAGTAACGACAAAAAATCTCCGCCAGCTCCAATCAATCTCTCGTGTCCAAAAACCCCTAAAAAAAAAAACAAAAACAAAAAAACAATAAAAATTCCTTGGATAGATTTTTTCGTATAAACAGTGGTTGTTTAGCATATAAATAAAAATAACAATAAGTACCAGGGGAACTGAGGTTATGCTCGGTCAGTTGTTAAGCGTCACTTTCCTTTCTTAGATAAAGGTCGTTCGCTTCGCTCACTCGTTTAAAGTAAAATTGTACTAAAATTTTAAAATCGTGGTAAGTTAAAAACATCAGATCAGTTCAGTAATTATTTACAGCATTAAGAAGAAAGTAAGCTCAGTGAAAAGACTTCAAGTAAAAGTCGGTACGGTTACAGATTTAATTTTAATACAATTAATTCTGAAACATTAGATACAATAATACATATCTAATGGGTATTCGTGTTCATATATATTAATGATATAGCAATGAAAACTGATTATCCGAAGACATGAAGTATCTTAGGAATAAATTTGTTTATTAAGTCATTTTTCAAGCCTTACATGATAATTGACAGTAATGACTACCAACTTCATAAGTGGCTGTTAATAATAACAGAAGTGGCTATGGTTCTAAGGTAAATACACGAGGTAGCCTAATGTGACATTCCGGGAAAGCTTTGATCTACGGGCAAGTTGCGGAAGTGAGGGCAATCCTGGAGCAGATTCAAACTGCCGGGGGACAACTTTCGTCCATCTGTTACACCTCCTCGATTGTACTTTATCAAAAAAAGAAATACCGAGAAATTATCGTGTTTGGAGGAGTAAGATAGTTTTTAGAAATATTACCAATACCGAAAGCTATCTTATTCAGACTTTAGTTAGGAGCCTAATATGTTTTTACTGTAAAGTATTACTTTTGCGTTAAAATAATCCACAAGTTCTTAGTACATAGCGTAGTAAACAAATATAAATATATATTTTCAATACATTATACAGCCGAAGATGGCTATATACGGTATAAATCTTGATATCTTGATTTACCACAGCAATCTTCATAATTTCTTCTTTGTAACTACTTTCCTGGGATGAAAACAACGTCAGAACATCTCTAACCATCATACGACAGCTGGCTAAGACTTTACTATAGTGTACGTTAATAATAAGAACTAAGGAAGATAAGGTCAAAGGTCTACCCACACCCTGGACTTTTATTGATGAATTTCCATTTCGCTGTGAGAGTAAAAAGTGGTTCTTACTGCACAAATTGCTTGCTAAAAAGTAATTGTTGTTAAATAACCTTGGTAACGAATAAATGGTCATTCTAAATTTGCAGTGACAAAGATTGGAAGTTTAAAATTTACTGTATCAAAAATTTATTGTTATAAATGTGGTATATAGGTATTTTTTTTTCGAAATTTGAATGTATCCCTTTAAATTTGATTTGACTGTTTAAATTTTACGTTATTCAATTGGAATCTCATCGGTATTGTCTCCCCTCAACCGAATGTGTCTTCACCACCGATCAAGTCGTTACCGGATGAGCCACAACCAACCATGTCTTCACCCACCGATGTTGTCTCCCTGGATTGGAACACCACTTGCGTAGACCACCAATATTGTCCAGCATCCCGAAATCGTCTCTCCCAGAACCTACCCATCATCTACCCACTGAAGTCCTCACCAAAAATAGCGACCGGAGTCCCCGAAAGGGGTGAATAGATCAACTTATGAACAAGTACAGTACTATTGTGTGATTTACCTTGTAAATAAATGGATTAATATGTAAAATCTATTGGGGTTTTCTTGTTTTTATAAATTGAAAAAGTTGTTAAAAATTGAAATAAATACGGAGTAATAAATTGGTTACACTGATACACATCCAATGGGTGAATAACAAATACCCAATATGGGTGAATGAATGAATGGGTGAAACGGATGAATGGGTGATGGGGTTGTAATGGTATAAATAGCATTTTAAGTTCCTTTTTATATTACTGAAGTGTTCATGGTATCATATATTTTGGAACAAATAAAATTACTTATGACTTCATATGTTGAAGAATTCATTGCAATATGCGGTGTGTGTATATCTGTATCACTTAATTAACACTACAGACAAATTTAAAGCATCTGAATACCTAAAACATAATTCAGCAAATATTAAAACTCGTTTACTTTATTTTTATAATGGAACTACAGTAATGCTTATTCAAATAACTCTAACGCTGATAATGGTACTTACTTTTTGTCACTAGTGACACTTTTATTACTATTAATCGCTTACTCGAATCTTATACAATACTAGTCTTTGATAATTTGAAAATAATATGTTTTATTAAATCTAAGAGACAATATAAAGTAACTTCTTTTGCTTTAGTAGATATAAATCAGTGCAGATGTTGTGACAAATGACCGGTAACGTTGCTATTTGTCAAGAGGACGTTCACCATTTGTTTGGTGTTGGACTAGTAGTACAGTAAAATTAGGGTTTTAGATCGGCAACTGATGTGCATTCCCAAAAATTTGATAAGAGCTACTTTTAAGCACTATAATTAAAGATCCGATGAGTCCCCAAAAAATAAAGTTGTTTTTCACCTATAAAACCACTTTTCAAAATGGCGGTTTTTTATAATGGGATACATTTTGAAAATTTAGTATTTATTTTTATTTTTCACCTGCATTTTTTAATATAATGTTGTGACACCGCCACCGATAATTTTTTAACGGGAAGTAGTTCATTATGACCGGTCGTTAATTTTTGGCCGCCATCTTGGATCCGCCATATTGGATGAAAGTTACTTTTTTTTAATATAAAGATAGTGTTGTGACACATCATTTCAAAGTAGATTTTTACGCTGATTACAATGCCGCAATCCGTTTTTGAAAATCTTGGTTCGTTTTAAAGATACACTCAAATAAAAATTTAGCCCTATGAATTTCTTATGGACATTTCGAACTTTAAATTTATTTTGCATTATTTTACTTTTATATCTAGTTCTAATTGAGGGATTCTGTTCATTGTGACCTTAAAATACTCAGTAATATTCCTGGCATTATTATAAGCTATTCTTCATTCCATTTGGAGGATATTGAGACGAGTTATATCCTTCTATTTAATAGAAACTTCAATTTTTTTTAAATTCGCTTTTAGTTTAAGATTAATATCTCAAGTTCTAAATAAGACACAAAGTTAGTTCTGGTCTTAAAACAACTAGTACATCAATGTCTTTAATTTGAGTTCTTGGCCATTGAAATTCGTTGGATATTAAGTGGCTTATAACTGTCTAATCAACATAAAATTTATTGGTTCCTGAAATTCTTTTTCAGTTAAAGACGTACAACTCAAGTTGTAAATGAGATTCAAGGTTCGTTTTGGTCTTAAATTACACGGTACATTATTGGCTTTAATTCCATATATTGATTGTTAAAATTGGATACGTTTAAGATGTGATATTATACACTTTTCAATAAAAAATATTTCCATTTCTGAAATTTGGGTAAAGTTTAAAATTTACAAACCGTTTCAAACCAAGCCAATTCGAACGAACAAAAACTCTAAAGAAGCCCATTGATCCACTGAGTGATCTGATACCAAAATTAACAAAATATCTCAATTAGAACAGGATATATGGGGGAAAATAAGCAATAAATATATTCAAATTTTGAAACGTCCATAAGAAATGTATGGAGAAGAATTTTAATTTCCGTATATCTTTGAAACGGAAAAATATTTTCATAAACGGATTGCGGCATTGTAATGAGCGAAAAAATCTACTCTGAAATGATGTGTCACAACACTATCTTTACATTAGAAAAAACCAACTTGTATCCAATATGGCGGATCCAAGATGGCGGCCAAAAAATAAAGACCGATAAAAATAAAGTATTTAGTACCCAACAATTATTGGAGTTGGTCCCACAACATAATATTGAGGCGATGCACGTGAAAAATGAAAAAGGGAAGCTTTTTTCAAAATTTATTTCATTACAAAAGAACCGCCATTTTGAAAAGTGATTTTATAGGTGTAAAACAACTTTATTTTTTGGGGACTCATCAAATCTCTTTTTCTAGAGCTTAAAGGAAGGTCTCCTGAAAATTTCATGAACGCACATCAGTTGCCGATCAAAAGGTTGTTTTTGGCCTTATTTTACTGTACTATAGGGGCCACACAGATGTTACTTTCTCCTCTAAGTTCCTGTTTTTAAGAAAGAATAATTTTGTTAATCGTTTAAATAAAAAATATCCAATCTCTCTCTTTCTGTTCCAGTTTGAACCATACATAGGTTGATAGCTTTTCACATTTCTTGTTTGAAAGGTTGTGGCCTTAAGGCTTAACACCTTAGCACTCGAAGAAAATGTATAAATTACATGTTTGTAACAAATTACCATATATGGGTGGGACTCAATTAAGTGTGTTAGCGTTACTATTTACAAGGCATATTAATATGAACTTAGTATAGTTACATAAAACATATTACGATGTACGCTATAAACTATTCACTATTTTTTACATTTGAAGTGATATTAAAAATGTATAATACAATTTATCAATGGAAAAAAAACTATTTTAATATATATTTTGCATTGAGAAAACCTCATCGCATTGAGATTATTTATAAAAATAAAACATCCAATGTTATTCTTTTGATTGAAAGATATGTTTAGAGGTAAAATAGTTCAAACAACACGAAAACTCTGGAGCATGATATGTTATATATTATTAAAATCTAGAATGGCGACTCGACACTTACGTTGTTTGTTGTCGCGCTATAAAGCATCTTCTTCCAATCTTCTGCTGACCATTTGTCAAATACATTGCTACTATTCGTCTACAGGCACACTTCTACTGTCACTTTAAGTAACTTTAGTAATTTTTCAACAGTTATTATATCATACCAGTTATTATATCATATCCTGCAATACTTTGAATTAAATAATAAAATTTGTCTGTTATTATATCATAGTTAGGCCTAACAAACCATGACATGTAGTATTTTGTAATGTATTTAGATTAAATTTCATTTATTATTTAACATTTATTCCAACATAAGGTTCAATGATCAGACTGAAAAATTTATTTTGTATTCTTTTAAGAAATTGTGTCAAATTACATAACTATACGTGGCCTACCGTTAATGCATGTAGTGATTCGTTTTAATGCAAAAAATTAATTTGAGTTATAATCATAATCTAATCAAAAGTTTGACTTTAGAGTAAAACAAATATTTCCAAAAAAAGGTTTTGTATTTTTAGCCCCTTTATGTTTCACATATGATGTTGATATATTCCGTAATATTTTTGGAGAATAAAACGTTATTAAACATTTTTATTAAATTGTTTGAAGTAATGGTACATAGTATATATAGTATATTTATGCCTATTTATGGCATATTAAAACTTTTTTTCAGCATGGAGCATGATTAACTAATAGATCGAAAGACTTATTTAACCATACAACCAACACACATTTGGTATACAATGTTGTATTGTAAATGCATAAAAAATAAGATTGTAAATAAATAATATTCAATAATCGGCTTTATTAGATTGGCCTATCAATTTTTCTTCTCGATCGATTAAAACACCTTCTATTATACCAATTTCACCCCATATTTTGACTTGAGTATTGAACCTGGTTTGATGCATATTTAAAAGATGCTGTCATCAAAGTTGCAGTCCAATCACATAGGTGGGGCGACGGCCCCCTCTCGTCCAAGATTGCGTGAGGGTGTTTTGATATTCCTTTAGAGATAAAATGCAATGTTCCTTTCGCCATACTGACAGTTTCATCCACTCAAATGATGCCTTTGATACATAGTAAAAAATTAATTAGTAAAGTGTCGTGGGCATTTCTTGGGTTCAAACAAGTCCTTCCTTTTAAGTTATCCATTAACTTAAAGCTGAAATAAAAATATATTGTCAAATAACAACTACTTTATTTTAAAGAACGTAATACATTTGAAACGATTTAATTTATAATTTTTTTTAGTCTTTATTTACCGAGGAAACGAAATTTGGGATTTCCGTGTACTTATTCACAGATTATAATCAAAAATTTTATATAAATATTTATCAACACATTTTTTGGTCAAGTAGATTGGAGCGAGCATATATGTCTTCCAATAAGTGATTTAGTTACCACATTCCTAGGAAATCAATATGAATAAACCAGATTCTCAAATACAATGTTATGAAGAATCCGTTCATCTGTGAATATTACGTGGTCACAAAGATCGATTGGTTTCCAAGTTACATTATTACGGTTTGCAGCGTTATCAACAGGACGCCACGCCGCCATGCCGCTAAACAACGCAAACAAGGTTATAACACGCAATACTGCTAGGCTAGATTTGGCTGATTCAACTGATCCACCTACATTGAATTCTTTGGACCATAAACTTAATAAGATTTTGGAGCTTATGGAGGTCAATTCTCAGGATATTGATTTAATTAAAAAGGAACAGAAAGATCAAAGTGCATCTTTAGAACTCTGCCATAACAGCATATCAGACTTAAAAACTCTTCTAAAAAACCAAGATGAAAAGATTCAAAGTTGTGAAAATAACCTACAGCGCATTGACAATGACACCAACACACTGAAGAGAAAAATTGTTGAACTTGAGTCTGAAATTCATTCGCTTGAGCAATACTCGCACAGAAACAATCTAATAATTTATGGCATTCCCGAGGAACCCAGTGAAAATATAATGAGTATCGTACGACGTTTAGCTGGTGCCATAAGGTTCTCAGATTGGTCAGTCAACCGTGTGGATGCTGTTCATCGAATGGGAAAGTCAACGGGTGCTAGTCCTAGGCCTATTATAATCAAGTTTGTCAGTCGCCTAGATAAAGAAGAGTTCCTTAAGAAACGGAAAGTCAAGCGTGATTTAAAAGCTTCGGACTTAGGCTACAGCAGTGAAAATGTAGTGTATGTCAATGAGTCTTTGACTCCTGCAAATCGTGAACTTCTGAAGATCACCAGGGAAGCTGCTCGGACCAAAAACTACAGTCAGGTGTGGACAGTCAACTGTACTATATTCGTACGGAAGGAGAAGGGGACTTCGGCTGCTATCAAAATTCAATCTGTCAAGGATGTGGAAAAACTGTAGTAGTCCTAACTTTAACTGTAAGTTATCATCAGCTTTCCCTTTAATATTTAAGTTATGCAACCTGTACAAATTAAATCTCAATTTCATGACTAATTTGCACAGCATATTATTAGCAATTTCATATTGGCCTAGGCCTATATTAACTAGTAATTTTCATTTTGTTCATGAGAATTTTGCTTCTCTTCATAAACCCATAGGCCTAATAATGCTGTATAGGCCCTATGTTAGTAATTATCTGCATGTTGCTTATATCTGTTCTGATTCCCATAAATTTTATGGTGTTTACACTCAAAAGTTAATCAGTTGCAAGTTATTAATTTATTATCTGTTTGAAAATGTCCCTTTTTTAATATCTGCATGTTGCATGTATTTTATTATGCTGGGTCGCAATAAATGCATATCATAGGTCATGCATGTGTTAAATGAATATTGTGTTTATTACCAGAATGTTAGGGGATTAAGAACAAAAATTGATTATTTTCTTACGAATTTAAGTGCAAGTAGTTACAGTATTATAGTTTTAACAGAAACAAATTTGCAGCCTGATATTAATACTAGTGAGTTATTTAATGAATGTTATAATGTTTTTAGAAGTGATAGAGATTTACAAATTACTGGCAAAATGGGGGGTGGAGGGGTTCTTATAGCTTTAGATAGTGAAATAGTGTGTAGTAGAGTAGATAAATTGGATATTAATGTATGTGGTTGTGATTGTGTGTGGGTAAAAATAGTAAACAATAAAGGGGGAATAACTTATGTTTGTGCTGTTTACATTAGGCCTAAGTCACCAATTGAAATATATCAAGCTTTCTATGACAGTCTAAATCAAATAAATTTTGCAAAGAACAGTAATATAATAATAATAGGGGATTTTAACTTGCAGATTTTTGGAGTTGATTTTGATTTGTTGACTGGGGACAAACTATGTAAAGAATTGCACTTGTTTTTAAAATTGAATGGGTTAAAGTCAAAAAATAATGTATTAAATCACCAAAATAAAACTTTAGATTTAGTTATATCAAATATAGATAGTTTGAAAATTGCTCGATGTACTGATCCCCTTGTACAAGAGGACCTCTACCACCCGGCGCTAGAGGTGATATTTGCAATCAGTGTTCCTTTATCTTATCGACCAAGGTCAACTGAAGCGCCAGGATATTGTTATCAGCGCGCCGACTATCTCCTGCTATATCGGAGGCTGGCCACGGTTGACTGGTCTCAGCTTTATTCTACATCAGATGTTAATTTAGCTGTGAAATATTTTTATGATCAAATGTACAGTGTTTTAAATGAAACTTGTCCATTAAGAAAACGTAACAAGCCCAAATATCCTGTCTGGTTTACTAAATCAATCATTTCTAAAATTAAAATTAAGGAAAGGTTACATAAGAGTTACAAATTAACTCAATGCAAATATATTTTTGATGAGTTTAAACAAGTAAGGGCTTTACTTAAGAAGGAAATAAGGAGTGCTCATGCTGCATTTTTACACAATACTGAAAATTCAATTCTTGCAGATAATAATAAGTTTTGGGAATTTATAAGACTTAAAAAATCTCACAAAAACAAATCTTTGGTTATGGAATATAATGGGGTTCAGTTAGATAATGAGAATAAAATTGCGACAGCATTTGGGGAATATTTTGGGTCTGTTTACAGTAAATATACAATGGAACCAACTGTAGAGGAGGCTGTGGCCGGGCCGTGCATGGCAGGTGTTTCCTGCCTCACTCTGGACCAGATTTCTGAATATGATGTTCAACTTGCCATTAAAAAGTTAAAATCCAAACAAACCACTGGACCTGATTTAATCCCTCAGTTTTTATTTAAAGGATGTTCAGAATTATTAACTACTCCATTGACTTTTTTGTTTAATTTAAGTTTAAAAACCAGTGTTTTTCCTGACCAGTGGAAGATTACTAAAGTCTGTCCAATTTTCAAAAATGGTAAAGAATCTCTCATAGTCAATCATAGACCTGTTGCAATATTGTGTGTTCCTGCAAAAATATTTGAAATTATTATTCACAAATATTTGTTTTCTCATATAAAAAAATACATTTATCCCAATCAACATGGTTTTATGCCGGGACGTTCTGTCAGTTCAAACTTGCTCAATTTTTTCAATTACGTTTCCTTGGGGCTCGACTCGCGGACACAGACTGATTCGATTTACCTTGACCTGGCCAAGGCTTTTGATAGGGTGGACCATATGATATTATTGAAGAAACTAAACTTCTATGGGCTTTCCTTAAATTTTATCAAATTATTTACATCTTATATTGTCAACAGAAGACAATTTGTTTACTATAAAGGGTTTAGTTCAAAAACATTTACGGTCCAATCAGGTGTCCCACAAGGCTCAAACCTTGGACCTTGTCTGTTCACAATTATGATAAATGACCTTTGCAGTTGCGTAGAGACAGCCAACACCCTTCTTTTTGCAGACGATCTCAAATTATTTCTTCATATTAGTAATGAAGAGGATTCTCTTAAACTACAAACTGATATCAATAATGTTTTTAAATGGAGTGTTGACAATAAAATGGATTTTAATGTGGGAAAATGTTTCTTGTTAACTTTTAGAAGATCCAGCAATTGGCTGCGAAATGATTATTTTTTAAATGACGTTAAGATTAGTAGGCTAGAACAAATTAAAGATTTGGGAGTAACAGTTGATTCTAGCATGTCTTTTTCAATTCACATCGAAAAGTGTATTGCATCATCTAGTAAAATGCTAGGCTTCATTATCAGGCAAGGGGTTGGTTTCAAGAACATGGCCACTTTGGTCTCTTTGTATATCGCCTTGGTCAGGTCACGGCTTGAATGTAATGCAATAATCTGGAATCCATCTCATATTACTTATGAAAAAGATCTTGAAAGATTGCAGAAAAGATTCCTGAGGTATCTTTATTACAAATGTTTCAATTTTTATACATATTTAATACCTTATAAAGAGTTACTTGATATGTTTGGGTTCGTGAGTCTAGCCTCAAGGAGGAAATTATCAGAATTAATGTTTTTATATAAACTGGTTCGGGGCGGGGTGGATGACGCCGCATGCTTGGCGTTTCTCTGCTTTCGTGTGCCGGCCTTCAATAGCAGGAGTAGAATCTCTTTTTCATTACCTCATCACAACACACAAGCTCATGCCAATTCGCCTCTGCTCCGGGTGATGAGGACTTATAATGCAATGGTTGCTTTTTCTGAGGATGTGGATATATTCCATGATTCACAAGGGGAATATAAAAGAAAATGTGTACGCTATACAATAAACTCATATAGGCCTACATAGATTGCATGTATTTATTAAATTATGTCTGCCATTGCCAACTGTGATATTCATTCATTATTTAAATATAAGTTCAAAGACTGTTAATTTATATTACTTAATTTACTTATTGTTAATGTTATCCAATGTTCCTTATGTAAATTATTTGTTGAATTTTATTTATTGTTTGCTTGTTATCACTGTTATTTATTGAATTGTTATTTATTAATTTATGTTATGAAGCCAAACCAAATATTATTTAAGTTATTGTTATGTAATGTTGAATCAGTCAATATGTAAGTGTTAGTGTTAAGAAGGACTATGCCTCACAAGATGTTTAAAATGGACTGCTTCCATGTAATTGGGTTTTATAGCCTGTATTGAAGCATGTATTAAATAAATAAATTAAATAAATAAATAAATAAATTATCCCCTAAAATGTAATAAATCGATTGGTCCTTCGCAAACAATGGTAACATTAACTAAACTTTTTTATGATTGGCTTCAAAAACATCCACACTTTTAATCTCGTTTTAAGAATATTATTTATTTTTAAGAATCTTGATAAGCCTTAAAAATTTAAGACAACCTAGGTCTTCTGTAATTAGCTATCACTTATCAAAAACATTTATAACTTCAATCAATAAAAATTGGCTAACGTGCCATAAACTAAATAACTTTTAGCATTTACCGTATGTGCCAAAACCTTCTATCACTGCCAATATTAAAACGTAGAACCTGTAACCACCATGGATCATCATATCCAACTCAACGTGACTGGAATTGCCAATACTCTTCTTGGGAGATATAAACATCTGAAGAGAAACAACATTCCAGAAACTGAATTACCACCGATTGAGTTTCCGTCCACGTCTTTGATACTTCGGGGTTTGAAACTCTGAGCAATCATGTTTAGTCTTGTATTTATTTATTTACTTATAAAAATTATTTTTCCTGAACACTATAATTATTTTTATTAGGTCAATAAATAAATAAGTTAAGAATTTTTTATGTAAAGACATGGAGATATCTTACTATTAAAAGGAAACAGTTGTAGACATATGGGACGACAAAGGATTATTTGATAGAACAAGTAACATTAACTTTTAGTTTCATGGTCAATGATCCTAAGATATAAGGAACTTTTAACTCATAACAAAGTAAAGTATTCTTTTTTGAGATCGAATTCGAATTGTTGAGTGTTTCATAAAATAGTTTTTCATCATATAGTGTACTGCAAACAGAGATTTTCTGTCCTATAATTAGTCAGCAAAGTCGTAGTTAATCGTTTTTCTCAAATAGTGTATGGTTAAAAAAAAAACTCCTCATTTTTTACGCGCTATTTTAATGCACTATTTTAAAAACATTTAATTTGTATTTACAAAATTGTACTACAGTAGCTTAAATGAAACGAATACAACGTTACACAAAACCAGCTTTCAAAGACTTTAAAAGGGAATTTTGACATAATTTATTTATCATCCGTCCGATTAAAATAAATCAAAGAGGAAAAACTATTGTAAGGGAACTGACAATCAAATTTTTAATTAATTTAAAATAAGCCGTTGCTTTTATAATGACTTTTTTATGGCGAGTAAAAAAAAATATATTGTACATTAATCTGCGGAAAGCAGAAAGTTTTCTGTACGAAATATTTCCGTCAAAAAGGTCAAAGGTGATAGCACACAGATATAGACCACTTTTGGTCCTTGTGATGTAATAGTACATTTCCTAACTAGCCTCTCGGGAAAACTGGTCGAGAAAGGTACTATACTTTGTATTTCGATGCAAAAATAATACTAAACATATCAAAAAGTTCATCTCGTCCATTTAAGTAAAAATAATAGCTTGATGATAGAGCCAGCTGAACTTTTCGGTCTTTTTTAAGTCAACTCCCCTTATTGCAAAAAAGTGAACTTCAGTTTAGGGACTGGAAAGGGAATGTTGGTAAGCAAAAAAGAGCTTTCCGGAATGTCTACGAAAATGCCATTATTTTACTTGTGTGAAACAGAAAAGTGCTGTTAGGATTGAAAAATCAGCTGAATTTTTCAGTTCTCCTAGACACTTTCTTCGTTACCATCAGATGTTTTTGAAAATAACCTGTTACAGAACAGAATATGAATATGATGAAAAATAATGTTAAAAATCTCTTCAATCCTGAAATAGTAAGGATTACTTTACTCGGTAAAATTTAATTGAAATACTCAGGGCCCAAAATAACATAAATATTTAGAAACATATCATGCGTTTGTCATACATAATCATTTAGTCAGAGCAATCAACAAAAAAAGTCAGTATTTTTAAGTTGGTTCAGCCTTAGTCTGCATTAATAAAAAAATACTTAATTTAGAAAAATATCCTTATCTAAGCTATTACATTGTATGAGATGAATAGATTAATTTATATTCCACATTAAACATAATTGTGTACCTATATTTATCATATGAGAAGTATTTTTTTTTTCAGAATTATAGGTATAAATTTAGATTTTGTTTTTTAGGAAATGTTATACTTCCATCAATAACGGCTGAATTATAAAGGTCTTAATTTAAATTTCGCAATTGATGAAATTTATTTTTTTAACTATAGGGCCTAAATTATTGCATTATGCTACTACATTTTATATTAGTTTTAAAAGTAAGGAACTAAATAAACTTAAACTAAATATTTTTTGTAAATAGGTAGCAGTAAACAAACTTTCGCAAAGGTATCAAAGGAAGGGACTTGATTAATTCTTGATTGATTGGCGTGGAGGTGTCAAAGTCAAACAAAACGTTGAACACTTTGGCGTCTAGAACTGTGATTGAGATCAGGTAATACCTCGTTAAAGTCGTAAATAAAAGTAAATAAAATACTATATGTTCAATCAATAAATATGTTAACAAAATGTTCATATAATTTTAAAGCTGCCATGCGGCGTAACTTAAAGTTTTCAGTATAAGTATCTTCTTTGTAGTCTTTCCTTTTAGTGTTACCTAAAACGATGATCCAATTATAATTACCTCTACGAAATCCTTTAATGAATCATGAAATTGTTTCAAACTTTAGTAGTGCAGCTGCTTGAATAGTTTAAAAATGTCCATAATTTAAAAATTTTTGGTAGTTTGAAATTATTAGCGGCCATGGACCCCGAAGCTCAGCCGCGTCTCATCGTGTCCCAGTTGCAACATACCTACACATTGGATAGGTACACACACATTGACATGTATGCGGGACGCTCATAAGCTACACGCACAACATTGATCGGTAAAATTCTGAGAGCCTTTGTGACTCATGCTGTTATAACACCACACTGTCTTTAGATCGCCTCACTTGAAATGAACATTTAAACTATAAACCGGTTCAACTATTTTTAAAGAAGTGTTGGTAAATAATTAATTTAATATTTAATTTTATAGTATTTTTTTCGGTTGGTAAAAAAAACGTTCATACAAAATGATATTGTCCTTAATAAGCTCAAAATTGTAAATGTAAAGATAAAATTTTTAACTAAGTTTTATATGTTTTATATTTGCGACACGGTCGGTCTCGGCGCGGCTAGCAGAATGCGGTGGCTACAGGTCACTTCACTGCTGTTCTGGGGTTATCAGTCGTGCAATGGTTCAGGTGACAAATTCCGTGAGTGTAGCCGTTAAAAATTGAATTGGACCTGAATTGTAGCTTTTTTGATAGTGTGTTTTTTAAAATTTATTTCGTTATCTTTAAAAATTCTATAAATTTAAATTTCTTTAGAGAATTTAATTTTCCACCTTTACCACATATATGTAATACCTTCAGGCCGTCATCGATTGTGTTCTTTGTATGATTGCAGTCAAGTGCGTGTTGGGGAAAAGCAGATGTTTGCTTAGTTTGTCTTGGGTTTTGCCTTTGTTCCCTGTAACGGGTTCTAAAGCCCCGCCCAGTTTGCCCAACGTATTGACTAGGACAGTCTGGGCATTTAATTTTGTAAACACCCATTTTATCTAGTTTGTCAGTGTTTACATAATTCCTAGACAGGATGTTCCTTGTACGGTTTGTGGTTTCAAATATTAAATCAAATAAAGCAGACTCATATTTTTTTTTATTTCAAAAGAGTAGCCTAAGTATACAAATTATTTTCACTCGAGTTGTAAATTACATCTCTCGCGAGTTCTAAAAAAGTGTTACTTTATAATTTAATTTATTTAACGAATTTAACCGAGTTTGTCTGTACTAAACTTAATTCCTTGCAGATTTTTTACACCATCAAATTAATAATAATAATAAATAAATAAATAAATATATACATATATAAATATATATGTATGTGTGCATGAGTGCGTGTGTGTGTTTGTAGTTACGATGCCTTATTTATTCAACTTCTTAAAACTAACACAGTTTAAAGGTTTATTTGTTATAAAAAAAGGCATTATGACTCTAAAAATATAAAATATTGTGTAGGCCTATTAAATAAAAAAATAAGGTTTTAATAACTGTACCTATTGTAAAACATCTTACACAGTATTACAGTGATTGATTTGATATGTAGCTATACTTCGTCGGTTATTTAATAAGTATGATTATCATATAATACCTGATAATTACTACGTTTTAAAAAAATAATGAATTACTTCTGTAAACATATATACATTTTAATGTTTATGACTGTGACCTTAAACATTTAGGTTGAATAATGTTGCTATATACATGAAAATTTCAAAACTTTCGAAATATCAACTATTTCACAATCATTTATGTAATAAAACAGTACTTAAGGCTTGGAAGTCTTATTTATTTTCCACACCATTTAACTAATTGTTAAAACGGATCTGACGCGAAATGCGTGGATTTAAAATAAAGTCTCAAGTTGAAATTGCATCCACTCAATTCCATTACTATCTCTTCTCCTAAAACTAAATAAATAAAGGCTTGAGATTTACATGTAACTAAACTAAGTGAGAATACCTTTATAGAAAACAATGATAGCAATTGTTGACATTTTTGTCATTAACAATACCTTAATTAGTATATTAAATATGATATAGTTTTTCTTTTTTGTTAATTTTTTATTTCTTTGAGTATAATCCTAAAATATGTATGGTCAAATATAAATAAACCCCCCGTCGCAGCAGACCTGCGTACTGAGCGAATTTCCAAATTAGTAATATTATTTTGACCAGATGAACCTGTAAACAAATTTTCATCACGTGCTCATGAATAGGAAGATAAATGTATAATCTCTTATTATGATAAATATAGGGAAAGAGTATGAAGTATGCTGCCATAGGAAACACTAAAAGTAGGTTTTTAGCATTAAAAAAAATAATTTTTTTTCGAACATATGAAGCCATAAACTAAGTTTCATCATTATATGCCCATAAATAAAGGAGTTTGCCTATCCTCCACATGATTAACATGGGGAAAGAGTGTGCAGGTTTGCTGCCATAATAAGTACAAAAAACTTTTAAAATTGTTTACCATAAATGGACGAATCTCGACCAAATTATGTTAAATACCAAGTTTCATCCAAAAATATTGGTTAATAAGTGAAGTATTAACACATTCTTAACCTCCATAAGATTAACATTGGAGCCCCAAAAAACAATGTACTGTCTTTAGACTGTTTAATATCTCGGTAACCAATGGAGACAGAACAAAGCTACAAAGTACTAAATTGTGTGTGTTTTTTAGCTAAATCCTGTGATGAAAATCAAAATTTTAAATAAAAAAAATTGTAACATATATGAAAAACGTAAAAAACCCATTTTTGGGGAACAAAACCCCCCAAAATTACCCCTTTCTATAGGTCGATATGTCTGGTTTACGATATCATCCGAATTAAGGTAGGATTACACATCTCTACCAAATTTGGTCTCGATCAAATCGATCAATTTGGAACGATTTTACGAGAGTTATCGTGTCTAGGGACACATATATACATATATGTATATATATATATATATACATATATCTATATATACATATAAACACATATATAAATTTTAATGACTATTATTTTGGTCTCTGGGCACCTCAATACAAAAAAGTAACATGGTCCCGTTCTTTATTTCTTACCATAAGACCTACGGTATTAGCGTCCTCCCTATGAGTAATTCGCTAAAATAGTTCATTCATAACTGAGCATTGAGTTAAGGCCATTCCTGATTAAAACCTATGAAGTACTGCAGTTTTGGTAAATGATATGTAATTTAAAACTTGCGTAAACACTTCAACTAGTATTTAACAAATTAACAAACTATTGTTATGAGCTTAGTTAAAAAGTTCTTGAAAGCTAAAAAATAACCATAAGATAAAAAATATTTTAAACTATTGATTTCTTTCTTTAAAAAAATATGGTACATCCTATGATACCGATACGCTCATATCCGTGGTTAAACTATTCGTCCAGGCTTCAACACAATGAATGTTCAATATTTTTTAAACAAATTAGACAAATTGGTTTCTACTGTGTATCAATTATAATAAATTTTTATTTAGGTTGTTAAAAAAATAATTCTAGCAAGATATATCTATGGTACATTATTTAACAACATTAGACAATGCCATTACATTAGCTGTGCCCTGTTTAGAGACTAGAGAGTCCTTGACAGCTGATTGAGACACTCCAGTCTGAATCCCTCTGCTGCCTGGCCTTACATGTGCCTTGCTGCTGTCATGGCAACTAACATCACAACTGGTGTGGGGGATGCAAAACACACTGAAATTAGGTTAAATCAAGGAATCTAAAATATTTAGATTCCTTGGGTTAAATGAGCCAAAAATGTAAATGTTTTTTAACACAATATACAGGGTGGAAAAAAAGTCAGGAAACGGTCTAATATCTTTAAAAGTATTTAAGTAATAAAAGTAAAACTTTGCAAACTTATTTTGAGTGACAAAGTATACTGCCTGAACTACTTTTTGTCCTTAGACCTCCAAGGGGACGGAGAAGAAAATAAGGAGTCAGAAGAAAATCTTAAATATAAGCATAGGTCAATATGTAGATAAAATTAAAGGTCTCTAAGAATAGGAAACGATGCTGCAAACCCGACCTCAAAAGGATGACCGAGTCAAAAATGGCAGGCGATCAAACTTTGCATTGAAATCATATTGCTGAAAACAAGAAATGCAATAACTCCCGATACACTAGGCCTTTTAAAGTCGGGTTTGTGGCAAATTGCTTAGAATGCAAAGCCATTTAAAATAATATATCATATGACCTAGTCCAAATCACTTTTTCTGACGACTTCCACTAGGGACGTCCCTAAAAGAAGTCTTGGGAAAAACTTCATTCTCCTACGTCATATGATATATCATTTTAAATGGCTTTGCATTCTAAGCAATTTGCCACAACCCGACCTCAAAAGGTCGAGTATATCGGGAGTTATTGCATTTTTTGTTCTCAGCAATATGATTTTAATTCAAAGTTTGATCACCTGCCATTTTTGACTCGGTCATCCTTTTGAGATTGGGTTTGCGGCATAGTTCTCTATTTTTAGAGACCTTTGATGTACACATTGACCTATGCTTACTTTAAAGATTTTTTTCTGACTCCTTGTAGGCCGTTCCCCTTTGGAGTACTTTAGGAAGTAGACTTTGTCATTCATAATCAATTTGCAGAGTTTGAGTTTTATTACTTAAATACTTTTAAAGATATTAGATCGTTTCCAGTTTTTTCCTACCCTGTATATGTGTATATAGAAAAATCGAGAGAAATAATATAAAATAATGTAGAGATATCAAATATAACACTGATAGATAACAGACAACAATACATCAAAGATGAAAGTACAGCGAAAATATCAGATAATATTGATTTTAAAACAGAATATTTTTATGATTGATGTACTTATAATGTATTGATGTACTTATGATTAATGTATTATAATTCAAGCTACTCTCTGCCTTAAAAATTGAAGGAGTCGAATACTTGTATTTGTTCACATAAAGTTACTAAATCTTAAAAAAAATTAAATGTGGTTTATTATTGAAGTTTTATTAAACAAACTAATACTATAACGAAAAAAATGTAATTTTACCGTCACGAGTGGGTTGTATTTTATCAACTAGTTTGGGTCTGAAATCAACGAGTGTTAAAGTAAATAGATTAATATAGCAATATTCCAGTAACATAACATGTATTGTATCTTGTGTTATTACAGTTTTTATTTTTTTATATTTAGTTTACAAATTACTCCCCACCATCTAAATGTTCTTCTAATTTTGTTCAGATCAGGACATTCTTGCTTGAAAAATTTTCTTCTATAAAATATATCAACTAAAGAAAAAGTATAATATAATCACCTACGGTAATCAGCTTTTTAAATAAATTTAGAAAATATTTGTGAGCTTCTTATTGAAGCATATGATTTCATGCAAGATACTGTTGTTAAGTAATAGATTAAAAATTAAACTATAATAAGTTGCATGAATATAAATTTTACTTATCTTAAAAAAAATCATTTTAAAAGGTGGTTAATGACAGTTTTTAGAATAATCTATAATTAAAACAAATGAACAAAATATAATTTTTAAATTGTTTTTAATGCTACAACTAACTAGCAATTTACTTTACACTACGGTATAACTGTTCAACATATGTCATGGAATTTCCTTATGGTAAAATTAGCCCATAGATAAATTGTATATATATTATATGTAATATACATTGTATTGAAAATACAATGTATGAAATAATTTTTATGAAAATATATAAACATTTCTATTTCCAATGTTTTATTTGGTACCAACCGCGTGTAAATCAGTCCAGTAGAAGGGTCTGGGTCGTGGTAATAAGCTTTTTTTCACCATGTTAAATCTCCATAAGAAAAGATTATTTTAAATTTTTGACCCAAGTAACCTGCTTATATAAGAACGCTAACCTTTGTTTTGGTACAACCCTCATGTTATAAGCAGGTCTAGTAGAACGGTCAGGGACGCTGTTATTAGTTTCCCAAAATTTTTAAATATGTAAGGTAAGATGACCTGTATATTACCTGACTAGAAAAAATAAAAAAAGGCCTATTGATTGAAAGATTTTTTATGTTGAACTAACTTGACATCTGGCCTTTACCACAGAAAGGGAAATGAAAACTATCTACATGTTCAATGTTAATAAAAGAATTAATATGCCTGACCCATTCGCCTTTACCTTCAACATTCACAAAATTCACCCTCCTTATTTATTATCACGAAGTTCCTAAAACCACGCAAGTGAAAGCACCACAAACAACAGGCTCCAACATTTGAGAAGTGGGAAGTTGGTGTGTGGTTGCGCAAAGTGGATTTGTTAGTGAACTTTTTCAAACAAGTGAAACGTATTGCAGAGGGGCTGGGGCTGCCCGGTGACAGAGCCAGGGGATGAGACCTGTTTTCCACTTGCTATGTTGAAAAGAACAATCAAGTTTGTATTTCAGGATGAAAAATCAAATTTTGTGTTAAAAGTATTCAAAGTACTATAGTTTGAAAATACGGCGTAATTATAAATATTCGTTTTATAATAATTGTGTCTATATCAATATTTTGAAAGCCTTGTATTATTTGACTACGTAGCATGTACATGTACGTATTAATATTTTTGTAAGGTATTTTTTTTTAATTACTCTTCCAATAAAAATGTATATTCATTTCCTGTCAAAATTTTCAAAATATGAAACTGAACTAAATTATTTAAACTAAAATAATTTTAACTAGTGTTTTACCTTTGTGTAATTTTTATAATTTATGAGAACATTTAAAATTTTACATCAGCCTATATAATGTAACTTTCCCAAGCTATTTATGCACAAAATAATAAAGACTCCTTAAAATTTCTTTATTATTGATTTGACCAAAAAACAGTTGACCAAAGCCAAAATCTATCAATAGCTAAAATATGACTTAAAAATATGAAAAAAAGAAAATTACTTACTTTTTTACAAGATTTTTTATTTAGAAGGTAGTAAGGGATTTAAGTAAATATGTAGCATACAGGAAGTTTCAGGGGTTCCGTTTCAGGAATTACGTTCACATTCGTGGTTCGAGCATTTAAACTTGCAGCGTTTAATAAAACTATAACTCAAGGAAACGTATAATGCGTTGTAACTGAGCTTCTGTGGTTAATTAACTATTTACATTTAAGTCTACCGGATGGCTGAAAATTTACTTGTGTTATACAGTGTAAACTAAAAATATTGGCCTCTACGTTTAATGAGGACAAATTTTATCAATGTATTTTTCGGCAAAAAAAAAAAAAAAACAATCAAATAGCCCTGTATTTATAAAAGGTTTAAGGTGAAATAATGAAAACAAATCTTGAAATTCACGTTAAAAGTCTATATTTGAGGAGAAAATAATTTATTTGATAGCTTAAGCCATTTTACTTAACGTCTTTTAAAGTTGGCAAAGATTCCTGCGCACTTTTAAACAAGTCGTTTATAATGTACGATACATTAACCAGGTTTTCCGGAGTTCTAAATACAATCGTAAATTCCAAAGTGCCCGGGCACTTAAATTTTAGCATTGAAATTTCCTGGTCATGTTTCTCCCAATCGAGTTTACCGTAGATGTAGCTGATTAGATTAAAATTAGATTTGGTGGACGGAGTTTAAACTCATTGCTTACTCTATCAGTATTAATTTGCTACTTTCAAACAGCCAACGTTCCGGTACATCAAAGGTAGATAGGGTCCCAGAATTACCTTTTGTAATAGTATATTTTAAGACTAGTTTCTGCATTTCACTATTTTGTTTTGATGAACTAATTTACAAAATATAATAATAGTAAACACTATCCCCATTTGGTTTTGGATATAAAAAAATTATCTTTACATTATAAATAACTTTTTCGATGTTATCTAGCATCTCATAATATTTTTAATTTAGAAGCGCCTGAGCAGTGCATTGTCTGACTAGGTTGACAATTCAGTATATTTTAAACATTTGTCAATCTTAAATAATAGTATGTTCAACCGCGGCTTATTATTCAATAAAATTATTCCCCATGTTTTAATGCTATGAACAAGAAACAAACATAGAAGAGAAAGAAATATGTAAAATATAAATCTTTATATTAAAATTATGAACTTATACGAATATTTGAAAAATCAAACGCTTTAATTGGTCCAGAAATAAGGGAGAGTTTGTGTTATCATAACAAAAGGATTTCAAATAAGTCCTTAGATAAAAACTATGTTCGGTTAATGAAATAAAAACAAAAATTCAAACAATACAAAAACGTTTTATTAAACTCATTGTCACTATCAGCATTTTTTCATGTAAAATGTTGACAATGTAAGACCAAAACGATCTAGTAAACCAATAAATTTCAAAAATACAAAAAGTAAAATATTTTGCCATGTTTCAAGTTTAGCAGTTTAGAGGTATACTGCTGGTAAGTTTGAGAACGGCCTATACAATTATTGTTAAACTGAAGAACTGCTCACACACCATTAGTCTTGCAGGATCAGAGAGACTATCACGCAGTCAGCTGCCACTATAGTCAAGATGCTTGGTTTTTTGTCCTCAAAGAAATATTTAGGATAGAAACCCACAAGGAAAATGGTATTGTTTGGTAACATAAATGAAAAGAACTTGATGTATGTAAGTTTAAGTACATCAAAATATAAAATTTTAACTTCTAAAATGTTTAGATCCTAAAAATAGCATCAATACTCAAATTCCCAAACCTTTAATGATTTATTCCCGTGCTCTGGGAAATTTTTTTTTCCAGCAAAATATTAGTAGAGATTTACCTTTGGTTTTTCCAAAACTGGGATTAGTGCCCACATGTTTTTGGGATCGGAACTTTTTTTTCCAAAATGGAATACGGTATGACATTTGGTTGAGATATTTCGTTGAAATATCTCTTATCATACAATATTTAAAATGTTAAATAAGATACAATGTACTCGTACCATCTTGTAAACTAAACAGTGCATTATAAAACAGATTGAGGTTAGGCACATGAATAAAATAAAACAAGAATCGTATTATAACACTCAGCTAATGTGCGAATTGCGTAATTCCTATTACAATAACTACTTTTTTGTTAATTTCCGAGCTTTTTTTAATATATGTATCATAAAGTAACTCCTGTATAAAAAATTAACTCATTTTAAGTATTTAGTATTCGGTTTGATAAAGTATCTCTTTATGATTTTACTTATTTGATTATTGGTGCTAATTGCAACGGTCTAAAACTAACGTAAAATATTAGTAATAATCATTCATAGCATATAGTTGATGTTCCAGTTTGTGTTTTCACTCTATTAATCAATTGATTTAATGGACTGGAAATAGCCTCCAAAATGGTGGTCCCGCAGTTGGTTTATTCTGCAATTTGTCGAAAGCTTTCGACCGTTGACCATTCTATTCTTTGTGATAAACTGGAGTCTTTCGGCATTCATGGTGTTTCACTTCTCTGGTTTAGGTCATATCTGTTTGGTCAGAAACAATATGTGTAGGCTCATTCTCTGAATCATTTTCTGATTTATCTGACATTAAGTTTGGTGTCCCATAGGGATCAATTCTTGGACCCTTGCTTTCATTATTTATGTTAATGACGTTGGGGCTCAATGTTCAATCACCTTCCTTGACACTCTACGCTAACGACACCACAGTAGTGCAAAAAGGGCACACCTGGGCCATGACGTCATCATGATGACGTCAGCAGTGATGATTTCATCAATGACGTCACTAATGACGCCACCAATGACGTCATGTGACGTCATATGACGTCATTGGTGGCGTCATTAGTGACGTCATTGATGACGTCATCACTGCTGACTTTATCATGATGACGTCATGGCCCAGGTGTGCCCTTTTTGCACTACTGGAATCCATCCACACTCCAAGAAACTTGATATTGGAAACCTTTTTTATAGAAGGTTGTGGGAAACTTAAATCAAGAGCACGCTTACTTCTAGTAAGAATTTGGACATTGGTCTTGTCCCGATTCAGAAGCAAGTTATTACGCCAGCCAATTCTCAAAATCAGATACTGAAAGACCAATATTATCTTGGATATTTTCAGGAGAGCCAGTTAACAACATTGTGGTGAGTAGTGCAAAAAGGGCACACCTGGGCCATGACGTCATCATGATGACGTCAGCAGTGATGACGTCATCAATGACGTCATCACTGCTGACTTCATCATGATGACGTCATGGCCCAGGTGTGCCCTTTTTGCACTACTGATTCCCAATTAATATGGAACCCCCAAATATCAGATCTTTGTAAGAAGCTTAGTAGGGTTAACTTTGATCTGAGGACATTGTTTCCATTGGTGGAGCGTGAGGATCTGTTAGCAGTATACCACGGTTGTTTCAATCCATTATGTCATACGGGATTGAAGTTTTGGGTGGTTCTGCTCATACCAATAAGGCATTTTTAGAACAAAAAAAGGCAATTCGTATTATTTCTGGATTTTCGCCATCCCACTCCTGTAGAGGAATTTTCAGGCAACTTAACATTCTGACTCTTTCCTCACTGTACATTCTTAATGTAACCTTATTGGTAAAACAAAAATTCAGTTCCCTCCAAACTGTAGGGGAAAAGTCATTAGTATCCCAGCCGACATGATGCTAATCTCGTCCCTCCCCAAATTCACCTATCCTTATCTGAAAGAGAGGCTCTTCATTTCGGCCTAAAATTTTACAATAATCTCCCCAGTGATTTGAGAGGTTGCAAAAGTTTTATTAAATTTAAAAATAAGACTAAACATTTTCTTATATATAAAGAATGTACAGTGTTGTAGAATTCCTGTCTGCTTGAATAAATATTTTTATTTTATTTTGTATTGTATGATCCGTTTTAGTTTATTTATTAATTTGTCCATAATTTTGTAAAATTGACGACTGAGATATGCAATATTGTAAATTGTATCTATTCAGAAAATAAATGACTATGACTATGACTGTTATCGGTGGTTTCGTAGCAGGTGAATTCTACCTACAGGGATCTGGAGGATGCGTTATCAGCTAAAATATAACAACTAAAATAATATATCTCTCTCCACCACCAGCACTGCTGTGAATCACTGTTATAGTATAGCATGGCAGTTATATTAATTGCTAACAAACCAAATTTATCTGTGATACAGGGTGGGCGAAAAGTCTCTACCCACTACTGCAAATTTGTTCTAGAGCAACACAATTGTTTTAGTGATAGTATTGGTGGAGGTGGAAGTGGGTTTGTAATGTGAAATGTAAAAAAGTTGAAATCGTAATAATATTTTTGAAAACAAACAATTGCTTTGTTATTTACTTGTATATAATTTTTTTCCCAACCATGTACAATCATGTTACATGGTAAATTTTGGAGTTTTTAACGATATAATTGAGTAGTAAATGATTAATATATTTCAACAATATTTTATTTAATACATTTTGAAAAATTTACAAAAAAATTTTAATAAGAATCAGAATATTTTATTGCCATTGACCACTGTACAATCTTGGAATAGGCATTGTCACAATTACAAAAGTGTAAAAGACTTATAACTAAACCCAACCAAAAAACTTACATAGTTATTTGGGAATCAATAAACTCTTTCGTATTGTAAAAAGGATTTTTAACCAACCAATTATAAACTCTAGTTTTGAAAGTTGTTAATGGAGCATCATGGAGAGATTCAGGCAGCTTATTGTAAAATTTCACACAGTTTAGTTAAAAAGAATTACCTGTAAGAGCCAACCTGTGCTGTGGAATGTCCAGTTGTCCTTTTCTTCTGGTGTTGTGTGTATGGAAATGTTGCCTAGTGAGAAACTCATTCAAATTAGTTTTGGTGTATACTAAAATATTATAAATGTACAGATTAATGATGGTACATATGTTTAACCTAACAAAAAGAGGTTTGCAATGTTCCAAAGGGCCAGCCAGCCCCAGCCATGATTCTAATAATCTTCTTCTGAAGTAGGAGAATTTTATTAACATGTGAAGAATGACCCCATGTTAGAAGTCCATATTGAAAGTGAGACTTTAACAACCCGAAATATGCAAGTTTTAGATAGTTTTCACTAACTAAAGGTTTCAGTTTCCAAAATAGAAAGGTTCCTTTAGAAAGTTTCTTACTTAAGGAATCGACATGGGGTTTCCAGTTTAATTTACTGTCCAAGTGAATACCCAGAAGCTTGACTGATTGATCTAAATGTCTTTGTGTAAGTGAGAATTCAGTTTTTTGTGTTTTGGATTGATTACAAATCAGTTTATTTGCAGAAAACCATTTAAGAACTACATCCTGAACATCAGAAAGAATCTTAGAGGGGTTGTTGGAGTCTTTATCAGAAGTAAAAATTGTGGTATCGTCTGCGTAAATCACACATTGTACAGGAACATTGCTAGGCAAATCATTGATGTCAACTATGAAGAGGAAAGGGCCAAGAACTGAGCCCTGCGGAACTCCTGCTTTTATAATTGATGATGATGAATTTTGCCCCCGAATGCTAACATATTGCCTCCTACCAGTCAAATATAACTTTATGAGATCTATTGAATTATTATTGAGCCCATAGAAGCAAATCTTATCCAAAAGAATGTCAAAAGTGATGCAGTCAAAAACTTTAGTCAAATCAAAAAGCAGCATGGATACCGACTCTTTATGTTCAAAAGCATTGATGATGAAATCAGAGATTTGAGAAATGGCATTGAATCAAACATGGTAGTACATTAACATGGTAGTTAATTTACCAGCTCTAAATCCAAATTAAGATTCTGATATCAAACTATTTGATTAAAAAAAACCTACTTAATTGTTTCAAAATGAGAGCTTCAAATACTTTAGAGATGATTGGAACTATAGAAATAGGACAGTAGTTTTGACATAAAGGGATTTGTCTCCTTTCTTGTAAACTGGGGGGATTTTTGAGATTTTTAATTGATCTGGAAAGTAATTTTTAAGGAGACATTTATTTAATAATGTGGCTAATGGTGTGGAGATAAAGTGTATTGTGTTCTTAATTATAAAATTTGATAACAAAAAATGATCCATTGATTTGGAGTTTGAAAATTTAGCAACAGTTTTAATTACCTCCTCTGGATTGATTGTTGTCCAATTAAATTGTGTATTCCCAAGAGTTGGTGCTTCCAAGGAGATTTTGGGCTGAGATGTGTGTGTATCCAGCTTGTGAGGCCAGCTCATCAACAATGTCTGTGAAATAACTGTTCAGTGTATTTGGATTAATTGTGATATCAGGTGTGCGAGTTGTAGTAACAATCCTCTCATAACAACATAACAAATAATCGTCCACACATTATTTGCTACCTCACGTAAGTGTTACGTGCCTTATCGGATCTGTCACTTCTCTGATTACAGTTGATTAAATACAATATCTCTCTTATCAAAATGCCATTGCAATGAGTTCTATTAAGAAAGAAGTAAAAAACTGATAACTTATTTTTAAACTGTATTACTACAAGACGGAGACTAAATATTACAATGAAGTTATAACAGTTTGAGCTGAGTACATGAACGACAGGCGGAACGGTGCTTACTTTTTACTGTCCCCCCAACTGTCAGAGTCAACAAAGTGTTTTTCGCTGAGTGAAATCTAGAGATTTTTTACTTTCTACAATGATAAGCTATATGAATGCCAGTTATTTAATTTTAGCGAATTTCCCATAGGGAATAAGCTATTACCGTAGGTCTCATGGTAAGACCTAAGCCCGGGACCATGTTACTTTTTCGTTTTGAGGTGCCCAGAGACCAAAAATAATAGTCATTAAAATTTTTATATATATATGTATATAATATATATGTGTCCCTAGACACGATAACTCTCGTAAAAATGGTCCGATCGACACCAAATTTGGTAGAGATGTGTATTCCTACGTTTATTCGGATGAGTTCGAAAACCAGACATATCGACCTACCGGAAGGGGTGGTTTTGGGGGGTTTTGTACCCCAAAAATGGGTTTTTTGCATTTTTCATATGTAAATTTTAAAAATTTTAAATTTTTATTTTAACCATTGGATTTAGCTCAAAAAAACACACAATTTAGTATTTGAAGCTTTGCTCTATCTCCATTGGTTACCGAGATATTACAAAGTCTAAAGACAGTACATTGTCTTTTGGGGCTCCAATGTTAATCTTATGGAGAATAAGGATGTGTTAATATTTCACTTATTAACTAATATTTTTGGATGAAACTTGGTATTGAGCTTCATTTGGTTGAGATTCATCCATTTAAGGTAAAAAATCTTGGTTTTTGTACTTATCATGGCAGCAAACCTGCATACTCTTTTCTCATGTTAATCATATGGAGAATAGGCACACTCTTTTATTTATGGACAGATATTGATGAAACTTACTATATGGCTTTATATAGTCAAAATAATTTTTTTCTATGTTAAAAACCTTCTTTTAGTGTCCCCCATGGCAGCATACCTGCATACTCTTTCCCTATATTTATCTTAAGGAGAATAGACATTTATTTCCCTATATATGAGGACGTGATGAAATTTTGTTTACAAGTTTATCTGGTCAAAATTAATATTATTAATTTGGAAATTCGCTGAGTACGCAGGTCTGCTGCGACGGGGGGTATTTTCTTAAATATTTGTATCCATAGAATTTTTGAAACCTTTTTAAAAGCACTTGGAGGGCGATTTTAGAAAACTTGCAATATTGTGGCATTTTATGTCTTTACATATGCCTGTAAGATCACACTTATCTGGAAAGAAAATTTTCAATACTTATCAATGAAAAACATTTAAGTCCATTTAGCACTTTTACTCTGTTTTATTACTTTTATTATAATTTTTAAGGCTCTCAATTAAATGTGAAAACATTTTAGACAACCTGCAAGACAGTGTCTTCATGAAATAAAACGAAAAAAAGTTAAAGTGTGCTGAAATATTATTTTGTTCATGATGTTTCTTTTCGTTAGTAATCTTTTAGGAAGGTTAAAGAATGTTAGCAAAATCTATCTTACTACTGTAATCTATCTTACTACTTAATTTTATAGTCATTATGTTTTGGTTTGTGTTATCATGAAGACTTGTCACTTTTAGTCAAAGATTATGCCTACTCCTGAAAATGACTTCTATTTTTAGCTTTCAACATAAAACAAACGTTCTGTGACAATTAAGTCTGAGTATCGACCAAACGTTCTCTAAAGCTTATTTATGTTTAAAGTCTGTTTTAAGACTAAGCATGAAAGCAATGCTTAAACAATGGATGAGTGTGATAGTTGATGTGATGTCAAGGGTTTAACTTCTGCGTCAGTGGTTAAGACAGATGTAATAATTAGAAAGTTACATCAATTTAAACAAATAAAACTCACACAGAACACTCAAATTAAGATATTGTTTATAACTAGAATGTATAAAACTAGAAGAATACTTTTTTACAAAATGATTTTATGAAATATGAGATTTGTACATAATTAAAATGATTAAATCAGTAGTTTATTATATCTAAAGGCAAATTAAATAGAATGTCATTAAATTTATAAAGCTAAACCTTGTAGTAAGTTATTGGAACATATTGAAAAGTAACTATAAGAAAAATAATTGTAATATAGTAATGAAACAAAAGATATAGATGTATAATCCAAAACCACATTCTACCATTTACACTGATCTAAAGAGCTAAATACATATCTTGTTTAGTTTACGGAGTATGATTAATTAAATCAGGTGGATTAATATAATTGCGAGTGAAACAGCAGCGCTCGTGGCGGCGAGGGTTATAATTACGTCGGTTATGTTATAGCTGATGACACAGCCTGGGGATCACGGCGGGATTTGTCTGATACCGCCGACATTAAAGCACACTATCAATTAGTAAATGCCTCAGTACTATTTTCATATTGAAAATCCCATATACCTGTTCATTGAATATATTGAATGTACACCGTGACACTCATGTGCTTTACACTCATGTGCGTGACACTATATATACTTTATTTAATTTTATGCATAAACCATGTTTTCAGCATATACCTAGCACCTACGCTCTACATAATAAATTCAAAGACCTACGGATAGTTCATGATATTACGTTATCTATGAATAACAAGTTAAGTTATAATTTCATAAATGATTTAAATGCCTCAGTCACAGTTCATCACTTAATAATTTTATGTATAATAATTAAATTAAAGCGCGGCTAATTTTTTAATCATTTGCGCTCGATCCGTTTGAAGTAATTCAATTATAATAATAGCAGAACAAATTAATAAAGATATAACACAATATTGCAATACATTTGAAAAACAATTATTTAAATGAAATGCTAATACACAACAGCACCCACACAAGAAAGATGCTCCCACAACTGAGTTGATACCCAGTATTATTATCATACATAAGATTTGATGTGGCTACAAACTATACCGGTATCACAGTTATTACAGTTTATAGTTGGGCCTGTGTGGATCCAGACACTATATAAATAACTACAACAACTTTGTAACAACTTTTTAGGTATGCTGAACAATAAAAAATTCAAATAATCAAATTATCTCTACACTTTTATACAAGCTCTTTACTTCAAAACTTGTAAATGATATAATTGAGATATCGAATTTCTGAGAAACATTTATACTTTTCCTATAGTATTCTTTTAGTCAATTAAGTTCTCAAGTTTCATTGGTAGTCTGTTGCATGCTGGGTTGAAGCTATGTAACAATCACAGTGGCTTTAGCTTCATTGATTTATTAACACGTTACTGCACCCTCCATTAGTTGATTGTAGGATTGACAGACAGATTTGAGCCACCTGGAGGGCATGTCATGGCGACGGGTCAGCAATCACGAGATTGTAAAAGCTGGCCTTGTAGCTCTAAAAAATATTATTTGAAACAAGAGTAATTGCTTTATTATCACAAAAATTGCTTTTTGAAAAAATACGAGTATTCGATAACACGTCTCCTTACTATACATACACTTACTTGGATTGTTTATTTGATAATTTACTGTTAAGTTAAATTGATTAGAATTATTTGGATGTTTATAAATTAATAGTAGTTTTTACAAAGAAATAAATTATTGGTTATATAAAAAACAACTACATGTAGCAGCATGTTTTTAAACTACCAACTGTATTTTTATTTGCGCGGGACCTGATAATTGAAATAGTAACACACTACGAAACGTAACATAAAAAAGCAAGGATGTGACGGTTTTTGTTAACTGTTATTTTCGTGCTGTCAAGCAGCAGAGAAATCGTTGAAAAATGGTCTCACAAGGACATTTGGCGAATAGGTTGTTACTGTCGACTAAACAAGATGAACAATGTCATATTATCACTGGTCAACAGAACATCAATGATAAAAAATTGTTAGTCTTCATATTTATCATTTATAATAATTTACTGAATTTTTTAAAAAGATAAAATACAATGTAATAAAATAATTGTGTGAATGAGTATATAAACATGTTCGGTGCACAATTATCAATGATAAAAAGTTTTTAATGACAAAGTATTATTATGATATTTTTATTGCTATATTTTTAAAGTGAATATGTAATTTAAAATCATGAAAAATATGATACTTAGCAATAATATTTTAAAACTTAATGATAAACCTTAAATAAGTATTCATTGATTGTTTATAAGAGAAAATAAACATCAAAAAGTGGAACATTTACATTAACATTAAAATAGAAAACTAACATAATTTCATCATAGACCATTCCTGATACCTCCAATCTATCTTCTAAGTTGAGGAAGTGAGGGCTATCCTGGAGCAGATTCAAACTGCCGGGGGACAACTTTCGTCCATCTGTTACACCGCCTCGATTGTACTTTATCAAAAAGAAGAATAAAATCGGAAAGAATTATGTATTGGAGAGGAGTGAATTGTCTTCTTTTCACATTTCCTGAAATTTAGTCTTAGAACAAGAAAGAATGGTTAAATGGTTTAGTATTTTGAATTTATGCATATGCTTTGGTGTACGTACACTATTTGGTTTTTATTAATCGCTGATAATTCGTCATACCTACATAATTTACTCCATACAACAATAAGTAACTCTACTGTCTGTCATTTAAGAAATTAGATGTTTTTATGAATCACCATATAATTTAATGAGTTAATGTAGGTATATTTCAAGTTTTCCTTAGAATTTATGATACAGGAGTACCAAGTGTTTGATTACTTTAAAATAATCTATATAATAAAGTAACCTAAGGGTAAATAATGATTATCCATGTAAGCTTACCAACGTTCAATTACTAATTCATAGAGATAGACGCACAGTATTAATTTATAAGTATATTGTTAAAAAATATTGCCATGTCACAAGGCACTTCAAAAAAGATAAATGAAAAAGTTTTAATCTTAAAAAATAGTATAAAAATAATATTTATACTTTAATAGATATAAATCAGTGCAGATGTTGTGACAAATGACCGGTAACGTTGCTATTTGTCAAGAGGACGTTCGCCATTTGTCCGGTGTTGGATGAGGGGCCACGCAGATGTTACTTTCTCCCCTCTTTGTTACTCCTTTCACGACTGTTTACTATAAATAATCTTTAAGATACAAAATGTCTATCCCTACAAGAGGGGTGCAAGAAAAATCTATAAATGTCACCAGAAATATTGTAATCATTTAACTTTTTTAAATAGCTTTCTATATTTGAAGTTTGAGAGATTTGTTATATTTAAAATACAAGTAAATACATAGGTGGTTGCACGAGACATGAGCCAGTGTATCAGATGCTTGGGAGTAAATGAGGCTATTGCGCATACGCGCCCACTCGCCGCTAGAGTGCAGCACCGTCAGTCAGGTCAGTTGTTAGCTCTTGTCAGGTGCCGTTCGCTAAAAACATCCTAAACATTGACTCAATAATAATCAGTGAAACATTGAACTTGAATCAACTGCACATCAATACTTGTTTATAGTTAATATTAATGATGGTTGAGCTGTCTATTAATTATTATTACTTTGTGATTTTTTAACATTTTTAATGGTTACTTTGTTACCGAAATTAAAACTAAGGACAGTTTGGTGAATGTGGGCAGCCAGGCTAGTACATCGTTGCCCGCCTCTCCTACTCCATACCCCTCCTAGCCCTCTTGCTCCCCTCCCCCATGCGCGGGCTGCCTCACGTCTCGTGCAACGGCCTTAGTACCACTACACATGACAAAATGCCGTATGTATAATTCCTGATAGTGTTAATTACGAATAACTAAAAATATGTTAATTTAATAACGCATCATGAACGGTTTGCAGAGCGATCAAATGATCAAACTATACAACATGCTTTGTTAATTACATGTAATGGGTAAAAAGTAATAATTTAAACTATACCGAGACAAAGGAAACTAAGATAATTCTTTTTAATAATCCTAAAACATATTTGTTCAAAATGTGTGTCCTATTGAATTAATTGTAATTATTTACAAAATAGGACCAATTTCGTTATTGAAGGTAATTACTTGTTTGATAATATATATTGTTATTTAAATCTTCTTATCTGAAAGAGAAATAAAAGAACACTATCAATACCTTAAAAAAATATTTCTCTATCTTTAGTTGCATAAGTTCTATTGTGTATCTTTTAGACGTCTTTTAGATATGACTTCGGTAAAATTGTCCACGCCCTGTGTTCCACCTGCGTTGAGTAGTTCTTGAAATAGGCGTCCTGTGGTGCTCGTCCAAAACCTTGTAGGCGATGTACCAGAGATCGCTGGCCGTAAGGTCTCGAGGACCCTCCAATCCAAGATCCTTGTCAATACTGACTCCTACGCCAGGGTTATGTAGGGGATCGTGCCTCTCATCCCTTGTCGCCGGAAAGTTGGCGTGTCACCCTGGTTGATGACAACGATCCCGGCTGTGGCAGAAAAGTCCAGGATGTACTTTCCCTCCGAGTTGGTAGAGGGCATTTCGCACTTTACAGCCCTAGCTTTAAAACACCGCCAATGAAAATATGCTCAGTGGTGCCAAGCACAGTCTCTCCCAAGCGGTCAATTTTATCGCGTAAGTCTTGTATGGCCTTTTTTGGAGGAAGATAGCAACTAAAAAACGTTGCTCAGCTACACTGAACCCAGACAATACCTCAATCACGTCTATGACTCCAAACACGCACTTCTGAATTGTTCAGCATCCAGAAAGCGGCAGTATTCAGGATATCCGAAAACCAAATGGACTGATACTGTTCACCGATCTTGATACTGTTCACTTATCAGGAGAGCGTCGACACAGCGTTTTTGGGCGAACTGATTAAGTAAGCTGTCAGCCGTCCTGGACCTTCTAAGGTCGCCCTATAGGATCCTCACTATGAGTTGAGCTTCTTGGCGGAGTCTAGTGCCTCCTGAAAAACGGTGCACTTCCCCGTGCCAGGTAGATGCATTAGCTTGCCTTCGGCTAGGCCCTTATCTGCACAGAGGACCTAGTGTTCTTGTTCAGAACACTCTGGTTAAACCTATTGTTTATATAGGTTTAAGATATGCCTTTTGTAGAGTACGCTCAGATAGCAAGTAGTCCTAAGACCAACTGTACAGTTATTGTTACGTTTTTTGTATAATAATGGAATCTAAATTTAAATACAAATACACTATGTTAAGACAAATTTCAAATCCAGAAACCACAAACGTGTCAAAAATGTACAAAATCTGTTTGAGATTAACATAAATTCCCGCTTCAAGGGTACAGATTGTGTGCCTAATAGTCCGGGGAATTTAGCGAGTGACCTAGACAAAATTGGCCGGGTAACGAGACCTAGTGGAATGAGTTTGGTATGTGTCCCTGATCATTTGGTAAAAATTCCCAACTTTTCCCACAACAGGAACATCCGCCATTTTGGAAAATGGCGGAAAAAGTTGATTACAGTGTAAGTGTTTACTAAAATGGGATTTTCATAAAGCCCACACCGCTTAGATTCACCCAAAAACGTTTATATTGTTCAAAATTAAATACCGTACAAGGAAATACCATATTTATTGGTATGAATCATGGTTTAAGATTCAATATGTGCACTTAAATTTAATATTTCGTCAAAAGTTTTGGAAGTTATTTTGGTTTTTTGGAATTTACGGCGTTAATATCACAGATATAATATTTTTAGTCCTTATAAGAATTGTAGCCCTTGAAATCGTGCATCGATTGCATATATAATATTCTTTGTTGATATAATAATAACGCTGATACGGTGCCTTAAAGTCTGAAATATTCACGGCTTTCAAAGGGGTAAAAATGGGGTTTTGGCATTTTTGGACCTCCATTTTCAAAATTTGACAATTTTAACTGAAACCATTTGAAAGAGCTTAAAAAACAAACAATTCCATATTTTGAATTTTTAACTTAGCTGGGACGGGTTAAGAAGAAAAGCCAAAAATAGGTTTCCCATGTTAATCTTATGGGAAATCAACTAAACCCTGTTTCTCGCCTATTTATTGGCATAACTTGATAAAATTTGTTATGTACATTTACTAGGTAACTGATATTTAACTTATATTTGCTTACAACACCCATATTTCGGCAAACCTACATACTCACCCCCATGGGGTTTATGGGAAAAATTAAAAGTGCCGAATATTGATATAATTTGATATTTACCTTAACTCACCATTACACTTCCTAACAAATAACATTTGATAACAACATCCCATTGCAACAAACCTACATATGCATTTCTATGGGGTTTATGGGGAAAATATAAAATCTCAAACTCCTTTGGAAATTCTCTGAGTGCGCAGGTTTGTTGCGACGGGGGTATTTGATAATATGACGTAAAAACTATATACAATTAATTTAATCAAAATAGATATCATTTTTACACATTGCATGATAATCAGTGAAAAGAATATTTTCATGTAAATATGTAATTTAGTTAATTAATACATTGTGTATTGTGTATCAAGAACTCATTACAAGAAAGTTTAAATAAAGGTAATTAAGTAACAATCAAATTATAAATAGATAGTCAGGCATTTCAGATTATAAAACTAATATTGATGTTAGTTTTTTAATATAGATCAATATCTTATATCTTAATAGATCACCTGAACCTTCCAGTAAAAATGGAACAACTAAGCTTAAAAGGGAAACAAAGACACGGTTAACACGGGGCCTAATGAAATTATAATATAATATAATACTTGGAAAGTACAGGTAGTTAAAATTAAAAGAAATCGTTACAGGTAGCTTAATGAAATCGACCAATGTTTAAGTGGTATGAGCTTTACGAAAATATCATTTTAGTAAACACTTACACTATAATTAATTTTTCCGCCATTTTCTAAGATGGCGGACCACACCAAAATTAGGAGACTACCAAATGATTATTAAAAGTTAAGCACACTATATGTATTGTATCTATTATAAAACTAGCCATCTTTTACCCTTTTTTTTTTTTGTGAGTCGTCTGATGATGTTAGCCTTGCTAGCGAACGGCCTCACGAATCTAAATCTCAAAAATATTGGAACCTGTGTATTAATTTTAAATTTTTATACCCATCTATTGTGGACTATACAAGTGGAATAAATGTTGTTTAAATGTGGTTTAAATGTGGTTTATTTTATTAAATTAATTTGTTTATAGTTTTCTCGTCATATTATCAAATACCCCCGCCGCAGCAAACTTGCGCACTCAGCGAATTTCCAAATGAATTTGAGATTTTATATTTTCCCCATAAACCCCATAGAAATGCATATGTAGGTTTGTTGCCATGGGATTAGTATTGTGAGTAAGTGTAATGGTGAGTTAAGGTAAATATCAAATGATATCAATATTCAGCACTTTTAATTTTTCCCATAAACCCCATGGGGGTGAGTATGTAGGTTTGCCGAAATATGGGTGTTGTAAGCAAATATCAGTTAAATATCAGTTACCTAGTGAATGTACATAACAAATTTTATCAAGTTATGCCAATAAATAGGCGAGATACAGGGTTTAGTTCATTTCCCATAAGATTAACATGGGAAACCTAGTTTTGGCTTTTCTTCTTAACCCGTTCCAGCTAAGTTAAAAATTCAAAATATGGAATTGTTTGTTTTTTTAAGCTCTTTCAAATGGTTTTAGTTAAAATTGTCAAATTTTGAAAATGGAGGTCCAAAATTGCAAAAAACCCATTTATACCCCTTTGAAAGCCGTGAATATTTCAGACTTTAAGGCACCGTATCAGCGTTATTATTATATCAACAAAGAATATTATATATGCAATCGATGCACAATTTCAAGGGCTACAATTCTTATAAGGACTAAAAATATTATATCTGTGATATTAACGCCGTAAATTCCAAAAAACCAAAATAACTTCCCAAACTTTTGACGAAATATTAAATTTAAGTGCACATATTGAATCTTAAACCATGATTCATACCAATAAATATGGTATTTCCTTGTACGGTATTTAATTGTGAACAATATAAACGTTTTTGGGTGAATCTAAGTGGTGTGGGCTTTATGAAAATCCCATTTTAGTAAACACTTACACTGTAATCAACTTTTTCCGCCATTTTCCAAAATGGCGGATGTTCCTGTTGTGGGAAAAGTTGGGAATTTTTACCAAATGATCAGGGACACATACCAAACTCATTCCACTAGGTCTAGTTAGCCGCCCAATTTTGTCTAGGTCAAGGCTATATTTTGGCTAAATGCCCCGGACTATAACCAGTTAATACCTAAACAGTTAATTAGGAGGCATAAACAGTGCAGAGTAAGCCTCAGGCTGTCTTACAAATTGATGAGATGTAAGGTTATACCCATAAAACCTGTACGTACAAGAAAAATCCGTTTAAAATTAATTAAAATTTGTTACAAGTAATCACACAATTCTAAAAGAGAGGTAAAACATTTGTTTAAACACAAACAATTTATTTAGTTTTGGAACTGCTTCTCTTCTAACATTTTTTAGATGTAATTTGATTCTCACGAAATGTGAAAAAATCAGGTAGTTTGTAAATATGTTATGAATGGAAATTCCAGTGTAAGGTTTTGTTGTTTTGATAACCTATATAACTTAAAACGCATTTAAGTTGTTGCATAAGATATATTTCTATCAGTATTTGCTACTGTCACCATCAGAGAGCCCTGAAACCAATAAAATCGTTCATTTTATTCACTTAATTTTAACTGTTATACCTCATACGTAAATTGTGTAGATAAATTGTGTTTATATAATTTTATAATATCTATTAAATGACACACCTACTCTGTTAAGCTTCTCCTTAGAGCAGAATACGGTTATTTTTTATTTTTTTAAATAAATTTATGGAACTAATCTCTAAGATTTACGTTGTGTTTTTGATCGATGTTAATGAGTTTGTCAATAAAACAGGAAACTCTGGGGAATAGGAAAATAACATCAATGAAATCGAAAGCCCCATGCACAGTATTTTGTCTGCAGATATTCGTGGCAGTTTTATACAATGGTTGTTTATTAATATATAAAGTTAATAAAAAACCAAATATGACAGACGCCTTATTTAGACATAACAAAATTATACACTTATCAGAGCAAAAATGTGAAAATATTGTTTGTATGGGGACATTAGATTCATTTCATATTACCAGATAATAGCTTAGATTATTCGAAGGAATAAATTAACTTTGATTATGTTTCAAAAAAAGGCAGCGATAAACAAACTTCCGCAAAGGTATCAAAGGACGAGACTTGATTAATTCTCTATCGATCGGCGTGGAGGTGTCAAAGTCAAACAAAACGTTGAACAGTTTGGCATCTAGAACTGTGATTAAGATCAGTTAATATCTCTTTTACGTTAACAAAAATAGAATCTACTACTAGTTAAAATGAATACAAAAATCCATGCATACAATCAGTTGAATGATTGAAAATTCCTGTAGTTGAATAGATAATATGCATAGCCCATGAGTTGTGTTCTTAATACTCTTATAATCACTTTTAACTTTTAACGCATAACATTTTAATAACGTTGTATTTAATGAGGAGAAAATTCACCGCCTTGCCATAATGAACCACGCAATGAAATTATAAATAGGATGTAAAACGGCAACACGGAGATATTTCAGTTTTTGGTCGCAGCAATATGTGATATACAAAATCAGGTGAGTCATCTTCACCTTTGGGCCAATAGCCCATTGTTGCGCAGTCGGCAATGTTTAAGAGTCATCTTCACCTTGGGCCATTAGCCCATTGTTTCGCAGACGGCAATGTTAACTATACGGCTTTAAAGAGTCATCTACACCTTTGGGCCAGTAGCCCATTGTTGCGCAGTTTGCTTTTAATGCAAAACATGTTATTTTATTCCCCTGTTTCGGACGCCGTTTTTCAACCAATTTTCTTTAAATTTGGTAAGTATTTAGTTGAATAGTTATATTAGGCTTTCTGAAAATTTAACAAATATTACTCTCTGTGACATCACAAAGTAACTCAATTGTCCTTAGTAGGCCTAATATTTGTTAAATTTTCAAAATTTCGAAGTATGAGAAGCCTAATATAACTATTCAACTCACCACTCACCAAGCTTAAAGGAAATCTGTTGAAAAACGGCGTCCGAAACGGGGGAAGAAAATTCCATGTTTTGCATTAAAAGCCGTATGGTTAACATTGACGACTGCGCAACAATGTCCTACTGTCCCAAAGGTGAAGATAACTCTTAATGCGTCATTGTGTTAGGTTTGTTTTGTACAGGATAGTTTTTGTATCAAATGCATAATTACCTATATTTAGACAAAAAACATAAAATTGTGACTATTTTTCGAGAAAGATTTTTACAATGTTCCTGCTGTAAAGTTATATTCAAGGTTTTTCAAAGGGGTTTTGATCTTATCTACTATAAATTAACTTCAACTATTAAAGCAAAATTCATATCTTGCAACAATATAAACCCACGATGATACTTACATGGAGGTGCAATTTCGTTTTGGAACATTTCCTTGATTACTAACATGTCCCCTGGAGTGATCTGTAATCTTGCTTACTGCACAATGATCACATGACGTTCCAACAAGCAACATTATTACACATTTTATGTTAAAGACTAGTTTTTAAGAAGATATTTTTAATCTTCTATCTTTAAATATAAACATCAGTGAATAACTTATTATAACTGAGCTGTACTGCAAATATAGCAAAAATAAATAAAATAATAAACAAACAAAATAGTCATAAATTAGTGATAATAACTAAAAATATAAAAATACCATTATATTAGTTTTGCTTTTTACTTGAAGAACTTTTTGAAGCATGTATCTAATAAATAAATTGTACTACCTTTTATATTATAATCAATTTAAATTATTTAAAGTTTGAAAATGATGATCATTACCTTTTCCATATGATTATGCAAACAAAATAGATTGTTTTTATTTTTTTCAGTGCGTTTTACTATCCAAAATTTTAGAGTGTTAATTTTTATTCTTCATTGGTATAAAAACGTTGGTAGAATTATGAGATGAATAAAATGGTGTTTTAAAATCACCGATATTACAATCAGATTCTTTCGCTGTGCTCGAAAACAGTTTATTGCTAAAAACTATTTTCCTTAAAAACCAATTATTTTACAAGATACAGTTTTTTTTTTTTAGATTTCATCCTCGAGTCTGCAATTTACAGTATGCATTATTTCATTTCTAACATGCAAATAATAAAACACATTTTCTGAGTAAAATTATACCACATATGTCAAATATTGTATTATTAAGATTAGGACTAAAAACATACATAGTGGCTATATTTATAAGTGGCCATATTATAATGGCTGAATCACAGTTTATTGCACTTAAAGAAAACAGCTAATTTACGAATATCAGAGGATTACATGTAATTATTATAAAATAAGACAGTATGTATAAAATGTGACATTGATGGAGCTGTATAAAGTTTCCATCAAGTACTCAACAGCTGATTTATAATATGAACTGTTTTTTGGTAAATCAGCTGTTTATAAAAAATACAATAAAAAAGATTTAGACATAATATGTGTAATATGGCCACAACTAAAGAATGTTTTTGTCTTGATCTTCTTACTAGGAATACGCTCCGATGTCCGTCCCGTACGAGAATTTTTACTCACTTTTTAAGTTATTAGGTGACGCTTTTTATGATTCTTTTTTTAGGGAGAGGTGAGAAAAATGCATTACGCACACAGGTGGCAAGCCTGTAGTGTGGGGCTCCCCTAAAAAATTGGGACTAAAAAATGTGGCAATACTAAAATCGAATACATATTTGAAAAAAGTGAAGTTTCAACAAAATGTCCTCTATAAAGTTTTTTAGTATATTGAAAACAATCTAGTAATAAGGAAAATCCATCTGGTTGTTACACAAAGCACATTTATGTTAATCATAATTAATGCACAACCACTCTAAGATCACAATACCTGCCCAGACTAAAAACGGTGGTTATTGGGATTAACCCCAGTTTCCTTATATAGGGAAAATATCTAACTGTGGATAAACTTAATGCTAATCAACATTAGTGCTGTCCCTTTTAGTCTAGGCAGGTATGGTGATGTTCGGATGTTTTTGCATTAATTACTAACATAAATGTGGTTTGTGAGATAACCAGGTGTATTTTTAATACTTTACAAACGTATACAAGCTGCTCGTTTAAGAATATTTGATGTTGAAGAGTCGCAGAATATGAGGTGAGTGGTCCCTCATAATACCCTCAGTTCTGCAGAATGTTAAGCGGCGAGTACCGTACTGTAACCTCGGTGGAGTAAAGAGCTAGTAGAGAACTACAGATTACTTAATGTTTTCAACCGTAAAATAAGTTCACAGGACGTGCTGTCATTTCCAGTTTAAGCTTTGCATTTTAAAGCATTTTTCGAAACAAACTCCTTTCGACGTTAAATTATAAATCTAGAGTTTATAGTGGAAAATATGTCATCTAATAATTTTACAAAACGATCAAAACACAACGTCATGTTAATCAACCACTAGAATATACATATGTTAAGTAGTGTTGTAATGTTCCTTTGTGGAACATAATGTAATTGTTGCGCAGGAAGCGAAATTACAAGAACACTCTTGGGGGCATTTTAGTTATCTAGGAGCTGCTCTTAAATGAAATTGCCATTAAGTATAATTATCATTTCAGGTTGTTATGGTTGCTAGAATAAAACGATTCTCCTTATCACTTCAATTTACAAAATTGCTAAAATGTGCAAATAATGAAAAATTACTATTACTTTTAGCGCTTAGTTACATTTACATTTCTTATTACATTTCTGCTTTTTCAATAGGACTTGAATTACATGATTTTGTAGATTAGTCTTTTTTTGTGAAATATAATTTTATATAATTAAAAGAGGCATCACAAATTTTCATATAAATCGATTACGCCATAATCTGCATTGCATCAACTGAAATTTACACATTACGATCTAATGAAATTAAATTGTACCTACAAAATGCACTTAATGGTTACATTAATTTCTCACAATACAAATAAATATGAAAATACACACTATATAAACTAACGCTGAAATCCATTATTTCATTTCAAGAATATGTCAAACAGTGCAATCTGAAATAAATATTACACAGAGTTTTGCTTATATTGCCAATTTACTATAAGAGTTAAAAATCATAAATTAAAAATTTATATTGATAAAAATTTGTGAAATATACTATGAGAAATAATGCTAGCAAGATATATCTAGGGTGCATTATTTAACAACATTAGACAATGCCATCACATTAGCTGTGCCCTGTCTAGAGACTAGAGAGTCCTTGACAGCTGATTGAGTCACTCCAGTCTGATGTGCCTTGCTTGCTGTCATGGCAACTATTATCACAACTGGTGTTTGTGATAAAAAATATACTGTGGGTGAGGGTAAATTCAATTTAATGATGTCATTTTTGTAGCATATTGTGCTTTTGAGAGTATAAATAGCGCCCATTGCCTTAACTTACACTATATAATTATTAAAGAATAACGTGATTATGTTAATTTTATGAGATTAACAATATGTAGAACTTATGATTTTCAATTTAGTCTGAGCTACTGAAAGAAAATCAAAGTATTTCAAAGCTTAATAAGTACCATATATTAAAGTCACCGTAACCCTTAGTTTTTGTTCTTTTTACTTTCAATAATGAGAATTTATGAAGAAATCTTGACAATAAAAATATATAGATTCTTTGTTTTGATCAAGTTAATGTTAGATTGTTGGCTCAAGTTTATGCTGCTATGGCAATAGATTAAGTGTTTTTTTTCGGGTAATGCATTTTAAGTAAGGTATTTTAATACTTGTCAAGTAGAAAAGTAAGTTTTATAATAGTACATTTCATCAATAAGTTCTAAAGTCACGCTTTTTGTGCAATCTATAATGACCGAATAAAAAAAAAAAAAAAAAAAAAAAACCCTAGACCCACGTTATGTACTACATTTTTTGTCATAATCCTCAATCTACAAACCTATAATTTTACAAATACTTTACCTTGCTCAAATAGGTAATCCTTGTATCCTTCAGCTTATTGTGATTCAGCGTATTGTTGTCAGGCCTACGCTGCATCTTTCCCATCAGCTGATGACGACCTAAGCTGATTCCTTTCCTTGCTAGGGCGTTGGACTCATTCAACACGAACCGCAAAAAACGCCACTTTATTTTGAAGGCTCTGATACAGGATGCTTAATTTAAATGCCATTGTTGGATAAAACGATATTTAACTGGTAAAATATAACACTTTAACGCAGTGTTTTTACGGTTCCGAAAGAATGGGTTTTAACAATTATTTTTTGGTCTTGGATCTTAACTCTTTAGTTAAATAGTGAATTGTCAATTTAACTTTTATAATTAAATAGACCTATACGTGTGTAAAGCAAGTGTTTTTCACTTAAGTGCAATTTCCTTTTATGTGTTGGCCTTACCAGCTTTGACGTCATGAATATAGTGGAAAGAGGCATTTTTACAATTTATATTCCGTATACTACTGATCAAGATTTGGATACTGATTTTTTTTTACAAAAATCATCTATAACTAACTGTAGAGTGTATTTAAATTAGTTATGAATAACTTAATTCCTACTCCCACACCATAAGACGATAATGACTGTGAAGTTTTCACTACATTTGAAATTTACTGCTTTCTTCGAAAGAAGTGCGATTTACTAGTTGAACTACTAATCTGTCAAAATCTGATTCAATTTCTTAATTTTAATCTAGTCTAATTTTTTATACTGAAAAACAAATGGCCTTGAATTAGTTTCATGCGTTAAATTTAGTAGTCCTCCACGAAAATAAAAGTTTTCTGACCACAAGCTGCACCCTCCTCCGATTGAAAAGAGGAAGGTAAGTGAATGTTCAGCAAAGTGGATTTGTTTGCGAACTTTTCCAAACAAGTGGGAATACGGGAGGGTCCCAGGTAAAGCTCGTCCCACGATTCTGTTTCATGAAGAAAAACTTTTTGAAAAATCTGTTGTATGTTAAGTCTTTTAATGATAGGTACAAAGTTGATGATAGGCCTACATATTACCACAGCATGGAGGAAAAATAATTGAAAAAGATAAATATACCAGTGACATTGAATTTTTTGACTATATAAAATCAACAATTTGATATTGATTTTAAGTGAAAAAGTGAGTTTGTTAATTTGTATTAATTTATAAAAATATTATATTATGCCCGAAGGATATATCATAATAACATATATCAATTCTAACTGATTTCCTGTTGTAATCTTAAATACAGATTTAAATTTTTGTTAAACAATTCTGAGGGAATTTAAAATATTTAATAATATAAAATTTAATAATTTTAAGAGATGAACCAGGAAGTCCACTTACCACAACGTATAAATGGCTTGCTAAAATACAGAACGAAAAATAATTGAAAATATTATTGAGACTAATATTCAGCTCAACTACATATTACATATTTATTGTAGTTTGTATTTCATCAATATTTTACATAAATTTTGTTATGGTATTGAAGTTATAATGTAAAGAACACTTTTATAATACCGTACTAAAAAACAACATTAAAGTTATAATAAGTAGTGTAGAAAAGCCACTCCTGGCCCGGAAGTGACGTCACCGGAAGCCACATGCCACGGCACGCAGCTTCCGGTGGGCCAGAAGTGGGGACAATAGATGTCGGGGTGGAGATGGCGAGAGCGTCGGCGGTCGGTTGAGCGAAGAGTGCGCATAAAATAGAAGTTAGTTCAAAATTGAAATTCGACGGTGTTAATAAAAACTCTAATAGTTGAACGAAACTAGAAGTTAGTGTAAAACTGAAATCCAACAATCGGGGTGTTGAACTAAATTTGCGCATAAATTAAAAGTTGGTTCAAAGCTGAAATTCAACGATTGGGAGTTGAACTAAATTCGCGCATAAATTAACCGGGGTTGAAGTAAAACCTCGCATAAATTAAAAGTTAGTTCAAAATTGTAATTCGAAGGTGTTAATAAAAACTCTAATAGTTGAACGAAAATAAAAGTCAGTTGAAACATTGCGCAGCCATAACAAGAGAGAGAGAAGGTAGATAGAAGTGTTAAGTTCCGCGGATAGAACGAGAATGAAGAATGAAACATGACGCGTCGAAATATATGCGTGACTGTAGATGTCAGATGGTGAATTAATCAATGGGGGGAGTGGAGATGGCGCTCGGTTGAACTAAAATTGCGCATAAATTAAAAGTTGGTTAAAAACTGAAATTCAACAATTGGGAGTTGAACTAAAATTGCGCATAAATTAACCAGGGTTGAAGTAAAACTAATATATGTTAGTAAAAGTAATATATGTTGTGTCCGCAAAAGTTTCAATTTCAAACATTGCGTATCCATCACAAGAAGTATGTTAGACGTGTAGAAGTGAGAACAAGACAGACGAATAAGATATAACGTCGAGCACGCGAAGGTGATTCAAACAGGACGACATGTGCTAATGTAAATGAAAGTTCAGGTTAGTAGCAATTAGACTTGTATAATGAAGTTGGCGAAACGTATATATAATGAGTAGGAAGGATGCGAACAACACAAATGCGAGTTAATTAATGGTCGCGGCGCGATAAACAATCTTCTTTTATAACGGTTATCGCGTGAGAAGATCAGTTCCGCATGAGCGCCCAAGTGGAACCTCCCGTGTTCACTCAAGCGGAACCCCCCCCCCCCCGGTGACTAATCAAGCGGAACCCCCCCCCCCCCCGGTGACTAATCAAGCGGAACCCCCCCCCCCGGTGACTAATCAAGCGGAACCCCCCCCCGGTGACTAATCAAGCGGAATCCCCCCCATAAAAAATGGAGATTAAAATCCCCCCCCCCGGTGGTCACTCAAGCGGAACCCCGCCGGGTCGATGACCGGTCAATGGCCGGTCACGACCGGTTGCTAACCCCATCCCATGCTAGCCGTGAACTACTATTGTTTGAATGAAACAGAATTAAACATGGCAGCCACCATGGAAAATTCTAACCTCAAACCTTGGTTTTACGTCACGGCGCATGCGCCGCTCCCACTCCTTCGTTTCATTTTTATGCTGCTATAACTTGTACTGGAGTGAGCCAACTTCACGCTACGGCGCCTAGTCCTGTATTACTCACTTTAGCGCTACTGCGAATGCGCCTAGTCTGTATTACTCACTTTAGCGCTCCTGCGAATGCAACGAGTTCTCCGGATCGGAATCACTCCTCGCTATTGCGCATGCGCCGAGGCCTGTATTACTCAATTTAGCTCTACTGTGCACGGAAAGCTCTAACCTCAAACCTTGGATTTTACGTCGCTGCGCATGCGCCACCCCCACTCCTTCGTTTCATTTTTACACTGCTGCGAACTGGAGTGGATTGAAGACCGTACTGGAGTGAAACAATTCCCCCACCACTGCATTAATTACCCCCACCACTCGAAAACCCGAGGAGCGATACGAGCCCGATTTTCGCGTCAGTCGTCAACGAGTTTTCATAGCGAAAAGTCGTTGGCGACTCGGTAAGAGGTTCAAATATATAGTAGGCCTATATATATTTGAACTTCTTATACTACGTTGCGTTCTTTAATGCAATGTGGTATGTGTGTGTGTGTGTGTGTGTGTGTGTGTGTGTAAATATTAGTTGTAAGTTGCACTTAATTTAAGAATTAATTTGCGCATAGCGATGTTAGTTATAAGTTGTGTTTAGCGTTAAGGTGTATTAATTTTAAGAATAATCATGGTATTTGGTTGTGTTGAATTATTTGATATTTAATAATGATGTGTTGTTAGTTTTAAGTGTAGGTATTAATAATTAATGTTGTTGTTTTGCCTTTCAGCTAGATGATAGGGGGTAGATTAAATGTAAATTCAGAAATTCGGTTGAACTTCACTTAGAAGGGGTGGGACATCCGCAAATTGTAGGTAGCGGACTAGTTTTTTTGCATTTTGTTTAGGAATATGATGGGTGGGATTAGCTTGGGTGGGTGTTAGAGTTGCGTTTCTGCATTAGCTGTTCCAGTTTCCCTTCGAATTCACGGTTACGGATGGACCCGGACCGGCCCGTTACGGATGGACCCGGACGGGGCAAACAAAATTGCGTCGATGTCCCTCGCAGAACGTAACTAGTGGGTTGGGAGTGGGAACCATTAGGCAAACAGGGTGGTGGGAACAGTTACTACTGTTCCCATCACCTTGGTTCTTTATAAGTCGTGAATGACCTTGACCCACTTTCGGAAGGGTCAATGACCAACCCCCCCCCCCGTGTTCACTCAAGCGGACCCCCCCCCCCGTGTTCACTCAAGCGGAACCCCCCCCCCGTGTTCACTCAAGCGGAACCCCCCCCCCCGAAAATTAAAATACCTATAACTCGATAATGGATTAACGGATTAGGACAAGCGATACACCATTGAAAAGGTCTATGTAAGACGAACATTTTAGTTAAAGAAGAATTTAGTTATCTTATTTTAGTCGAAAGTTGTGCGAATTATTTGAAATAAATACCCCTCTCTTTCCTTCCCTCCCACCTTCCCCCACTTAACGGCTACTAACCCTTCTCATTAGCATACTGTTATAAAAGACGCATCGACCACGGCTAACGTTTCATTCTGTTTCCAGACGTTACGATGCGAACTGCGAACACAACTACCACGATGTCATCCCTGCCGACTACAACTTCCACTACAGCCTGCTCTTCTATTACAAGTTCAACTTCTACTTCTACTACGGCTTCAACTCCAGTCAAGAAAACTCTTCGCTTGAAAAATGCTCCCGACTGGTATAAGTGCAAGCTAGAGCGTTGTGTTTCTCCTCCATTATTTTTAACACTCTAAGTCTCGTGATCTACTTTTCTGAGGCCGTTGTACAGTTATATGACCTCTCCGACTTGCATTGTTTGCCGGTGTAGCTTCATATAGCGTGCAAAGAATGGTTCCTAGTGAAATCTCATCAGCATTCAAAGACAGAGACAGTTGTTTTGCAAGTTAATTAGTCTTGAAATAATGAAGTAGGAAACGTATATGTAATGAGTAGGAAAGATATGAACACCGCGAATGCGAGTTAATTAGTGGTTGCGGCGCGATGAACATTTGCCTTCATTATCACATAACGACTATCTCGTGAGAAGATCGGTTCCGCATGAGCGCCCAAGTGGAACCTCCCGTGTTCACTCAAGCGGAACCCCCCCCCGTGTTCACTCAAGCGGAACCCCCCCCGTGTTCACTCAAGCGGAACCCCCCCCGTGTTCACTCAAGCGGAACCCCCCCCGTGTTCACTCAAGCGGAACCCCCCCCCCCGTGTTCACTCAAGCGGAACCCTCCCCCTAAAATTAAAATGGCTATAACTCGATAATGGTTTGATCGATTACGACAAGCGATACATCATTGAAAACGTCTATGTAAGACGAACATTTTAGTAAAAGAAGAATTTGGTTATCTTATTTGAGTCAAAAGTTATGCAAATTATTTAAAATAAATACCCCCTCTTCTTCCTTTCAACCCACCTCCCGGATCAATAATCGGTCACGGCCAGCTGTTACCCCTCTCATTAGCATACCGTTATAAAAGCGGAGCAAGCGTTGTTCACTCCTCATTCCGCTTCTACACGCCACTCTTGTTGTTTCGTCTCTGCTCTTAACAATATTACTTGCTTTAAAAATGCCTCCTCATCTTAGTGAAAATTTCAGTTCTTCCGAAATTTCTGATGTTTTTGAACAACCTGAAGACACTTTAAATAACGACAGTGACACTGAAGATGATGATGAAGATGATTATTATAGCGTTAAAATTAGTGAAGAACTGAAAGTTATAGCAATTGATCCACAATTCCCATTCGATACAATAGAAAAATTCATGTCTGAAGCTCATAAATGGTTGGATTCAGGATCTTACGTACGAATCGGCTCTTTTATATTGTATGATGATTGTAATTCTTTTCTTGTAACACCAAATGATAGAGACCGCATGCTGCAGTGGGCTCAAACAATGAAGGAGTGCTACGAACAAGGTGTGGATGTTGGCGGCTATTTTACAGCGCAAGTGGTTTAATAACCAAATTACCCTTCCCTCACCTTACACCTTATCCCTTCCCAATCCTTATTCCTTCCCCCTCCCCATTTTTAAAACTCATAAAAGGCGGGCTATGAACCTCCAGGTTTCTAGTCTGTACTTGCACCTTGTGCCGTCAAGATGCTTACCACTTTGTCTTTTAATAGTATTACAGGCACTGAGCGGAAATTCTATAGAAAAGTTTGTTCTCTACTTGATAAACCGCAAAAACTACCTCCAAATACTTTCACCTACAAGCTACCTCTGATGGACAAGGATGATGTAAGCAAAATACCATTAGTTCAAGCGAAATTTCTGGAAGAAAAAAATCTTGTTTATATAAGAGAAGTGTATCATAATGAATATTCAAAAAGATTGGCTTACGAATTCATTAAGGAACATGCAGGACGTGAAAAAGAACAGTATCCAGGACCATTTTATTTATATCTTTTTGAGAATGGAGCTAGTGTAACGGTAGAAATAAGTATCAAATTAATGTAATTCTCCCTATCAAATTTGTGGGGTGAGGGTTTGAAGTAGATTTGCGCATAAATTAAAAGTTAGTTCAAAACTGAAATTCAACAATTGTTGGTCGAACTAAATTTGCGCATAAATTAAGCGGGGTTGAATTAAAAGTTCGCATATCTTCCTATCAAGTTTATGAAGTTAGAATTTTGTTTTGCTGTAAAGTTATTGAAATAGTATTTGTATAAGGAAAATTCATATTGAAATACATGTTGTAATTTAGTCGTAGAGATGTGTACTGTACGAAAGCTGGATTTATAGTGAGTCGGCGCGACAAATGAACTTGTATTTATGCAGATTGTTAAAATGGAATAAAGAGATGATAGTAGCAAAACGCTCGAAGTAGAAAGTGTGAATAATGTTATATAAAGAAATAATAGTTAAACAAGGAAAATATTGAAAATTAAAACTGGTATTAAAAAATATGAACGGACAATCAATTTTGTAGAAGGTTAATATTTTGTTGAAAACGTTTGATTTTCTTGGATAGTGAAGAAGAAGAAGATGAAATAGTGGTAGGGGGACCGTTATAAAAGGAGGATTGTGAGAGCCCATTTCATTTCTCTGCGAAACTTCGAAGAGTAAACATCTCAACATGTATCATTGCGATAAATGTTCGGAATCGTTTCACGATGAAATTCTATTAGACTGTCATAAAGAACTATTTCACAACAACGCAGAAGAAGAACAAGAAGAACAAGAAGAACAAGAAGAACAAGAAGAACAAGAAGAACAAGATGAAATAACAGCAACATCTTCAACTACTTCACCGAATCTACAAGTATTTGCTTTACCCGGTAAGGTAGTAATGCATCATAAGATTCAAAATGAAAATTTGAACTTAGAAGAATTTATTAGAGAAGCAAAACCAATCGTAAGTAAAACTTTAAAAGAAGAATTGAAAAGATTGAGCTTTCTTAAATTTAGTTTACTACTAGAAGCTATGTTTATAAATGTACAAGAAGAATTATCACCAAGAGGATTCATAACGAAAAATCGAACTATCATAGAAAGTTCAAACATTGATTCAATAGTAGAGAACTGTATAGAAGAAATATTAACCAAAATTCAGGAACATGAAGGAAGAGGATCGGGATGGAGTCTTTTAAGTATTGAAGGATTAAATATAAGAGTTCACAAACATGGATATGGACTAAGGGGATCTAGTTACATTCCTTTGCCAAAAAGAATTGAAGATACAAAATCTTGTATTAATGTTAGAAACGCAGACAATGAATGTTTTCGTTATGCAATGACAGCTAAATTTGTACCAAATAATGCGTATAGACCTGACCAGGAATAAAAATCAAAGACATAGGTAAAATTTTCAAGGAATTACTTACCCTGTATCACTAGGAGATATATCAAAATTTGAGAAGAAAAATCCCGGCACGCCTATCAATGTTTTTGCATTAGATAGTTCAAACAAAGTGTATCCTTTACGTATTGCAAAAGAAGAGCTACCAGATCATACGGATTTACTACTACTAACGCGAGGAGATGTGTCTCACTATGTGTACATAAAGAAATTCGACTCACTTGTTAATAAGCAGCTTTCTAAAGATCGACACAGAAAGTTAATTTGCAAGAGATGTTTCAATTTTAAACGAGATGGACTACACGGAAGAGAATGGTTATAAGAGCACAAAAGATTGTGTAACAATAATTATGAAGCAAAGATTACTTTACCTCCGCAAAGCAAAGCATTCGTTTCATTTGAAAAAGTTCATCATCAATACCGTATCCCTTTAGTTGTGTATGCGGATTTTGAATCAACACTTGTTCCAGTTGAAGATGGAAATTTTGAAGCAAGAAAAAGTGTAAAGTATCAAATGCACAAACCAAACAGTTTTTGTTTAATGGTCAAATCAACATTATCAGAAGAACATTTAAACAGATATGGATTAACTTCGAAACCTCTAGTATACCGTGGTGAAAATGCGGAAAAAATATTCCTTGATAATTTATATTCAATAGCTGGAAATGCACAAAGATTATATACAAATATTGTACCAATGAAACCGATGGACGACGAAGAAGAAATTCAACATGAAAATGCGACTCACTGTTTCTTGTGCAAAAATGATTTTACTATTGAGAATTATAAAGTTAAAGATCACGACCACCTCACAGGTTATTACAGAGGTGCTTCTTGTAATAAATGCAACTTGAGCTATTGTTTACCACTATTTATTCCTGTGGTTCTGCATAACCTCAGTGGGTACGACGCTCATTTTATAATACCTGAACTAGGAAGAGACGACGGTAAAATCGATGTGTTAGCTGAAACTTCAGAAAAGTTCATAAGTTTTTCCAAAGAAGTTGGAAACCTCAAATTAAGATTCTTGGACTCCTACCGATTTATGCCGTCGAGTTTGTCCAAACTTTCTGAAAACCTAAGGAAACAAGATTTAATCGAAACGAAGAAGATTGTAAACAACGACAAGCTGGATCTGGTACTTCGAAAAGGTGTTTTCCCATATGATTACATAGACAGTTTAGAACGATTTAATGAAACATCATTACCTCCAAAAGAAGAATTTAAAAGTAAACTGTACGACATGGATATATCTCAAGATGATTATAATCACGCATGCAAAGTATGGAACGAATTAGGATTTAGAACATTGGGAGAATATTCAGATTTTTATGTTAAACTAGATGTGACTTTATTATGTGATGTGATGGAAGAATTTAGAAATACGTGTTTTGCGGCATATGGATTGGACCCTCTTCATTCGTTCACTTCGCCTGGACTAGCGTGGCAAGCCATGTTGAAAGAAACAAATTGTAAAATACAACTTCTTACAGATATAGATATGGTGTTGATGTTAGAATCAGGAGTTCGAGGAGGATTGACGCAAAGTGTAACACGTCATGTCAGGGCAAACAACAAGTATTTGCCCGATTATGATGCATCAAAACCAACAACATTCCTGGGTTATTTTGATGCAAATAACTTATACGGATGGGCAATGTCGAATCCCCTTTCATATGATAATTTCAAATGGATAGACCCAGAATCAATTGGAAACATAATGGATATACCGAAGCATGGTGAAACAGGTTATATTTTTGACATAGATTTTGAATATCCAGAACATCTTCACGATGAACATTATGATTTACCACTGCTTCCGAAGACCGAAATTCCTCCAACTGGAAGATGGCCGAAATTAATGATGACTTTAACCGATAAGTCTAGGTATGTTGGACACTACTGGATGATGCAACAGACCTTAGACTTGGGATTGAGAATTACAAAAATTAATCGAGTACTACAATTCTCTCAATCTTGTTGGTTAAAACCGTACATTGACAACAACACAAGAAGAAGAGCTGCTGCTACATCAAGTTTTCAAAAAGATTTTTTCAAACTAATGAACAACGCAATATTTGGCAAGACTTTGGAAAAAAAAGGAAACATAAGGATATCAAATTGGTAACTGATCCAGTAAAATTACAGAAATTAGTGCAACAACCAAACTTTGGTTCATCTGTAATTATTAATGAAAATCTAGTTCTTATTTCCATGAACAAGAAGTCAGTTAAAATGGATCGTCCTTTGTATCTTGGAATGTCAATCTTGGATATTTCTAAAACACACATGTACGAGTTTCATTATAAGAAGATGGTTAACTATTATGGAAGAGATAACATTGGTATTGCATATATGGATACAGATGCACTCATTTACTGGATTAAAACAAATGACATGTACGAAGATCTACGCACCTTTATATATAAAGATGATTTCGACTTTTCTGATTATCCTAAGGACCATCCAAATTACGACTACGACAGAAACAAGAAAGTATTGGGAAAATTTAAAGATGAAACAAATGGTGTGCCAATGATGGAAATTGTAGCATTGATGTCCAAACTGTATTCGTTTCAACTGTACATAAACGAAAGGAACGAACATCAAGTCACAAAGAAAGCCAAAGGAATAAAAACCTCTTTCCTGAAGAAGAACGTACAGTTTGAACATTATAAAAGATGTTTGTTTGAAAATGTTGAAACAACTGCAACATTTAACACCATAAGAAGCTTCAACCATCGTCTTTTCAGTGTGAAGCAAACCAAATCGGCATTGAGCTATAAGGATGACAAGAGATACATCCTTGAAGACAACATAAGAACTCTGCCATTTGGACATTACTCTCTAAACCCTATCGACCAGTAAACCTATTCTTCGTCCTCTACCTTCTTCCTTTTTTCCTTTCCGTAAAGAAGAGGGGACATGGCAAGCCCAATGCCATGTTCCCTCTTTTTTACACTAATATGAAATGGCCTTGACCTATATTCAAACTATATAAAAGAGAATGAACTGTTGTACGGATCAGTATTTTTACAAGCGGTGTGCAAGCAACACCTGAAGATGGAAAGTGTGAAGGACAAGATTGTAAATGAACTACATAAACCAGCAAGAAGAAGATTTCCAAGAAGAAGTACAATTATTAAGGGAATGAATGATCTTTATCAAGCTGATCTCATTGAAATGATACCGCACAGTAAATTAAACAAAGGTTTTAAATATATTTTAACAATTATAGACTGTTTTACTAAAATAGCTGACGCTTTACCATTAAAGGATAAGACTGGTAAAAGTGTTACAAAAGCTATGGAAACAACGATACAAAGAAATAAATTCAAAATCAAACATCTACAGACCGATGATGGAAAAGAATATTTTAATAAAGACTTTGGAGCTTTGATGAAAAAATACCAAATAAATCATTATTCTACAAATTCTGAAGTTAAAGCTTCAATAATTGAAAGATTCAATAGAACATTGAAAGGAGCGATGTACAAACAATTTTCAAAACGAGGATCATACGTGTGGTATGACATATTACCACAACTTATAAAAGAGTATAACAACAAATATCATCGTACCATTGGAATGAAACCTATCCAAGTAAACAGCGCTAATGCTAAGGTTGTATTACAACGCATCAGAAATAATACAACACCTAAATTGGAAAAGTTGCAACCAAAAAAGTTTAAGGTCAACGATAAAGTTCGTATAAGCAAGTACAAAGGTGTATTTAGTAAAAGGTATCTACCAAATTGGACTAATGAAGTATTTACAATTTATAAAGTGCAACCAACTATACCTGAAACTTACTTATTAAAGGATAACAAGGGTGAATTACTTCAAGGTGGATTCTACGGACATGAATTGTTGAAATCAAATGTCGGTGATGTATATCTTGTTGAGAAGGTTTTACAAAGGAAAAAAGATATGGTTAAAGTCCGGTGGTTAGGATTCGATAAAAGTGAAGACTCTTGGATTCCTTCAAAAGACTTGGTATAGTAATTTAATAGCTCATTGTGTGTTTAACCTTGATACAAGATGGAGATTGTACAACAAAAAGATCGATTTAATATCAATAATATTGATGAATTGACGGTTGACAATGATAGGTTAAATCATGGTAAACATGGTGAATTACTACCAAATACGATAAGATGTTTAATAACTGGTCCTTCAAATTGTGGAAAAACAAATGTTGTTTTTAACCTTATAACTAATCCTAAAGGATTGCGCTTTAACAATATATACATTTTTTCAAAATCATTGCAACAACCGAAATATCAATTATTGGATAAAGTACTTGCAAGTGTACCTGAAGTGAATTTCTACAAGTTTAATGCCAGTGAAACAATTATGCAACCAAATGAAGCAAAACCATTTTCTATTTTTATTTTTGACGATGTGTCTTGTGAAAATCACGACACTATAAGGAATTATTTCGCTATGGGAAGACATCATAATATCGATAGCATTTATATTGGTCAAACATACAGCAAAATTCCAAAACAACTTATAAGAGATAATGCAAATATGTTGATTATCTTTAAGCAAGATGAAACAAATTTAAAGCATATATACAATGATCATGTAAATGCGGATATGCCATTTGAGAAATTTAAAGAAATGTGTGGCAAAGCATGGAATGAGAAATATGGCTTTCTCGTTATTATGAAGGAAGAAGATATTAAAAATGGTAGATATCGTATAGGGTTGGATAAATTTGTATTTATGCGTTGAACTACCGATGCTACATCTAGTTACACGTTGAACTTCACAGTGTAAACATGGTGAATCAAGAACAACTATTGAAAGAAATAAAATCACTCAGTGATTCTATTAGGATGAAGAATCGTGAATTGAGGATGGGTTTAAGTGAAAGAGAAGAATTTCTAGAGACTACATTTAAACCTATTACGGAACCTTTAAAACAGATATCAGAAACTATTGGTAAACCTCGTTATGAAGGAGATGTTTTACTACCAGTTTCTAAACAAGAAGTACAAGCATTAAAAAAAGAAGAAGATGATGATTCATATACAAGTGCTAGTGAGCAAGAAGAAACAAAAGAAGAAGAAGAACCAATTGTTGAAAAGGAAGAAGAACAACCAATACCTGAAGCTGAACAATCTATTCCAAATTTAACTCAATTGAGTAGCGATCTATTACAACATGGACCTCTTGGAAGAAAATATATAATGAAAATGCTACATGACATGAAATCAAACCCGAATTTGAGTAGATCACACGTATACGGAGCAAGAATTGATGGGAATGAATTAAAGATCGGCGATTCAAAGCTTGAAATAACACAAGACGATTACATCATTATTGGTGAGCATAAATATAAAGGAACAAAAGGACTTTACGAATTAATTTTTAAAAACATACCACTAAGATATTCATCCAAAGATTTAAGTGTTTTTAAGGAGATTCTACAAAATACTAACGCTCATAAAAGAAACTACTTAAAGGATGCAATGATTAATCGTTCACGTGCAACAAAATATAACATCGTTATAAAAAAGTTGTTTCCTCCACGAAAATTGCCAACATTACGTACTGCACCAGCGGTGAGACAACCACTGAAAAGAAAATCTTTATCACTTATGGATTTATCACTTCTTGAACAACATAGTAAAAAGAGTAAAGGAGATACTTCAACATCTGGCAAAGGATTGATGAAAAATCTATACAATACGAATGTGATTTACTACAACGACATCAATAAATTGGTTGATAGAATGAGACTATTGCATGAAGCCATGGAAGCCGGTCATACAGGTTTAAATAATGAATGGGTAGCTCTGATTGACGAACTCAGGAATCGCGGCATAATCGTATAATTGTCCGCGGATATATAAGAATTGCAGGCGTATAATGTGTCAGTTCTAACATGAGCGTCGACAAGTTCGGACGATACTCCGCGTTAGGAGTGCAAGTTGGAGAAAACAGAAAAAGAAGTGGATTACCGCAAACACCTGAAGGTGACTATAACATAAATAATAAACGTTTAAAGTTTGTTAGAGATCCAGAAGAAGATGGAGATGCAACAAATTTAAAAACAGTTAAGGAGGTAACATCTAGAAGTTAAAAACTCGACGACAACCAACTGTATGATGCAAAATCTCACAGGGTTATTAACGTTGCAAAACCAGTCAATAATGGAGATGTTGTAAATAAAGGCTATTTTCTATCTGCGATGGAATACGCTTTAGTGTTGGAAAAGACTAAAAGTGGAAAAAGGTACAATGCTTTAAATTATAAAATAACTAATGTGGCAGATCCAACCGAGGATACAGATACAATCAATAAGCGTTATTTGCACTCTGTAATACCAGAAAAGAAAAAAGATGGATTTTCCTTCTATAAATATACTATAAACGATATTGGATATCCTAAAGAAGAAAGTGATGGTGTTAATATAAAATACATTAAAGATAATTGTATTTTATATAATGGTGCTGTTATTGATTGTCATGGAAAAGTGTTGTCCAATCTGAAAGATGGTTCAACTCCATCGGATGCTGCTACCGTGAGACAAATGAATGAAAGCTTGAAGAAAGGAACATCCGCTTTTGTTAAACAAAATCAGGTGGTGTCAAAGAAAGGTGATGAGTTTATGCAAGGAAGTGAAAAGTTTACCTTACTACAACTACAAAATGACAAGTGGGATGGAAAAAATAAAAGATTGTCAAATATAAGTTTAGGCACGGAAGAACATGATGCTGTTATTTTAACACAAGTACCACAACTATCAGCTACTGGTGTTAATTTTATATGTAAAGGTAGACGATTAACCCAAGTTAAATCTGGTAAAGATGATCAGGATTGTGTTGTTGTAAAACAAACTATAATTTTAGATAAAATAAATAACGTATATGATGGAAAAAATAGAAGAATATCTAACATATCAGCAGGAATAGCTCCGAATGATGTTGCTACTATTAATCAAGTTATAGCAACCTCTAAAAACGATCCATCTGTGTATACATGTAATGGTAAACGTATCACAAATCTTGATAAACCTATATATGACAAAGATGCTACTAATATCGAGTATGTAACGAATCTTGTAGGTAATGTAGTTATTGATATGCATAATCATTTGATTAATACATCGATGAAACACAATAAAATCGAAGATTCTCAGAGAAACCAATGGATTAAAGATGAAATCATTGATAAATACTAGTAAAACTTATGAATATTTAAGTATGGAATACACAAAAAAGGATTCATTATCATAAAGTATTTCATAGAGTGAAGACGTTGGTTACATAAAACAGCATAATGAAGACCGTATCGCTCAGTCGTCGTCAAGACAGCGGCAAGAGAGGACGTGCTTTAACATCAGCTGCATTATCCCTGCTCAGACGGATTCCAATTGGTGCTGTTGTGAATCGAACGATAGACGCTTTACCATACGAATTACATCTGCCCGGAGGTTATCAATATTGTGGACCTGGAACTAAGTTGGCAAAACGTTTAGCAAGAGGAGATCCTGGAATTAATAAATTAGATCAAGCTTGCAAAGAACACGATATAGCATATTCAAAGTATAAAGATTCAACAAATAGATCAATAGCGGATAAAATTCTAGCGGAAAAAGCTTGGCAAAGAGTAAAATCAAGTGACGCAAGTATTGCAGAAAAAGCAGCGGCTTGGGCAGTAACTACAGCCATGAAGACGAAAGCAAAGTTAGGTGCTGGAAGACGTCGCAGAGGAAGACCTGCAAAAAGAAGCGCTCCCAAAAGAGGTGGAAACATTAAAAAAGGACATCGTAGAACTCGTAAGGGAAATGTAAAGAAGACTTCTGTTTGGCAAATGGTAAAAAACGGAGCAGGTTTATATCTAAGACCATACCGTGTGTACTAAATAAAAAGAATCAATTGCTAATTCCAAATAAAGCCTTAACAAATCATCAGTTAAATGATTATGTAAAATGTTTGAAAATACCATTTTTTCGAGGAGTTTTTATGAAAGATGCATTACCAACTAAAATATGGGAAAATGAAACTGGAATAGTAAATTTGGATTCCACCTATGGTCCAGGCACTCATTGGGTATGCTATAAAAAGCTCGGACAAACCGTTTACTACTTTGACAGTTTTGGCAATCTACCACCGCCAAAAGAACTGCAACATTATTTTCGAAACTCCAAAAACATTTTTTACAATTACAAAAGAGAACAACCTAACAATACTGAAATATGTGGGCATTTATGTTTGGAGTTTCTAGCGAAGAGTGTCAGTCAGCTTTAAGATGTCATCGTATACAGTGTCACTGAGTGGAAATTCATCCACATTGAAAAGTACGCTGTTCCCAGCATTGCGTCTATCCAAGGAAATATTATGGGAAGCGGCATTACTTGATTTAAGTACCTACAACTCAATTCCCAATGTTACGGAAGGAAAGAACAATTTACTACATTATTATGAAACTAAGGATGCTTCAGGAAAATACTCAGAATTGAAAATAATTACATTTCCTACTGGAGCTTATGAAATCGATGATATAAACCAATTACTACAAAAACAACTCGGAGAAGAAAATATCACCGTTAAAGGAAACAATAATACTTTAAAAGCAGAAATAACTTCAAAATATTATATCGATGTCAGCTTGGAAAACTCCATTGGCAGTTTACTTGGATTTACAGATACAAAAAAGAAAATCTTAACTCCTGGAACTACTCATTCAGGTGATACAACTGCTACAATATTGAAAGTCAATAGTATCGATGTAACGTGTAATATTATACACGGATCGTATAGAGAAGGAGTGAATCAGCATATTTTACATACATTTTATCCAACTGTGGCTCCCGGTTTTAAAATTGTTGAGAAGCCACAAAACTTGATATACCTACCGTTAAACACCAGTTTCATTTCAGACATCGTACTGAACATATTGGATCAAGACGGTGTTAGTGTTGACTTTAGAGGAGAAACGATAACTATACGGATACACATCAGAGCGGCAACATAAAAGTCGACATGGGATTATCATTTAAACCGCAACGGAAGAGTCGGGAGCTCAGTAGCTCCTCGACATTGGAAGAGCTAACATCGGACAACATTCGTTTTCTACAGAAGATTGGATTGAAACTTAACAACAATGGATATCCTGGATATATCTCAAGGACCGACATTCGACGAAACACTATGGGAGAAGGAATATCACACGCACAACCCTTACACTTCATCAAAATTAAACAATAACGATGAAATAAGGATTCCCATTCAACAACAAGATATTTACACATTACCGTGTGAAAGTTATTTATACATTGAAGGACGGGTATTAAAATTGGATGGAAAAACTGCTTCAACAGTTCCTTTTATAAATAACCCGATGGCATATCTTTTTGATGAAATAAGATATGAGATATCAGGGGTGACAGTTGATTCGACAAAAAAGGTTGGTATAACAACAACATTGAAAGGATTATCATCATTAACACCGCATGAGAAGAATTCAATAGTCACCGCCGGATGGGTTGCTCCTGATAAAGACACTATAACACCGAATTCCAACGGTCACTTTGATTTTCATGTACCTTTACGATTGCTTTTGGGATTCGCTGAAGATTACAAACGAGTAATAATAAATGTCAAACAAGAATTGGTATTACTCAGATCTTCAACTAACAAGGACTTGATACTTGCAGACCCTGCAACTACTGAAGATAAACTGGAATGGCAACTACAATTAGATAAAGTTGTTTGGAGAGTACCTCATGTAAGATTGGCTGATGAACATAGAATCGTATTATTGAGAAAGTTAACATCTGACCGTGATATTGTGATGCCATTCCGAAGTTGGGAATTCCATGGATATCCTACACTACCTCAGACCGAACGACAAACATGGACCGTCAAGACATCAACTTACTTGGAACGAGCAAGGTACATAATACTCGGTTTTCAAACTAAGCGAAAAGATGTTATCACTGCAAATGCCGGTCAATTTGATAACTGTAAAATAAAGAATTGTAAAGTTTTCCTAAACTCTCAATTCTTTCCGTATGACAATTTGAATGTCATGTTCAGCAAAAAACGTTTTTCCATTTTATACGATATGTATGCAAGATTTCAATCGTCATATTATGGAAAGACTAATACTCCACTATTATCACCTGACCAATATTATTCCAAGGCTCCGATAATTGTAATAGATTGTTCAAAACAAAATGAATCGGTAAAATCATCAAGTGTGGATATAAAAATTGAAATGGAATTTGAAGAACCAGTAGCGGATGGAACTTCAGCATACTGTCTTATTCTACATGATAAAATAGTTACTTACACACCGCTGACCGGAATCGTGAAGAATGTACTTTAAAAAGAATTAGTACAACGACTGCAGATTTTTGAGGTTAGAATTATCTGTCTCAATTTTTGAGGTTAGAATTTCGTTTGTGAAAGACAAGTTAAAAACAAACATTTATGTGAGTGTATAAATTTCAAGGATTCGACGAAAAACATAAAAGCGAGAAAATCATGAGTGGAAAATTCATTATATCTTCGACCGTCGTATGGGAAACATCGTTCGCAAGATGAGTTTTACTAACGGAGAAGAAAATACACCTCTAATGGATGAGAATAGTTCAGATATAGAAAAACAAGTTGAACGAGAAATGGACGAGTTCCTCAAGTTTAACAAACATAAGAAGAGAGAAGAAGAAAAAGAAGAAGGAGAAGCCGAAAAAGAAGTAAAAAGAAAAAAGGTTGAAGTTAACATTACAACTAATATTTTAACAGAAGTATTTCTTCGGATTTTCTACCCCATTTCTTCATGCATGACGAAAAGTATTTCAGTTGGAATTTTAAAATCATTGGATTATTCACCGATTGTTATTTTAAATCATGGAAATAAAGGGTTACATTCACTGAAACTTCTTGGGAATCATTTATGAAACATTTACATCTTTTGGAATGCTATTTGAGTAACAACACATTTGGAAGAAGAACAAGATTAAGTTTATTGGAATCAAATATTGAAGTTGATATAGTGAAACATCGTGGAGGACAAATGGTTCGCTTCAGAGATTTAACTAGACATGATGTAAAATTACATTTGACTAAAGAAGAATTTTACACTTTAAGTTGTACTACCGGTCCCGTCACCAGATATTTGAAACAACTAATATTTTCAAGTGCAATAATCAAAGACTATCTAATCGATACATTGGACAGACAACCTTTCGTTCCAATTTTATACGGTCCCGTGGATACTTCAATTTTTAATCGAATACCTCAAGAAGTGGATATGTGGAGACAATTGAACAACTATCACACCAACTTTAATATCGACGAAGAAGCGCAAGAAGTTAAAGAAGAACAATCGTGTTTGTAATACAAGTCAGTTGCTGACGAGACTTCATCATGAACAAACGGGTTTCGTTTTCTAATGCGCCACATATAATGGAAGTTAAAAAAGGTATAATTGAATTTCAAGCTTTTCGAGGAAATGATGGAAATTTTATTATAAAAGAATTAGTAATTTTGGATATGAACACATCTGTAGTTTATCATTACTTATTCAAACCTCCATTACCATTCAATAGACTAACAACTAAAGCGAAAGTTACAAACAAATGGTTGTACAAACATTTTCACAACTTAAGATGGGATGAAGGTTTTATTAATTATAACATGATGCCGCACATTATGAATCATTACTACAAAGAGTTCAAAACTATCTACACAAGAGGATTGGAAAAAGCTAATTGGATACAATCATTTACAAGCAACGAAGTGATAAATGCAATAATAGATAGAGATTTCCAATGCTACTTCAATGAACTTTGTATTTCATCAAAGAGTCTTAAACATCGAAGGTCACAGTGCGCTTTGAAGAATGCCTACCGCTTAAATAATTTCCTTCAACAGAATGGTGGGGGTAATGTCGGTAATAAAAGTGAGAGCGCTACCATGACGCAGCATGAGTATTACTCGAACCTCCGAAGAGACAACATCTCCGACGGACATTATTATTAACAAGAAGATTAACAAGAAGATTAACAATAACATCAAGATGGCATCACAGAACTTTCTTCAAAATTTGGTTGATCAATTCAACGCTCATTCTAAATCAACAATCTTACCGACGAAGAAATGTTCTGAACTAAAAGAAGAAAAACATTACATCATACATACAATCAAGAAGATGGACACTTCAATTGGTGATGCTATTAATTGCACATTGAGCGAGGCGCCGTATACAGTTGGTGACGAACCGAAGTTTCAAATCTTCCTACCGAAACGGTTTGTACAACTTCTACAAAATGAAGATCTTCGAGTTATTCAACCTGGCACACTCTATTTAGTTTCACACGGACCGAGTGGAAACAACTCAACTGAACTAACTATTCATGTAACACCTACTACTAACTAGTTTGTACATAACATTGTAAATATATGTGTTTGTAATGGTTTCTCAATAAAGATGATATAAAACAAAAAATAAAAATAAAAGAAGCAACATATTGTTATGTCTTTGTACATAGCAATATGTTGCTTTTTTTAAAAATTCCACGGGATGACCTTGACCCAATTTTGTGTGATAATAAAAGTGAAAATCAACTTGTGAAATTCATCAGTCTACGACTACCTTTCGTACCGTACACATCTCGCTCTCTATAACTAAATACAAAACTTCAACATGTCCTTAAAGGTCAAGTGTGCATCTTACGATACCAACACCATTACGAGTTTTGAACAACTTGAAGATTTAACCAACGAAATGCGAGTTTTACTTACCGGTGGTTATCACTTAACTGTTGATGTTAGTGCTAGTAATGTAAGGATGTTTACTAAAACAAAATACTGCGATGATGAAGTATTTCTTTCTACACAACCTACAACATCTTCATCGCCAACTGGTCAACATAACATCAAGTTCCACAAGTACTACCAATGTTAAATAGCTTTTATCAAATAAAACTAAGGAATCACGTGATCAATGTCAAGTTGATAAAAAGGGTGTGATACTTGGATAACTAATCATTCGCTTCCCAACTCTCGCTGCGTCAACACCTATTTTTAAAGATGTTATACAGAATGATGATTGAACTTGATGGAAAGATCTATGGAAAAGATTACAACACCGTTGAACAAATGACAGAAGATTTAGAAATATTAACCCGAGAAGGATATCAGGCTAAATTAATTTTAAAATTTCCTGAAGTACATCCACTATCGACTGAAGAACTTATCGCTATGGCTAAAGCGGAGAGAGAGAAAAAGTCTGAAGAAAACAAACAGGAGGGAGAGAAAAAGTCTGAAGAAAACAAACAGAAACAAACTTCTTAAGTATCAATTTTCCTTACATTAGTAAGGTATAATTTTTTAAAACTTCGTTTGGATGACCTTGAAATTATCCCCACCACTGTTTGTAGTACATAAAACTGACTATTCAACACTATACACTCTTATTCTTTCACTGGACTCAGCAGCGTCAACATGGAAAAACAAAATTACAAGTACGAACCTCGTTACTGTTGTGAACAACAGTGTACAGATTTAGGACCAATGATGGTGGACGGGTTAGCTTGCACTAAGTTTGAATTTTTCGGATCTTGTTACTGCAAGTGCAAAACAAAACAACTACCGCCACCGGAATTGCGAACTTTCAAATTTTACAAATCAAGATATTTTCATACATGCTGTCCTCAAAGATGTTTCAAATTTCATCCTCTCGATCTAGCTTATTGTCAACGCACCAAGTCTCATCAAGATGATTTTTGTACACATATGATAAAAAGATGTAAATACAGATCAGATTGGTATTCAGATCCTGTTGAACCATCGAATGTGTAATTTCAGTTTTACACTCTTTTTTAAAACTTCAATTGGATGACCTTGAGATTTCCCCCCCCCCCCACCATTGTTTTTTTTAGATTCCCCCCACCATAAGTCTTTTAGATTTCTCCCCACCATTAGTTTAAGTTTTGTATCTTATTGAATCCACCTTTGAATTATTTCACTTCCAACATTCTAACTAACAACATGGGAACACCTTTCGTCAGGTTTCAACATATAATAACTGAGAGGGAAGAAATGGAAGAATTGTTTCAAACCTTGCTCGCTATAATGGATAGATATTATATGAGATGGATCAGAATTGATGTTCAATATTTACGTCCTGGTGAATTATCTTCATCATCACAGAGTGAGGAGGACGAGGCAACTACTACAGCTAAGATATTTGAATTAAAAGACGAAGAAGAAGAACTTAGCTTTTTATTTAATCATAAGCTAGCCGTTAAATAAGCCCCCTCCCTTGGCGGCGTTCCTCATTTACTCGCCAACTCTCCAACGATGAACAACTCTCCATTGGAACGGATGAATTCTAGTTTTGAAATAAACTCTAAAGAAGAGTTACAAGCTATTTTTAATATTTTACAAGAACTTGTAGATAATTATACAACTATCAAAATGAATTTGGAAATAACATACGATTGTCCTATTTGTGATAAGGTTGAAAGTTCAGACGAAGACAGTTTACTAAATCTAACTCCTGCACCATCTGACACTACTGACGGTAATAATGAAGAGCAAAATCTATCCCCCGCCACTTCTTTGTAATTCATCTTTAGCCCCACCACTTTTTTATTTAACTAACATTTCTCGCTTTCACTCCTCATTCCGTCTTCGACTTTTAAACTATCAACATAACTTCTTTTAAAATTTCAATTACTAATACAATCATGATGGATATGATGGATGAAGTTCCCTTTGTAACTAGAATGGAAGAGGATAAATTGAAATTGGAAATTAAACGATTGGAAATGGAGCAGGAAAACCAACTCGGAATATTACGTCTCTTCACACTTTTCAAATACATCATCTGGGGACTCTGCGTTTACCTTTTTCTCGTCGTTGGCGTTTGTTTCTACAACTCCATAGTTCATCACAAAAATTCAACCTGTATAGTTCCTGGTATTGCACATTGATTGTATTTGTTTTTACGAATAAAGTTCAAAACTTAAATCTACCTATCCCGCTATCACCGGGTAGTTCAACTCTCAGAACTATTTCCTGTGCTAGCGGGATAGGCTTTTTTAAAACTTACTCGGGGTGACCTTGACATACTTTCCGTAACCCAATTATCAAGTTGAATTTCAGTTTTGTACTTACTTTTAATTTATGCGCAAATTTAGTTCAACCGAGATCTTCTCACGCGATAACCGTTATAAAAAGAGATTGTTCATCGCGCCGCGACCATTAATTAACTCGCATTTGTGTTGTTCGCATCCTTCCTACTCATTATATATACGTTTCGCCAACTTCATTATACAAGTCTAATTGCTACTAACCTGAACTTTCATTTACATTAGCACATGTCGTCCTGTTTGAATCACCTTCGCGTGCTCGACGTTATATCTCATTCATCTGTCTTGTTCTCACTTCTACACGTCTAAAATACTTCTTGTGATGGATACGCAATGTTTGAAATTGAAACTTTTGCGGACACAACATATATTACGAAGTAATTCCAAACCTTCTGTTTCAAAGATTAAAACTAATTTAACAAAAGTAAGGAAGAAATTAAGTTTAAACCCGTTATACTCTGCTAGAACTTCGCAAGTTAGCGTTGACGATAGTGTTATTCACAACATTTTGCGTTCGATGTTACGTTTCCACAACTTCGAACTTGTTACACCTATCGACTGTGTTCAACAGGTTTTCATATTTTACCCCCACCCTTCTTTATATAAGCGCGCTCACGACAATTCCTGTTTCATTCTCCTGTACACTCTTCAGGTAACATGAACTAACTTTTAATTTGTGCAAAGTTTTAATTCAACCCCGGTTAATTTATGCGCAAATTTAGTTCAACTCCCAGTTGTTGAATTTCAGTTTTGAACTACCTAATAATTTATGCGAAGTTTTACTTCAACCCTGGTTAATTTATGCGCAATTTTAGTTCAACTCCCAATTGTTGAATTTCAGTTTTGAACCAACTTTTAATTTATGCGCAATTTTAGTTCAACCGAGCGCCATCTCCACTCCCCCCATTGATTAATTCACCATCTGACATCTACAGTCACGCATATATTTCGACGCGTCATGTTTCATTCTTCATTCTCGTTCTATCCGCGGAACTTAACACTTCTATCTACCTTCTCTCTCTCTTGTTATGGCTGCGCAATATTTCAACTGACTTTTATTTTCGTTCAACTATTAGAGTTTTTATTAACACCTTCGAATTACAATTTTGAACTAACTTTTAATTTATGCGAGGTTTTACTTCAACCCCGGTTAATTTATGCGCGAATTTAGTTCAACTCCCAATCGTTGAATTTCAGCTTTGAACCAACTTTTAATTTATGCGCAAATTTAGTTCAACACCCCGATTGTTGAATTTCAGTTTTACACTAACTTCTAGTTTCGTTCAACTATTAGAGTTTTTATTAACACCGTCGAATTTCAATTTTGAACTAACTTCTATTTTAAGCGCACTCTTCGCTCAACCGACCGCCGACGCTCTCGCCATCTCCACCCCGACATCTATTGCCCCCACTTCTGGCCCACCGGAAGCTGCGTGCCGTGGCATGTGGCTTCCGGTGACGTCACTTCCGGGCCAGGAGTGGCTTTTCTACACTACTATAATAGCTTAACACAAAAAAGATTTTTAAAAAAATTGATATTAATTGTATAAGATATCCTAAAAAGTTTAACAAAGGTACTCAGACAAATACTCAAACATTTTTCAAGCCAGCAAACTAAGAAGTTTATTACTTTATATTTGGAAATAGCCATTGATTTTATATTTATTAATTTATTATTTTGTGTACAAATTCATTTTTAACGGTGTTTATGTTTTATCATTATGGATATAAATGAAAATGTTAAAGCTGGTCGGATTTAATTTTCACTAAAGCAAATTAATGATTATAATGACTATTTATAAGAGCAATAAACCAACTGTACTCTCTATCTATGTATATCACGAAATTCCTAAAATGACAAGTGACACAACACCAAAATAGACCCCTAGCCATTTGAGAAGTGGGAAGTTGGCGTGTGGTTGCCCAAAGTGAATTTTTTAGTGAACTTTTTCAAACAAGTGTAAGGTATTGCAGCAGGGGCCGAACTGCCCCGTGATGACGCTAGGATGTGATGATACCTGTCCTTTCTTCTGTTGTGTAACGTACTAAGAAGGAGGATTGAAACATAGTCATACAAAAATGTTGTCCTTCTAGTTATAAATTAGTACATTTCAATGAAGTCCACTTTAAATGTGTAGGTTTCGTTGTTTGAAGAACTTATGAGTATTAAAAATTACAAAATATTATTAAATATTTTACATTGTCGTATCAATCCTGAAGGCTCATAAATATCTAACTTTACCAGTGAGTGAGTTACATTACTTAATATTATAGAAAAAGAAAGTTAAAAAATTAGCTTTATTTACAACCGTTGTGATAAGCTTCTCAACTATATTACATGTACCACTATAAAAGATTAACTATGAAACCAAATAAAAACCTACGGCTTTATTTGATTATTAGCACAGTATTTGATGAAAGTAATGTTATAGCAATTAGGTCATTTGCACATCAGCTGATTCCAATTGATATTTTAGTTTTAGTTTCTTTGTGAGCCTATTCTCAAAAGAGTGTGATTTAGTGTGTGTAAAAAAGATAAGAACTAATTAATTTGAATACGTAATATAAATTTAAAACTACTATTCTTCTTCATACACCTGACATTCTTAATTATTAATTGAATGTCTGAATTTAGTGTAGACAATCACTTGCTAATAAGACGCTGACGTTGCCTGCCTGCATGGGAAGTGCAGAGTTCCTTGATTAACTACTGAAGTATTCAGTTGCTGCACCCCTACAGAGTGCGTCTTACCCCAAATAATCCAATAGGTCTTGGAAAATATAATAAAAGGTGCTTTTTCTCAAAAGCATTGCATGCGGTTAAGTTTGCCACAATTACGGAACTAAGTACAGAAAAAAAAACATTGCATCAAATAGTTTTTTTTTTTTTTTTTTTTTTTTTTTTTAAGTGAAAAGAAATTTAGTTTTATCGTTGTAATTTCTATTAAATGACTGTTTTCCATATTAAAGAGGATGTAAATCTCTAAATATTAATTTTGATCAATGGTCCCGAATGTAACTTTATCTTAAGTGTGATAATATTTTACGTGCGAGGGGAAACCGAGCGAGGAAAATGTAAAATAAAGCTAGTCTAACTGTTAGCTTCTTGAACTATTCAAAGAGGTTCAAGATGTGACAGGTTGCCACAAAAATATCACAGGTAAATGCTGTTACAAAAGCGTTTAGTGTAATAGTTAATACCTAGAACGAGTAAATCAGTGTAATCATGACAAATAAATTAAAGAATTGTTGAATCTTAGAATGACGTATCCAGACGAGTAATGAATAATTCTTAAAAAATGATGACCCAATAAATTAATGAAATCAATTCTTACTACCATACTAACTAATAAATCTGTCTTCCTAATGACAAACACAGCTAAGTGCTCCAAGGGCAATTTTTAAGATTCAGGAAAAGGAAAGTTAAGTTTAAAATTGGTAGGCCTAAATCATTAGATATTACATTCAGTACTGGTGCCAACAATTTTCAATAGAATACAAACTTATAAGAAGTATTTCCAGACTTAAACTGGATTGGAAAGTATCCACTTGTTGTACAGATTGTGATGCATAACACTTGTCTTTCGTTATGAATCTCTTAATATAGTAAGATATTTACATTAAATACGATATCTTCTCCTATTTAGTATGAAAAATGTCTGCTTCTAAATTAAATTCTTTGCATTTATAATAAAATGTAGTTAAGTGGTGAGTGTTCCAGATTGGGTGAGTCAGTGTCATAGTGGTTAGCGCTCCGGACTTCGGGACTATGGCTGAGATGTCATGGGCTCGAATACGCGTTCTGCCAGTGAATTTTATCAATACCATTCACCTGTACTGAAGCTGTTCACCCCCTTACTTTGTCTAATACAAATCACTAACAGATCAATAGTGTATGTGGATGAGGCAAAAGAGGCCTGCTAAACTACTAAAATATTAACACCTTAAGCACATGTTGGGTAATAGTGATACTGTTTATGTAGATGCTTTTTGTAAGAGTTTTAAGATTAATTAGTCCGATCTCATAATGATTATACATATTTTCTTCACAAAATGTTATGAGAAACAAGATTTGGGCTTGTGTTAAAATACTATATACTAATACTATAATACTATAATACTAAAATACTATAATAATGAGCACGTGATGTCGTTACTGACCTGAAAATGTTAACTTCATTTATACCATTGAAAAACACATATCTAATATATATATAAAAAAATTGTAGACATGTTTATTACTTTTTTTTACAGTGATTTACCAATAAATGTAAGTTGGTTATTAATCAAATAAATATAAAAAATTTGAAATTATTGCAGTTCTTATTTAACACAATTTATTGCAAAGTCTACAATCTGTTTTTACTAGATCTATAAGCCAATTTAATACATTGAATTAATTCAAGTTTTAAATTTGGGACTCTATTAAAAGACCTAAAATAAAAAGATAAAGAAATTAATCGTACCACACACAGGTGTTTTTATTTTCCCTGTCGCCATTTAACTAGACAGGTTGTAAACTTCATTTCATGAATATATGGCAAAAGGCTGAGGAAGAACCCATCCCATTTTAATGGGTGTGTTACAAAACTAGCCAGGAAGTTAATATACTACGTATGATAAATGTTTGATTTTAGAACTAATAAAATAATATTTACTGTTACGGTACACATGAAAAATTATCCTAACAAACAAGCAAACAATTTATGAAAGTTATCATTCTTCTCCATTTCCTTTAGTTTTAGAATAAATCAATATGTCTTCTTATTTCTCCACCTTAAATTACCATTAGGATCTAAACTGCTATTTGAGCAGTTCTCAGGAACAATTACTGCAAGTCAGCCGTATACTACAATTTTGTGCGTATATTATCTTGATGCAGATACGTATCGATATAAAACATAAACGTTTTATATCGTATAAAAGGTATAACGTGTGTTTGTGCTTTCCATTTTGCGTTGCTTCAAGAAAAAAAATTCTGTCAACAATCTTTGTTAAAACAGGTGTCGAATCAAGTTTGATGCATATTTAAAAAAACTCGAGCATCAATTTTGCAGTGTTTAATCAGAACATCCCCACTACCACTTCTAAGACGATGTCTGAGGTATGGGTGAGGTATGTAAGATATTCTGCCAGAGATAAAAGACAATATCTCTTTTATATCCCGGAAAATGACTTTTCTTTCAATGTAGTTTCTTCATATTTAACATTAAATTACTCAGCATAACAAAAATTTCCTTTTACTAAATTTAATAATACTAATTTACATTTTATTTACAGGGTGGAAAAAGTCTGGAAACGGTATCTAATATCGTTGAAAGTATTTAAGAAATAAAATAAAAACTTTTTAAATTGATATTGAATGACAAAGTCTACTTCCTAAGATACTTATGTCCTTGGTTCTCCAAGGGCCCACAAGGAGTTAGAAAAAAAATCCATAATGTAAGCATCGGTGAATATGTATCTCAAATTAAAGGTCGTTTTGTTGATAGATATTTACGTTTTTAAAAATAACAATACTTACAACCATTTTAAATCTTATTTTGACTTGGATTAAATAATTGTCAAATGTTAACCCCAATAAAAAACATGTCTAGTTAATGATGATCTACATTTTGAGAAAAGAAAAACCATTCTTTGATTGAAATAAATATCAAACTTCCTCAACCGCCATTGATCATGCCGTGGTTGACGTGACGGGAATCCCAAAGACTCTTCCACTGAGCTATAAATATCTGAGATAGAAATAACATTCCAGAAACTTTAATACTATCGATGTACCTTGGTACTTGTAAGTTTAAATGTACAATAAATATCAATAGATAATTAATGTTTCTTGCCTTATAAATATGTAAATCACTTCCTCAGTATCAAGTAAATTATTTAATTGTTAATTTACTTTTTGTCACTTTTATGTTGATCAAAAGCATATTTTCTTTCTAAATTCTGCTAGTTATGCCTTCATGAAAGTGTCAATAAAACAATTGTTAGCCTATGCATATATTACACGAATGAAAGTAATATTTTTTTATAATTTATTTAGTCTTACACCAAATGCATATGTTTGCAGAAAAATTTCAACTTTTTCTTGAGTACTTTTAGAGATTAAAGGTGAAAATAATGTTGCTGTAACAAGCAGTGTCAACTAAACTTTTAGAACAGAAAAAAAATATAAATCAATCATACAGATCAAGCTTAGATCAAGTACGTATATAGATCAAGCATAGATCATTGCAAGTAACAAGCATAGATAAAAATACCCCCGTCGCAGCAGACCTGCGTACTCAGCGAATTTCCAATGGAATTTTGGTATATTTTCTATTTCCCCATAAAATCCATGGGGATGAGAATATGTAGGTTTGCCGCCATAATATGGGTTTAGTTGGTAAATATAAGTTAAATCCTACCTAGTGATTGTACATACCAAATTTTATAAGGTTATGGTGTTCTGTTTATTTTCCCCATAAACCCCATGGGGGTGAGTATGTAGGTTTGCCGCCATATGGGTTTTTTAAGCAAGTATAAGTTAAACCTTATCTAGATAATGTACATACCAAATTTGATTAAGTTATGTCAATAAATAAGCAAGATATAGGCTTTTCTTGATTTCCCATAAGAATAACATGAAAACACATTTTTTTATTTTCCCCGTAACCAGTTATGCTAAGATAAAAATTCAAAATACCAAATTGTTTGTTTTTTTAAGCTCTTTTAAATGGTTTCAGTTAAAATTGTTGAATTTTAAAAATTAAGGTCGAAAAATGCCAAAAACCCATTTTTAACCCTTTTGAAACCCCATAAAACCTCGTTCCAATGGTCCGATCATTCTGGTTCGCGAACTCAACCTAGTAGATGCTGGCTTACACCCCTGTACCAAATTTCATCAAAATCGGAGGTTCCGTTCAAAAGTTATCGTGTTAACGGACACATAGATATATATATATATATATATATATATATATATATATATATATATATATATACATATATATCAATTTGAACGAACGGTGTTTTTGGCTTCTAGGGACCTCAAAACGAAAAAGTATCATGGTCCCGGGCTTAGGTCTTACCGTGACTACTACCGTAATAGCGTATTCCCTATAGGGAAATTCGCTAAAAAATAAGAGAGAAAGCGTTTTGTGAAGGTAAAAAAAAACTAAATAAAGAACTTTATTTGATTTATTTATTTAACTTTATTTATTTAGTATTGCACGGTTTATACGTGAAAGCAGATATCTGTGTATCCAATTCAATGCAACTTTAAATCCGTGATCTAACACAGAACTGATAATCTCAGTTACTTCGTACAGTTCTGCATATATTTATTTTGTGTCCAGTTTATATACAAATAGTATTAATATTACTTGGAATAAAAAAAAAAAAACATTATGTATTAAAAAAATGCAGAACACTGTTGTAAACATTCCTTGCGGATGGTTTAAGTGTTTTAATAATGCAGATCAACATTGAAACTAAAACTTATGTCTTTCTTTATGTCCAGTTTCTTATACAGGGTGTAAAAAAAGTCCGTCCCCTCCTCTTCAATTTTTTTATTTGTTCAGCTAAACAAATATCGTTTGGGGGGTGATAGTAACTTAACACAAAGTACCTTTTAACGTTATCAAACATTTTTAGTTTTGTTAGGGGGACGGCCCACCAGGAGTCAGAAAAAAATCTTAAATGTAAGCATAGGTTGATATGTACATCAAATTAAAGGTTTCACTTGGCAGAGTACAATGCTGTAAACTAGACTTAAAGTGGATTACCCAGACGGAAATGGTAGGCACTCAAAGTTTCAATTAAAATCTTGTAGGTAAAATTTTAAAATGCAATAATTTTCTTAATACTCAACCTTTTGACGTCAGGTTTGTGGCCAATTACTCCAAATGCGAGAACGTTTACAAAATTATGTATGTTGTGACAAAAGCCGAAGCATATCTCTGTAAGACTTCATTGGGGGACGTCCCATAGAGGATATTTAAATTGGAACTTCCTTAGCCTCTGTCACATCATACACCATTTTAAAAGTCTTTGCATTTGGAGTAATTAGCCACAAACCCGACGTCAAAAGGTTGAGCATTAAGAAAATTATTGCATTTTTAAGATTTACCCATATGATTTTAATGAAAACTTTGAAAGCCTACCATTTTCGTTTGGGTCATCCATTTTAAGTCTAGTTTGCAGCTTTGTACTCTGCCAAGGGAGACCTTTAATTTGATGTACATATCAACCTATGCTTACATTTAAGATTATTTTCCGACTCCTGGTGGGCCGTCCCCCTAACATAACTAAAAATGTTTGATAACGTTAAAAGTTACTTTGTGTTAAGTTACTATTACCCCCCCCCCCAAACGATATTTGTTTATCTGAAAAAAATAAAAGAATTAAACATTGGGGACGGACTTTTTTACACCCTGTATTTAAAACGCCTGATATTTAAAGAAAATTTAAAGCATAAATGCATCTTCTAGGATTTAATAATAAAAATAAGCTACAAAAGGATGCTCTGTAAATAGCCAAGGTCGGGTGAATACATGAATAATTATCTTGGATAATTTTCAGTGCAACGCACCATGATGCATTAATGAGGTTAATTTCTAATTCAGCATTAAGGAGGAGCCTTCCGGCAACTAGTGTCCTAATTGCGCAGGATTGCGGGTCGTCGCCGGGGGGACCGCACAGAGCAGAGATCCCCTCCAGCTGATCATTCCAGGGGATTGAATATTACCACACCTTAAACACATTACGAGACGCAAATAGATAGCAGCAATCATCTATTTTACATTGTTTTTAATATTAATATTTTATGCAAATCGATTATGTTTAGCATTACTGAGTTTTTTGTATTGCAGTTAACGTATATTTATTTATTTTCCAATAATAAACGCTACGTCACAAGTGATACAATTATTTTTCAGATAGGCTACAAGATATAAGCTTATAATACAGGGTGTAAACTAAAAAGAAATACAATGAAAATATATGACTCTACTTATTACTTACCAACAACAAAGTCAATAAAAATTTATCAATATCAAAAAGAACTACAACTTGTCTAAACAACAACAACAACAATAATATACGAGAAAAGCAATACAGCAAATAATGATCAAACCATTATCAAATAAATAACGGTAATGTAACAAAATGACAATTTAAGATGGACAAGAATTAAAAATATAATCAAGAAGTAAATCAGAGTTCTATTCTAACACAGAAGTCAAACGATTAAAATTATGGAACTTTAAGATTAAAAAGTATAGAAAGTTCCTAGCTTTTACATATGGGTTGAAAAACATATTTCATACCAGCATCTATACATGCATGTGTGTGTTTTTACTAAGTAAGAGGTCCCTGTGAAAAGGGTGACAACCAGGAAAACCACAGAACTCGAGGGGAAAAACGATTTACAGTTGTTGTTGAACCAGTGAAAATGGGCCGTAAAACTTTCGTGGTAAGAATTTATTTAACTTTTCGCTTCTAATGTGTTTTATTAAAGGTTGGCCTAATTTGAATAGAGGATCAAATATTTGTAAATTTAAAGAAGGTTTCTTCCTCTTGACCGCGACTAGGTAGCTCCTTATGTAGGAAGTGCATAAAAAAAGGAATTATTTGTTTATTTACGTCATTTTTTTAAGTACTTTTACGTACTTTTATTTTTATTTTTATTTACGTACTTTTAATTTTACGTCACGAGATTCATTATATGATCGGACATTTAAAATTTTTCTATTCCCTATTTTAATTTCTTCCTATAAGTGTAAAGCTACACGTAACAGTAGCTTGAAGGTAAAGTTTGAATGATTTATCATATAAAGTAATAACAGAAATTTAGTTAAAATAGGCACCTTATCCAAGTTCACGTTTTCGAAATATACGGTAATAAACATTTGTAACAAGTTTTATTAAATGTAAGCGATCGCAAAAATATATGGTAGTTTATTTCACGAGCTTCGAATAAATTTAACTTGAATGTATCAAGTTTTAAGAATAAAGTTTTATTTCAAAGTATATTTAAAGTAACCATAAATACATGATAGCTCCAAATACATTGAAGCACCTGCCTTCATTTCAATTGAGTGTATCAGCTATGTGCTTTTGTTAAAGATCAAATGTGTCTCACTGAATATTTCAGCGTTATTTTCTTACAGAGTAAGCGAAAAATCCATGTACTGTGATTCAGTAGTAATGATTTTGTGATTTTGTATAAACTGTTAGTGGAACTTGAACTCTTCTAACAAAAATATGTAGCAAGATAGAGTAAATTTTAGGCTGTAATTTTACAGCAATTATTGCCAATAGCGCTGGTACCTTATAGATATCAATAGAAACTAGAAAACCATATGTATTAAAACTTGAAGTCTGTCTACAAGTTAACACTACAACCAACACTGTAGGTGCTCTCAATGAGTTTATACGCATGTTCAAAGCTGTAAAGTACTTTTTGAAACACCCGGTGTATAATGTATCTTTTGTTTTATCAATAATATAATTTTACAGTACAATGTAAACACTTCATACTGTTAACTGACATTGAACAGTCCTATTGGCGAGAAAAACATTTTATAGAGTTGTTAATTATTTCTTTACTTTAGGGGAAATTATAATATGGATGATCATTAACGAGAGAATATTAGGAAATAAAGTCTTGTATTTTAGTATCCTTTTAAATCCCACCTAAAACATTAAGTCCAACAAAAGCATTTACTGAAGTAAAATTTCTTAGTTATTTTTTAATACACTGCACTTAAGGATAGTAAATAATAGACTAATTCAGCGTTAGCATGTTTAGAAAGGTTCAAAAATGTGTTGTCAGTATTCTTCGTTTAACTTCATTTCAAAAATGCATTTACCTGAGACCTGCTTTGATCCCCAAGGGATGGAGCCGCAATGACTGCAGATCCTTCATTTAGAGATTTTACTTTACTTAAGTGCCGGTCACTGATCAGCGTTGTTTATTCATTGGGAATAGAAAGTAGCATGTCTTTAATAATTTTGTAATTATAGTAAAGGACTATGGTGCTGGGTGGTAATTGCAATTTATAAAGCAGATTATATTTTCAATCATTGTCGTAAACAGTTTATAATTCGTGTGACTCTTGTTAGCTATGTCTTACATTAATGGAATTAAACATAAAGGAAAATAGAAAAGGACTAACGTTATTTGAACAAATCACTGTATTCTAATAATACACATAGCTTGTGAATTTGAAATAAATTAACTAACAAGTGAGTTCAAGTATATTTTTTCGAAAAATGGTTGACGCCAAGAACCCACTAAAAATCTGTTGTTTATACTGGTGGTTATATAGATAATTGACATAATATAAAACGACTGTCAATATTCGGGTTAAGATTTCCAATAAAAGGTCTTCGTGAATGATACCAATAGAAATATGCTGATCTTTGCAATCTCGAGAATATCTATATGTAAATTACATTTAATTTAAAATTTAATGAATAGAATAGTTAATACCGGTACTAAATTAGTAATAAAATTGTGTACCGATGATATTATTTAAACCATGAATATTTAATGTATAATTTTCTAGGTTATCTTATTTACTATTAAATCAAAATCAGTAATTTCGAGTTATTTTATAAATCCCTGGAAGCATATTTATATATTAGAGTACATAATTTATGTTTTAATCTTTAAACTACTAATTACACTCAGTTCTAATGTAACTGCTTCATATTAATCTAAAATAATATTATTCTATTCTCTGTTAATGTTTCAAATTTAAATATATCAACATTTTTGGGTTTGATATTTTAGTATTGCATTATTTCATGCTGTGTTACTTTTTAGATAAACATTTTCAATAAGTCTATTTTTTATATTATTTTTGTTTTTAATTTAGATTTAGTAAATTTAAGAATTATTTTTATTTATAATATATATTAGAACATAACTTTATGACAAAACATAAAGTTTGAACTAAAATAACGCTTAACGTAACTACCAATAGCGCTCGAATCGGTTAGATTTGGAGCTACTGAATGTGTGTCAAAACTTGGAGTGTTTTCCTACTACATGACAACTATCACCACTTTAGGTATTCGTTTAAATGACTATTAAAAGGGTAAATTACTTTTTATAACACCCAGTACATTTAATAACGGTAATATTTGTATGACATCCTACACTCATCCACAATCATCCTACACTCATCTCTCATTCATATTCAGGTTAAAATACCCACTATGTGAGGTCCCTGTCTCAAGATAGTGATATAGTGACATATAACACTGAATCCCATAAATAATCAGTGTTGGTGTTTTGATCAGAATGTGTTTTGCTGGTGGTCGGTTGGTGTTATTGTTTCATTGCAACTGCTAGTGAGAATGTTTTGAAAACATTTTCTGAGAATTCACCAATAAATATATTTGAAAACTATTTATTATTCATAACATAACACAGTTATAAACAGATCATTATATATCATATGTATCTGTATCCTAGACAGAGGAGGAGAGCACGTAAATGGAAGATCATCAGTTTTATGATTAAATACGGTTATGATTCAATTTATAAAAGGTATGGTAAGGTGCGTAGTATGATAATCACTAACTACCATACAATACCATACTGGTTGGTTCGTGGCTACTAACCAATAATTGTCTATGGATTTCATACATTTAATCCATTGCAGTTTGTTTACTTTTTAGCACTTAAATAAATACGTTCTAACCTTAGACAAAATATTAAAAAGTATTTTGGTAAGAATGGTTTAGAATTCCGTTTCATCAAAAGATTTGTAATATCTGGCTTATGCTGGTAAAAGATAGAAAGATCAGATATTCTCTTAGAGATATTCTCGTATTTTTAGGGGCATCATTCATACTAAAGCGTTTACTTGGAACCATTCACTTTCTTAATTACTTTCCCTTTGATGTCAGTTGTTATCACTCGTATCTAATAAAGAGAGGTGATGAAACATGACATCAGAGAGCAGTGTCACAAAATACTTTCTCAATAGCGTACATGTTTATTGAAAGGGAGATGATGTTTAGAAAGACGACCCCTTTACAGTAAAGGTTTTTACTACATATTATTATTTGTATTTCGTCAATATTTCATAGGGATTATCATTTGGAATTTTCAACTTACCTCTTGAACCCCAATTTTTTGGAATCGGGTACAAAATTGGACAAATCTAAGGTGTCAATTTTGGCCACTAAGACTTTCCCACAAAATAATCATGTTATTTGCAGCTATTAAAAATATTTGAGCGAGAAGCGAAAGGGGGGGGGGGTTCTTGCAGATTTTTTATGTAACCGGTATATTTTGAATTAGCTAATATACTTTACGTTTTAGGTTAGAATATTCCCCCCATATAATACGGTAACTCTAAATTCGCTTTAAACATCTATAATATATTCAAATCAGTCAATATTTTGTAACATATACATGAAGCCACTTCTACAATGGCCGAACATTCGCGTCCAACACAAAAACAACAACAACGACGACAACAATATTTAACAAACAATTACTGACCATAAAATTTAAATCATGAATAAATAAAAAAAAACCAACAAACTAAAGTTCTTCATGAGACTGTTGGGCAAACATGTTTAGCCAGTGCCCAAGACTTCATTTGCTTTTTTATTTATCTTAGTTTTACAACAATTTTAAATTGAATAATATATGTTATAAAATTTATTCAATCTATTTTATTTGAAAACATATTCTTTTCAACCTATGCATTACGCAAGTATCGTATTTTACATAAAAGTTTACTGTTACAGATCCCTCTAGGTCGTATTTACTTAGGTCAGTTCCAATGTGAAGAATTTAATAACGTTTACATATTGAATATATAAAATAAACGTATTAATATAATGAATATTTTAAATTTTAACATTTCTTTAAATAAAATCTATAAACTATTTATTTAACCATTAAAACTACTTAATACATGTATATATATTTTTAATATATTGAAAATGTTTGTTTTATAAGAAATACAAGGATAAAGTTTAATAATAAGGCAACAAATTCTTTTCATTATCTATATATTTAAAACACAAAGTTAAAAAAGCTTTGGACACTTCGTCTGTGACTTCTACTGAACCGATTTACATGCGGGTTGTACCAAAATAAACGTTTTCGGTTCTATATTAGCAGGTTTTATTTGGATTTCAAAACTATTTACGTTAAATCTGTCAAAAATGAAAAATAAACTTTTCTTTTTCTTATAGAGATTTAACATGGGGAAAAAGCCAACATTTTCAATCCTTTGGACAGTTCGTCTGAGACTTCTACTGGACCGATTTACATGCGGGGTGTACCAAAATAAACGTTTTCGGTTCTATATTAGCAGGTTTTATTCGTATTTCAAAAATATTTACGTTAAATCGGTCAAAAATTAAAAATAAACTTTTCTTATGGAGATTTGACATGGGTGAAAAAAGCCAACATTTCCAATTCTGGACAGTTCGTCTGAGACTTCCACTGGACCAATTTACACGCAGTTTGTACCAAATAAAACGTAAACCTTTGTATATTAGCAGATTTTATTTACTTTAACATTATCTTACTTCCTTAAATTAAAAATATCGACATTTTCAAACCTTTACAATTTATTTATTTTACACGCTTGCAATCAGCTGATTGTTAACACACGAGGTATTTAGTCTAAATACAGTGGATGAGCAAAAGCTTATGAAGGATTTGGTTTATTATGGCCAGTACCTAAAAACTTTTACAATTATTATGATGTATTGTCATTTATGAAAAGAAAGTTGTTTAATCATATAATTAACGTTATCTTACACCCTTAAATTAAAAATGTCGACATTTTCAAACCTTAACAATTTATTTATTTTACACGATTTCAATCAGCTGATTGTAAACACACGAGGTATTTTGTCTAAATACAGAGTGGATGAACAAAAGTTCATGAAGGATTTGGTTTATTATGGTCAGTACCTAAAAACGTTTACAATTATTATGATGTATTATCCTTTAAATGGAAAGAAAGTTGCTTAATTATGTAAAATTGCTGATTGCTTTAAAATTAAGACTAAATTGTAAAGGTTTAGTTTAAATAAATTGCTCACATTTGTATTAAAAGAAACGGATGTATCGGAAATTCTTTGTGCAATCAATTTGTCGCTTGCAACATTGTAATGCTTTACATTTACGTCGCATAACGACGGTATTTGTGGCGCAGGCGGTAGCGTGACATACTCCAACCCAGACGGCCTGGGTTCCAGACCGATCTTCATAAATATACTTTTTGTAATGTGTCCAATAACGGCGTCACTAATAAATGTTTTACTGATGGTACCGATATTTATTTTAAGCAAAATAGATATATTAAAATATTTATAGGCCTGTTCAAACTCTCAAAAAACTTATTTATTAAACTAACAAGTTTACAAATTGATAGTTTAGGCTTGCTTATTTTTTGATGTTTTTAACTAATATAACGCTTTGATTAAGCTACTAAGGTTTAGGCCTAAGTAAACAAGCGATTTTTTATGTTTATAAAATACTAAAGAGTGTCTGTGTTACATAGTAAGGGTGCAGCATTATTGTTTTTAAGGAATATGCCTAGGCCTATAGGCCTACTTTGACAGACACTCCAACTAAAATTATGTAATTTTCTGTGAAATAAATTTGTATTCTTTAAATTTGGATAGTTATTGAAACTTGCACACTACAGCATAAATGTTGCGATATGAAAGTGGTTATAAATGGTTTCTCTACGATCTATCCTACTCTACTACATCAATATTTGTTAAGCCAACCATCATAAGTTACAACACTCTAGGCCTTTCCTAATTCTTGAAAAAAAAAAAAAAAAACTGTTAAGAACAATTTATCCAATAGGCCTACAAGTGGATATTGGTCTACTTATTTCTGATGTTGTTGAATCTAATAGAACTGTTTCCTTAGGCTAATTAGGTTTGCGCCTACCTAAACAATCAAATTGACATGTTTATAAAATACTAAAGAGTAGGGCCTATAAGTACAAGGATGCAACGTTATTGGTTTTACGGAATAGGCCTACTTTTCCAACGCTCCAACTAAAATCGTAGTATATTCTGTAAAATATATTATTGTTCTTGGTATGGCAGTTCAAAGAAGTACATTTTATAGACTACCTTACATGTTTTAACTATTATAGCGTTTCATTTACCACTAATAGAGCTATATCCGTCGAGTATCGACGGGCAACAACTAGTTTTACTTTACTTTAGCAATAAATATTCGGTAAACTTAACTGTAAGAGCAGTAAAGTACTAATAAAAACACATTCGAGTAAAAATAAACCAGTATATGTCCTCTAGTTGTCTTTAATAACATTTGTGGTGGAATAGGTATGAAATAAAATGAACTTGGTGTTTTTTCTTTAGATTTGATCTTTAAAAAATTCAATAATTGTTTACAGGAGTCAAATGATGTCACGAGTGAAATGAAACAATAAACAACCAACCAGACTGTTAAGTCGTGATCTACTCTGTTACGTCTCTGGTTTAAGTCAATGTATATAATAAAAACCTTAGTACAATACGTATGTTTTAAGATTTTAAGATTTATCTTAAGAAGCACAGTTTTAGTTTTAGAAGAATACAAGTGTAATTTGGTTCTTCTGTCGTCGCTTTCATTTTCCCTTTCCAGAAAGGGAAGTATCCGTCTCAGTTCTTGTCAGTAAACAAGGGGAGTGAAGGCCAAGAGTGGATTTGATTTTAATAATACATGCACACATATTGCTGTTTACCTTCAGGAAGGAAATAGTCTTCTAAAGCTTTTCATCTTTTTAAGTATTAATTTTTTTATTGAAATATATACAAAACATTAAATGAACGTAATAAAACTGCTTGGCAAAAAAATATTAAACTAATAGACAATTTCTTAAGGATTTTAATTTTTTTGTAAAATTTTGAGCCCCATTCGTCACATGACAGATATAGTTCTGCTCAGATATATTTGCAATAACATTCATGAACTGTATAAATTCCATACCAGATTAAATGGTTGCGGGCGAAAATTTTTTTTAATAACTAAAAACGTCGCATGGTGTCTTTTAAGTCCGGACTTAGGGGATGGGGTTAAAAATCTAGAGTCTGCTAAGTGATAACAAACTTCTAAAAATAGTTGGTTTTTTATTTATATATATACAATATATTTTAGGAACAAATATTCAATATATAATAAAAAATTACACTGTTTGAAGTGATAATTGTTATTTATATTTTAACTAGGAACAAAGCCCGTTGTGGTTAAATACAACGGTCTCTAGAAAAATGGTACCTATAGGCTATTTTCGGTGAAATAAAAAAATGTTTGTTTTCATTATTGAAATTTTATTTGAGAAAAATAATTGGTTCGTATTTCAGCGTACTTAGATTGTGTTGAATGGCATAGAAAAGATAAACTTCTAAACAAACAGTTTCAGTCGCGATCTATATTATAAATGGTAAAATTATTCATTTTCAGAACAACTAAAAATTTATACTTGTAATTATTTAATTTAGTTCAGTTTTATAGTAATTTAGTTTGATTTAATTTAGTTTAGTTTTTCAAATAACAATTAATTTATGATTGTAAAAATCACATACTGCTTAAAACCACACACTGCTTTATCACATAACTTTATTTAAAAGCCATCAAAACGTAAGGAACTCACAACCACAAATCCCAAATGTAAACATTAAAATGTAAACAAAGAAAAGTCAAGGACACAACAATGCATCAATCAGCTGTTAAATTAATAACATGTGTTTCATGGACACAGTTTAAAGGAAGAAAATGTTTATCTTTTTAACTTTTTCACCATAACTGCTGAGAAAAACATGAAACTTTCACATTTTTGAGTAAATAAACACAGACGAAGCTTTCGGACAACACCTAAAAGATTATTAAAATCGGTCCAGTACTCTAGATTTAGCTGTACAAAGTTTAATAAAAATATCTCTACCATAGTATTTTTTCAACGTAAACAAATTGGTAGTAGCTTTGGTTTTTTGTAAATAACCTTTTAACGATGAGGAAATGGACCAAAGTGAATGATAGTTTTCTGAAAGAGAATTAAATTTCCTACAAATTACTAATAAGCATTTCTTAAATAACCGCAGTAAAAGTAGCCAAAAATTGCCTTCAAATGAAAAAAAAAAACTTAAAAACCCGTTTTTAATGTATATCTTATGGAAAACATGTTTCCTTATTTTTTCACCATAAATACTAAAAAACATCAAACTTTCATATTTTATTGGCAAATCTACAGGATGAAAGCTTTCCAACGACATCTTAAAAATTAAAATCGGTCCAGTGAAACTCCAGATTCGATTGCCCCAAGATTTTCAAAACTGAATTTTTAACGCAAATAAATTGGTAGTAGCTTTGGTTTTTTGTAAATAACTTACAAACGGTGGGGAAATCGACCAAAGTGGATGGTGATTTTCTGAAAGAAAATTAAATTTCCTACAAATTACTATTAAGCATTTCTTGGACAACCACAATAAATGCAGCCAAAAATTGCTTTCAAATAAGAAATTCGTAAAACCCCGTTCTCAATGTATTTTTTATGAAAAACATGTTTCTTTATTTTTTCACCATAAATACTAAAAAACATCAAACTTTCATATTTTTTGGCAAATATACAGGATAAAAGCTTTCCAACGACATCTTAAAAATTAAAGTCGGTCCTGTGAAACTCCAGATTCGATTTCCCAAAGATTTTCAAAACTGAATTTTCAACGCAAATAAATTGGTAGTAGCTTTGTTTTTTTGTAAATAACTTATCAACGGTGAGGAAATCGACCAAAGTGGATGATAATTTTTTGAAAGAGAATTAAATTTCCTACAAATTTCTAAAAAACATTTCTTGAATAACCACAATCAAAGCAGCCAAAAATTGCCTTAAAATAAAAAAAAATTAAAATCGGTAAAGTGGAATTCTAGATTTGATTGCCCCAAGATTTTCAACGCAAATAAATTGGTAGTAGCTTTGTTTTTTGTAAATAACTTATAAACGGTGAGGAAATCGACGAAAGTGGATGGTAATTTTCTGAAAGAGAATTAAATTTCCTACAAATTACTAATATGCATTTATTGAATAACCGCAATCAAAGCAGCCAAAAATTGCCTTCAAATTAAAAAAATTAAAAACCCGTTTTCAATGTATTTCTTTATTTTTTCACCATAAATACTAAAAAACATCAAACTTTCATATTTTTTGGCAAATATACAGGATAAAAGCTTTCCAACGACATCTTAAAAATTAAAATCGGTCCGGTGAAACTCAAGATTCGATTTCCCAAAGATTTTCAAAACTGAATTTTCAACGCAAATAAATTGGTAGAAGCTTTGGTTTTTTGTAAATAACTTTTGAACGGTGAGGAAATCGACCAAAGTGGATGGTGATTTTCTGAAAGAGAATTAAATTTCCTACAAATTACTAATAAGCATTTCTTGGACAACCACAATAAATGCAGCCAAAAATTGCTTTCAAATAAGAAATTCGTAAAACCCCGTTCTCAATGTATTTTTTATGAAAAACATGTTTCTTTATTTTTTCTCCATAAATACTAAAAAACATCAAACTTTCATATTTTTTGGCAAATATACAGGATAAAAGCTTTCCAACGACATCTTAAAAATTAAAATCGGTCCAGTGAAACTCCAGATTCGATTTCCCAAAGATTTTCAAAACTGAATATTCAACGCAAATAAATTGGTAGTAGCTTTGGTTTTTTGTAAATAACTTATCAACGGTGAGGAAATCGACCAAAGTGGATGATAATTTTCTGAAAGAGAATTAAATTTCCTACAAATTACTATCAAACATTTTTTGAACAACCACAATAAATGCAGCCAAAAATTGCTTTCAAATAAGAAATTCGTAAAACCCCGTTCTCAATGTATTTTTTATGAAAAACATGTTTCTTTATTTTTTCACCATAAATACTAAAAAACACCAAACTTTCATATTTTTTGGCAAATATACAGGATAAAAGCTTTCCAACGACATCTTAAAAATTAAAATCGGTCCAGTGAAACTCCAGATTCGATTTCCCAAAGATTTTCAAAACTGAATTTTCAACGCAAATAAATTGGTAGTAGCTTTGGTTTTTTGTAAAGAACTTATCAACGGTGAGGAAATTGACCAAAGTGGATGGTGATTTTCTGAAAGAGAATTAAATTTCCTACAAATTACTACTAAGTATTTCTTGAACAACCACAAAAATGCAGCCTAAAATTGCTTTAAAATAAGAAATTCGTAAAACCCCATTCTTAATGTATTTTTTATGAAAAACATGTTTTTTATTTTTTTCACTATAAAAACTAAAAAATATCAATCTTTCATATTTTTTGGCAAATATACAGGATAAAAGCTTTCCAACGACATCTTAAAAATTAAAATCGGTTTAGTGAAACTCCAGATTTGATTTCCCAAAGATTTCACTTAATTCAGTATTTTGGAAACGCAAACAAAACTGGTAGTAGCTTTGGTTTTTTGTAAATAACTTTTGAACGGTGAGGAAATCGACCAAAGTGGATGGTGATTTTCTGAAAGAGAATTAAATTTCCTTCAAATTACTCTTAGGCATTTCTTTAATAACCACAATAAAGGCAGCCAAAAATTGCCTTCAAATAAAAAAATCGTAAAAACCTGTTTCCAATGTATTTCTTATGGAAAACATGTTTTATTTATTTTTTTACCATAAATACTAAAAACATCAAACTTTCATATTTTTTGGCAAATCTACAGGATGAGAGCTTTCCAACGACATCTTAAAAATTAAAATCGGTCCAGTGAAACTCCAGATTCGATTCTGCCAAGATTTTCAAAACTGAATTATTATAAGAATAGATAAAATTCACGTTTCAGTAAATAAATGAAAAAATTAAAAAAATAGATTCGGGGAGTGGGAAATACAACCGCAAGTGTCTTAAGAAATATGTAAAAGTCTTACTACAGTAGTACACTCAATAATACTTTATTACTAAATATCAAGCATAGAAATGTAACGTATACTGACAACTAGGTTTTACATAAGGTTCAGAACAGTAAAAAAACAACAAAAGGGATCAATTCTCTACTCAAGTTATGTTTTTAAATATCAAAAATCATATGATCTATATATTCTATTTATTATTTATAAGTAAATAATTGATTTATTTTATTTAAGCTCTTAATATTTTATAAACTTTTACTTCACTTTTGATTTAAATTGCCATATGATAATCTTAAGGTTTTTGAGGTCATCCATTTGTGTAATAAAATCCATTTCTTAACTTATATATCGCTGTGAATCTTATTCCAAAATAAATAGTATTGATAAGAATGTTGGTTGGACCTATTGTTTTCATATTTTTTTATACGTGACCTTGATACTACGTCACTAGGATTAAGTATATCTTTGAATATTTCTTATTTATTTCAATTTTTGGCTAGAACTAACTTTAAATGAAACATGCAGTATGTGATCTGCCAAGACTTCCTTTGCAAGTAAAATAAATCCTACTCAGAGGTTTCATAACATTTTGTTAACATGTCAACAAAGTCTCTTTTGTCAAATGTATTGTTGTCCATTGTTGTAAAGTCTTGAAAACAAAGGATCTAGGATATGGTCAGCAATCAAAAGACAAATGACTTGTTTATGTTCCAGAGATGATAAAAGTCTCCTTTCTTCCTGCTTGGAGACAAATGACATCAATAATATATATCAGTCCCTAGGACAGTGAGGGATGAAGTATTGTTACCGTATATATTGAGAGGCTTGGGTATGAGGCTTAAAAATGGACTAAGATAGACGTTAACATGTTGCTAAATTTAGTTGTTGGATGAAATAAATAAAATAATAGTAATTATTATGATAATTATTATTGTCGAGTAAATTCAAATGTGTTCGCATTAAAATACTGACAATTGGCATTCAAAATACAATAAGACTGACTTCTATTTTTTGTTGTTGTCAAAACACGAAAATTATTCCAGTCATTTTATTTATATACTTTTTAATACCCATTTCGGTGAAGGTACATTTCACTATTAAGTCTCTGACATTATGAAAAATTATTAAATAAATAAAACAACATAGTTCAGCTGCTTAAAATTGTATCAGCACTATTGTATCAAATTATGTAAGTTGTTTCAGTAGCGGTGTTTAACTCGGTCTATGAAGAATTGTACAACTTTTTAAAAATAAATAGGAATGGGTAGTTCACTATAAAGCCCTATGGACAAAGTTGTGAACCTTCTCTTTATATGTAGAACGTATGAATCTGTCTTAGTCTGCCAGCTTACAAAACACAGTGAGTCACGAACGACGAATTATTCAGTGAGTGAGGTTTAAAAGTTCCAATGCGATTTTATACTTTTACCGATGTAAACTAAAAAGTTAAACTTAGTTGATACAAATAAATATGATAAGAATAATTTTTCCTCCATTTATTTCTCCAACAAATAGTTTTCAAGTAGTAAATCTGAAATGTCTTCTTCAAGGACATCAATGTAGAAAACACAACCTTAAATCCATAAAACCTTAAAATCTCAGCCAAAAATGTCCGGAGACCAAACCTTACATTAAAATTACATCAACAAAGCTAAAAAGTGCAATTATTTGAGACATATTTTGAGACTGGTTGATTATAATCGAGAAACGAGGAGTATAACAAACATGGGGGTGCATGGTAGTCTTGTTATTGTTATTATTCTTAGTCATTAGTCATTATTAGTCATTGTTTAGTTATTTTTCAACAAGTGGTATGAGACAAGACAAAGATGTAAGACAAATGTTAAACTACTGGTGAAGTGTAAAATATATATATATATATATATATAGGCCTATATATATATATATATATATATATATATATATATATATATATATATATATATATTCAAATCATACCTAGAAAGCGAGAAAAATAAAACAAAAACCTTGCTCATTGACTGAGCGGAATATAAAAATTTGCAGAAATAAAATTAAAACAATATTTCAACACACCTTAAGTTAAATTTTAAGCAAAACATTTTTAGCTGTAAAATATATTGGTTTCCATTTGGAATGCAAGGTTATGATCGTACTTGTACCGCATAGGTGTAGTTTCTTTTATTGATTGATGCAAGGAAAGTATCCGTCTCAGCCCCTGTCTGTAAACAAGGGGAGCAGAAAGAAGAGTGGATTTGATTTTAATAATACATGTGGCATGATTACTATTTGCCACAAACAGGTAAAGGGTATAATAATGAGCCAAATTAACTCATCTTAAAGAGGGCTGTATGCTAACAAAATCTGTGTGAGCGTATTTATACTATACGACGGATGTAAAGGATGAAAAGTAGGATGTAAAGGCGTACGCTCTATAACTTTCATTATGCTATGATAAACAAAGTGGATTTCCCAGATAGGTACATAAAGGATTAAAAGAACCATATTGAATAGTGAATATTAATTTAATTCTTTATAATAAGAGTTAAAAATAATAATTTCCAACCATAGTTGTTTTGGATAAAATTGGTAAAAGAACAATATCAAATGATTGGTATTCTGCTACTATTTATAACATATGGGATATGTTACTAAAAGTGCATTATGCCTATGAGAATATTAAGTAATTTACTAACTCCGCACCAATGCAAACATTTAATTCGTAAAAAGACAGAAAACAAAATTTGGCTTAGATTTTGTAAAACTTCTATGTAGCTTTGTTGGTTTAGTGATATATTTTATCAAATTATTCATAACTTTCATCTTATTTTAACCTTTTTACGCTATTATAATCAGTTTATTTTGTGTCAGTCATAATTAAAGCAAAAACAGCAGTTTTTAAGTGAATTAAAATGTTTTTCGAAATAAATTAGAGTTGTAACTCAATCATATATTGGGAATGGGTGATGTCTTAAAAAGAAACCCTTGTTACAAAACTGTAATAAAACCTCTTAACAATAAAACATATATGTGATAAAACTATAATCATACTTATATTTAACTTGCAATTTTTTTGTGTTAACCTACTTTATTCCCAGGAAGTAATGCGCACAAAGGGCCGTGAAAGATTTAATGAGGGGAGCCGGATGAGACGCCAGGTTCCTTTACAAGGGGGTGCATCAATTATTTAATGGTACATGGCAACAACAATATCCGCCGATGTCGGGAAGAGAATCTTAACTAAAGGGGTGGGTGTATAGATGGTTGGCAGTCAAATCGACCGTTATAACAGAGCGAACGGATATGTCAAGTGGCTGAGAAATGTTTATGCAAAAATCTTTTTAATTTTATTAATGTGTTATATCCGACATGACTTTTTAAATGACAACAACAAATGAGCATTAAGACTAGAGTAGTGGGAAAAAGCCACTCCTGGCACAGATCAGCTGCCCCCCGAGCCACGTGCCGTGGCAGCTGGTGCCAGCTGCCATGTCACATAGCTTCCGGTGGGGGTTAGAGGGTATATATGAGATGCTGTAGTTATATGTTATGCCATATAGGTTGGGGTGGAGATGGCGATAGTGTTGGCGTTAGGGTGAAGTGAATTTGCGCATAAAATTAAAATTAAAAGTTAGTTTAAAATTGAAATTCGTCGGTGTTAACGAAACTCTAACAGTTGAAGAAAAATTAAGAGTTAGTTCAAAATTGAAATTCAAACTTATAACTGAGATGTGGAAAATATGTCAAGGTCATCCAGAGTAAGTTTTAAAAAATTCTATCCAACTATCACCAGAAATAGTTTTAAGTTGAAGTAGTTGGTGATAGCGGGATAATTGATTCGTGCCATGGGAGAGGTGTTTCTCGTTTGAAAGTTGGCGATCGAATGAGAAGCGCCGCCTAGGGAGAGGGCTTATAAAATGGCAACCTTCCCCCCACCACCCCTTCCCCCACTCCTTTAGACCAATAACCGGAAAACCGAACAGATGTCCGGGCAGCTGCCCCTATGGGCAGATGTTCGGGCAGGTGTTGGGGGCAGAAATGTTAAAATATTGGGGTGGAGATGGCAATAGCGTTGGCGGTCGGTTGAACTGAATTTGCGAATAAAGTAACTAGGGTTGAACTAAAAGTGTACATAAATTAAAAGTTAGTTGAAAACTGAAATTTGACGGTGTTAACAAAACTCTTAATAGTTGAACAAAACTAAAAGTTAGTTTAAAACTGAAATTCAAATTTATAAATAGGATCTGGAAAGTATGTCAAGGTCATCCAGAGTAAGTTTTAAAAAAGCCTACCTAACTACCACCAGAAATAGTTCTAAGTTGAACTAGTTGGTGATAGTAGGATAGGTTGAAGTAACTTTTGAATTTTATTAGTGAACATACAATTAATGTGCAACAGCAGAGTTTAAACAAGTTGAATTTTTGTGATGAATTACAGAGTTGTAAATGCAAACACCGACGACGATGAGAAGGTAAATGCAGAGTCCCCAGATGATGTATTTGAAAAGCTTGAACAAATGTAACATTTCGAGTTGGTTTTCCCGTTCCATTTCCAATCGTTTAATTTCCAATTTCAATTTATCCTCTTCCATTCTAGTTACGAAGGGAACTTCATCCATCATATCCATCATGATTGTGTTAGTGTTTGAAATTTTAGTGATGTTGATAGTTTAGAAGTCGAAGACGGAATGAGAAGTGAAAGGGAGAAATGTTAGTTAAATAAAGAAGTGGTGGGGGGAAGACGTTGCTCTTAATTATTACCATCAGTAGTGTTAGATGGTGCAGGAGTTAGATTTAGTAAACTGTCTTCGTCCGAACTTTCAACCTTATCACAAATAGGACAATCGTATGTTATTTCCAAATTCATTTTGATGGTTGTAAAATTATCTATAAGTTCTTGTAAAATATTAAAAATGTCTTGTAACTCTTCTTTAGAGTTTATTTCAAAACTAGAATTCATTCGGGCCAATGGAGAGTTGTTCATTGTTGGAGAGTCGGTGATGGAATGAGGATCGGCGCATAGGGAGGGGGCTTATATAATGGTGACCTTGAGCAGGCGTCTAGGGAGGGGGCTGTCTAGGGAGGGGGCTTTTATATAGGGAACCTTGAGCTTATGATTGAATAAAACGTTTAGTTCTTCTTCTCCGTCTTTTAATTCAATTATTTGAACCGAAGTAGTTGTTTCATCTTCTTCACTTGATGAAGAAAACAATTCACCAGGATTTAAATATTGAACTACAATTCTGAACCATCTTATAGGATATTCGTCAATGACAGAAAGTAAGTTTTGAAACAATTCTTCCATCTCCTCCCTGTCAGTTATTATATGTTCAAATTTGATAAATTTGTTTTCCATGTTGTTAGTTAGAGTGTTGGAAGTGGAATGATTTAATATTATATAAAAATTAGAACTAGTGGTGGGGGAAATCTCAAGGTCATCCAAATGAAGTTTTAAAAAAGAGTGTAAAACTGAAATTACACATTTGATGGTTCAATAGGATCAGAAGACCAATCTGATCTATATTTGCACGCATTTATAATGCATGTACAAAAGTCTTCTTTATAATATGCATCGCACTTTTGACAATTGAGAAGTTTTTCTGGATGAAATTTGATACATCTCTGGGGACAGCAAGTGTGGAAGTATCTTGATTTATAAATCTTGAAGGTTCGCAGTTCTGGTGGCGGTAGTTGTTTTGTCTTGCATTTGCAGTAACAGGATCCGAAGAATTCACATTTTGTACAAGCTAACCCATCCACCATCCATATTCCTACATCGGCACATTTTTGTTCACAACAGTAACGAGGTTCGTATTTGTTATTGTGTTTCTCCATGTTGACGCTGTCGAGTCCAGTGAAAGAATAAGAGTGTATAGTGTTGAATAGCGAGTTTTATGTACTGTGAAAAGTGGTGGGGGTAATTTCAAGGTCATCTAAACGGAGTTTTAAAAAATTATACCTTACTAATGTAAGGAATGTTGATACTTAAGAAGTTTGTTTCTCTTTGTTTTCTTCAGACTTTTTATCTTTCTCAGCTTTAGCCATAGCAACTAGTTCTTCTATTGATAGTGGATGTACTTCAGGAAATTTCAAAATTAATTTAGCTTGGTATCCTTCTTTAGCTAATACATCTATATCTTTAGTCATTTGTTCAACAGTGTTGTAATCTTTTCCATAGATTTTTCCATCAAGTTGAATCATCATTCTGTACAACATTTTCTTGAATAGGTCTTGTCGTGGTGAGAGCTGAGAAGCGAATGATTATTTATCCAAGTATCACATCCTTTTTATTAACTCACATTTAACATGTGATTTTTTAGTTGTAGTTTTGTTTGTCAAAAGTTATTCAACATTGGTAATACTTTTGAAACTTGATGTTATGTTGACCAGTCGGCGATGAAGAAGTTGTAGGTTGTGTAGAAATAAATATTTCATCATCGCAATATTTTGTTTTAGTGAACATCCTTGTATTAGTAGCACTAACATCAACAGTTAAGTGATAACCACCGGTAAGTAAAACTCGCATTTCGTTGGTTAAATCTTCGAGTTGTTCAAAAGTTGTAATGGTGTTGGTATCGTAAGATGCACACTTGACCTTTAGAGACATGTTGCAGTTTTTTATATTAAGCAATAGAGTGTGCGAGATGTGTACGGTACGAAAGGTAGTCGTAGACTGATGAATTTCACAAGTAGATTTTCGCTTTTATAATCACACAAAACTGGGTCAAGGTCATCCTGTGGAATTTTTTAAAAAAAGCAACATATTGCAATGTACAAAGACATCACAATATGTTGCTTCTTTTAATTTTTTGTTTTTTCTTTATATCATATTTATTGAAAAACAATTACAAACAAAATAGTTACAATGTTATGTACAAACTAATCAGTAGTAGGTGTTACATGAATAGTTAGTTCAGTTGAGTTGTTTCCACTTGGTCCATGCGAAACCAAATAGAGTGCGCCGGGTTGAATTACACGAAGATCTTCATTTTGAAGAAGTTGTACGAAGCGTCTTGGTAGGAAGATCTGAAATTTCGGTTCGTCACCAATTGTATATGGTGCCTCGCTCAATGTGCAATTAATAGCATCACCCACTGAAGTTTCCATTTTCTTGATCGTATGAATGATATAGTGTTTTTCTTCTTTTAGTTCAGAACATTTCTTCGTAGGTAGAATTGATGATTTAGAATGAGCGTTGAACTGATCGACCAAATTTTGAAGTAAGTTCTGCGATGCCATCTTGATGTTATTGTTAATTTTCTTGTTAATAAGAATGTCCGTCGGAGATGTTGTCTCTTCGGAGGTTCGAGTAATACTCATGCTGTGTCATGGTAGCGCTCTCACTTTTATAATCGACACTACCCCCACCACTTTGTTGAAGGAAATTATTCAAGCGGTAGGCATTCTTTAAAGCGCACTGTGACCTTCGATGTTTAAAACTTTTTGATGAAATACAAAGTTCGTTGAAGTAGCATTGGAAATCTTTATCAATTATTGCATTAATCACTTCGTTGCTTGTAAATGATTGTATCCAATTTGCTTTTTCCAATCCCCTTGTGTAGATAATTTTAAACTCTTTGCAATAATGATTCATAATGTGCGGCATCATGTTATAATTAATGAAACCTTCATCCCATCTTAAGTTGTGAAAATGTTTGTTCAACCATTTGTTTGTAACTTTCGCTTTAGTTGTTAGTCTATTAAATGGCACTGGAGGTTTGAACAAATAATGATAAACTACTGATGTGTTCATGTCCAAGATTACTAATTCTTCAATAATAAAATTACCATCATTTCCTCGGAAAGCTTGAAATTCAATTATACCTCTTTTAACTTCCATTATGTGTGGCGCATTAGAAAACGAAACCTGTTTATTCATGATGAAGTCTTATTAACAACTGACTTAAAAATTGAATGAGCCGACGTTTATAACAGACAGGATTGTTCTTCTTCTTTCACTTCTTGTGCCACTTCATCGATATTAAAATTGGTGTGATAGTTGTTTAATTGTCTCCACATTTCAACTTCTTGAGGTATTCTATTAAAGATTGAAGTATCCACGGGACCGTATAAAATTGGAACAAAAGGTTGTTTGTCCAATGTATCGATTAGATAGTCTTTAATTATTGCACTTGAAAATATTAGTTGTTTCAAATATCTGGTGACGGGACCGGTAGTACAACTTAAAGTGTAAAATTCTTCTTTAGTGAAATATAATTTAACATTGTGTGTAGTTAAATCTCTGAAGCGAACAATTTGTCCTCCACGATGTTTTACTATATCAACTTCAATATTTGATTCCAATAAACTTAATCTTGTTCTTCTTCCAAATGTGTTGTTACTTAGAGAGCACTCCAAAAGATGTAAATGTTTCATGAGAGATTCCCAAGTAGTTTCACTGAAAGTAACCATTTTGTTTCCATGATTTAAAATAACAATTGGTGAATAATCCATTGATTTTAAAATTCCAACTGATATACTTTTTGTCATGCATGAAGAAATTGGGTAGATAATCCGAAGAAATACTTCTGTTAAAATATTTGTTGTAATGTTAACTTCAACCTTCTTCCTTTTTACTTCTTTTTCAGCTTATTCTTTTTCTTCTCTCTTCTTATGTTTGTTAAACTTTAGGAACTCATCCATTTCTCGTTCAACTTGTTTTTCTATATCTGAACTATTATCATCCATTAGAGGTGTATTTTCTTCTCTGTTAGTAGAATTCATCTTGCGAACGATGTTTCCCATACGACGGTTGGAGATAGAATGAAGTTTCCACTAATTATTTTCTTGCTTTTATATTTTTCGTAAAATCCTTGAAATTTATACTATTACATAATTGTTTGTTTTCAACTTGTATTTTACAAACGAAATTCTAACCTCAAAAGTTAAGGTAGATAATTCTAACCTCAAAAATCTGCAGTTATTGTACTAATTCTTCTTAAAGTACATTCTTCACAATTCCGGTCAGTGGTGTATAAGTAACTATTTTATCATGTAGAATTAGACAGTATGCCGAAGTTCCATCCGCTACTGGTTCTTCAAATTCCATTTCAATTTTTATATCCACACTTGATGATTTTACCGATTCATTTTGTTTTGAACAATCGATTACAATTATTGGAGCCTTGGAATAATACTGGTCAGGTGATAATAGTGGTGTATTAGTCTTTCCATAATATGACGATTGAAATCTTGCATACATATCGTATAAAATGGAAAAACGTTTTTTGCTGAACATAACATTCAAATTGTCATATGGAAAGAATTGAGAGTTAAGGAAAACTTTACAATTCTTTATTTTACAGTGATCAAATTGACCAGCATTTGCAGTGATAACATCTTTTCGCTTAGTTTGAAAACCAAGTATTATGTACCTTGCTCGTTCCAAGTAAGTTGATGTTTTGACGGTCCATGTTTGTCGTTCTGTCTGAGGTAGTGTAGGGTATTCATGAAATTCCCAGCTCCGGAATGGCATCACAATATCACGGTCAGATTTTAACTTTCTCAATAATAGGATTCTATGTTCATCGGCCAATCTTACATGAGGTACTCTCCAAACAACTTTATCCAACTGTAGTTGCCATTCCAGTTTATCTTCCGTAGTTGCAGGGTCTGCAAGTATCAAGTCCTTATTAGTTGAAGATCTGAGTAATACTAATTCTTGTTTAACATTTATTATTACCCGTTTGTAATCTTCAGCGAATCCCAAAAGCAATCGTAAAGGTACATGAAAATCAAAGTGACCGTTGGAAGCTGGTGTTATAGTGTCTTTATCGGGGGCAACCCATCCGGCGGTGACTATTGAATTCTTCTCATGCGGTGTTAATGATGTTAATCCTTTCAATGTCGTTGTTAAACCAACCTTTTTTGTTGAATCAACCGTCACCCCTGATATTTCATATCTTATTTCATCAAAAAGATATGCCATAGGGCTATTTATAAAAGGAACTGTTGAAGCAGTTTTTCCATCCAATTTCAATACCCGTCCTTCGATGTACAAGTAACTTTCACACGGTAACGTGTAAATATCTTGTTGTTGAATGGGAATCCTTATTTCATCGTTATTGTTTAATTTTGATGAAGTGTAAGGGTTGTGTGTGTGATATTCCTTCTCCCATAGTGTTTCGTCGAACGTTGGTCCTTGAGATATATCCAGGATATCCATCGCTGTTAAGTTTCAATCCAATCTTCTGTAGAAAACGAATGTTGTCCGATGTTAACTCTTCCAATGTCGAGGAGCTACTGAGCTCCCGACTCTTCCGTTGCGGTTTAAATGATAATCCCATGTTGACTTTTATGTTGCTGCTCTGATGTGTATCCGTATAGTAATTGTTTCTCCTCTAAAGTCAACACTATGACCGTCTTGATCCAATATGTTCAGTACGATGTCTGAAATGAAACTGGTGTTTAACGGCAGGTATATCAAGTTTTGTGGCTTCTCAACAATTTTAAAACCTGGAGCAACAGTTGGATAAAATGTATGTAAAATATGCTGATTCACTCCTTCTCTATACGATCCGTGTATAATATTACACGTTACATCGATACTATTTACTTTTAATATTGTAACAGTTGTATCACCTGAATGAGTAGTTCCTTGAGTTAAAATTTTCTTTTTTATATCTGTAAATCCAAGTAAACTGCCAATGGAGTTTTCCAATCCGACATCAATATAATATTTTGAAGTTATTTCTGCTTTTAAAGTATTATTGTTTCCTTTGATGGTGATATTTTCTTCTCCAAGTTTTTTCTGTAATAATTGGTTTATATCATCAATTTCATAAGCTCCAGTAGGAAATGTAATTATTTTCAATTCTGAGTATTTTCCTGCAGCATCCTTAGTTTCATAATAATGTAGTAAATTGTTCTTCCCTTCCGTAACATTGGGAATTGAGTTGTAGGTAGTCAAATCAAGTAATGCCGCTTCCCATAATCTTTCTTTAGATAGACGCAATGCTGGGAACAGCGTACTTTTCAATGTGGATGAATTTCTACTCAGTGACACTGTATACGATGACATCTTAAAGGTGACTGACACTTTTCGCTAGAAACTCCAAACATAAATGCCCACATATTTCAGTATTGTTAGGTTGTTCCCTTTTGTAATTATAAAAAATGTTTTTGGAGTTTTGAAAATAATGTTGAAGTTCTTTCGGCGGTGGTAGATTGCCAAAACTGTCAAAGTAGTAAACGGTTTGTCCGAGCTTTTTATAGCATACCCAATGAGTGCCTGGACCATAGGTGGAATCCAAATTTACTATTCCAGTTTCATTTTTCCATATTTTAGTTGGTAATGCATCTTTCATAAAAACTCCTCGAAAGAATGGTATTTTCAAACATTTTACATAATCATTTAACTGATGATTTGTTAAGGCTTTATTTGGAATTATCAATTGATTCTTCTTATTTAGTACACATGGTACGGTCTTAGGTATAAACCTGCTCCATTTTTTACCATTTGCCAAACAGAAGTCTTTTTTACATTTGCCTTACGAGTTCTACGACGTCCCTTTTTAATGTTTCCACCTCTTTTGGGAGCATCTCTCTTTGCAGGTCTTCCTCTGCGACGTCTTCCACCACCTAACTTTGCTTTCGTCTTCATGGCTGTAGTTACTGCCCAAGCCGCTGCTTTTTCTGCAATACTTGCGTCACTTGATTTTACTCTTTGCCAAGCTTTTTCCGCTAGAATTTTATCTGCTATTGATCTATTTGTTGAATCTTTATACTTTGAATATGCTATATCGTGTTCTTTGCAAGCTTGATCTAATTTATTAATTCCAGGATCTCCTCTTGCTAAACGTTTTGCCAACTTAGTGCCAGGTCCACAATATTGATAACCTCCGGGCAGATGTAATTCGTATGGTAAAGCGTCTATCGCTTGATTTACAACAGCACCAACTGGAATCCGTCTGAGCAGGGATAATGCAGCTGATGTTATACCACGTCCTCTCTTGCCGCTGTCTTGACGATGACTGAGCGATACGGTCTTCATTATGTTGTCTTATATAACTGGCGTGTTTACTCCACGAGATACTTTACATAAATGAATAACTTGTGCAAAATATTTTATATTTAAAGACTTAGTTATTCAAATTAATTATATACTGATTTATAATTCTATTTTTAATCCAAGCTTCTCGTTCATCGGGTTGAATCATCACATGACTCGTTGTACTAGCTATATGATTGTGGGTATCAATAAGTAAATTACCCACTATTCTTATTAAACAATCTAAAGTTACAGCATCTTTCGGATGTTGAGGATCTTGTAACTGCATAATACGTTTATCATTACACGTATAAGCGGTTGAATCACTTTTTGATGTTGTTATGACTTGTCCAATAGTAGCAGCATCATTTGAATCTTCACCTGGTAAAATATTAATTATTTTCTTCATCTTTGCATCATATTTGGTCCCAAAGTGTTTATCCCAAGTTATTGTTTGTTTCATTGTAACACAATCATTTTCTTCATAACCAGGATAAATATCTTTTATTCTTCTATTACGACCATTGTATGTACCTAATGTACCACCACTTGCAATTAATGTTTGTACCATTAGAGGTACATCTGAATCTTTTATACCAAATCTTCCATTTGTTATTGTTTTATGTCCTGCATCCCATTCATCATTATTTCCTTGCATTAAATCAAACTTTTTATTTCCATGTATAAATTTATCTCCCCGCTTTAACACGGCATCTTCATGTTTTACAAAATTCGATGTTTCCTTTTTTAATTCTTTAGATAATTGTTCCATAGTAACAGCATCTTTTGGTTGAGAACCAAACTTTACATTTGTTAATGTTTTACCATGACAATCGATTCCATTAACATCTTGTAAAATACAGTTGTCCTTGATGTATTTTAGGTTTACAGCATCACCGTCTTCCTTTGGGTATCCAATGTCATTTATAATAAATTTATAAAAAGAAAATCCATGTTCAGTTTTTTCCGGTATTATAGAATGTAAATATTCTTTATTAACTGAATCTTTATCATTTTTGGGATTTCCCACATTTGTTATTCTATAATTTCCAGCATCATACGTTTGTCCATCTTTTAAGTTATTACCCCATTGCAATTTTAAAGTATTTGAAAGTTCAGATGATAAGTACTCTTTAGTAATTGCATCAGAACCGTCAGTTGGTTTACCAACGTTAATTAATCTATGTGATTTAACATCGTAAGTATTCTTATGTAATTTCAATGATGTTGAAGTAGCTTCTTTTACTGTCTTCAAATTTGCTCCATCAGTATCTTCTTCTGGATCTTTAACTAGTTTTAAACGTTTATTACTTATGCTATAGTCACCTTCAGGTGTTTGCGGTAATCCACTTCTTTTTCTATCTTCTCCAACTTGCACTCCTAACGCGGAGTACCGTCCGAACTTGTCGACGCTCATGTTAGAACTGATACGTCTTACACTTGCACCTCTTTTATATCCGCGGACAATTATACAACTATACCGCGATTCCTAAGTTCATCAACTAAAGCCACCCATTCATTATTCAAACCCGTATGACCGGCTTCCATGGCTTCATGCAATAGTCTCATTCGGTCAACCAATTTATTGATGTCGTTGTAATAAATCACATTTGTATTGTATAGATTTTTCATCAATCCTTTACCAGAGGTTGAAGTATCTCCTTTACTCTTTTTACCATGTTGTTCAAGAAGTTATAAATCCATAAGTGATAAAGATTTTCTTTTCAGTGGTTGTCTCACCGCTGGCGCAGTACGTAATGTTGGTAATTTTCGTGGAGGAAACAGCTTTTTTATAACGATGTTATATTTTGTTGCACGTGAACGATTAATCATTGCATCCTTTAAGTAGTTTCTCTTATGAGCGTTAGTATTTTGTAGAATCTCTTTAAAAACACTTAAATCTTTGGATGAATATCTTAGTGGTATGTTTTTAAAAATTAATTCATATAATCCTTTTGTTCCTTTATATCTATGCTCACCAATAATGATGTAATCGTCTTGAGTTATTTCAAGCTTTGAATCACCAATCTTTAATTCATTCCCATCAATTCTTGCTCCGTATATGTGTGATCTACTCAAATTCGGGTTTGATTTCATGTCAAGTAGCATTTTCATTATATATTTTCTTCCAAGAGGTCCATGTTGTAATATATCGCTACTCAATTGAGTTAAATTTGGAATAGATTGTTCTGCTTCTGGTATTGGCTGTTCTTCTTCCTTTTCAACAATTGGTTCTTCTTCTTCTTTTGTTTCTTCTTGCTCACTAGCACTTGTATATGAATCATCATCTTCTTCTTTTTTTAATGCTTGTACTTCTTGTTTAGAAACTGGTAGTAAAACATCTCCTTCATAATGAGGTTTACTAATAGTTTCTGATATCTGTTTTAAAGGTTCCGTAATAGGTTTAAATGTAGTCTCTAGAAATTCTTCTCTTTCACTTAAACCCATCCTCAATGCACGATTCTTCATCCTAATAGAATCACTCAGTGATTTTATTTCTTTCAATAGTTTTTCTTGATTCACCATGTTTACACTGTGAAGTTCAACATGTAACTAGATGTAGCATCGGTAGTTCAACGCATAAATAGAAATTTATCCAACCCTATACGATATCTACCATTTTTAATATCTTCTTCCTTCATAATAACGAGAAAGCTATATTTCTCATTCCATGCTTTGCCACACATCTCTTTAAATTTTTCAAATGGCATATCTGCATTTACATGATCATTATATATATGCTTTAAATTTGTTTCATCTTGCTTGAAGATGATCAACATATTTGCATTGTCTCTTATAAGTTGTTTTGGAATTTTACTGTATGTTTGACCAATGTAAATGCTATCAATATTATGATGTCTTCCCATAGCAAAATAATTCCTTATTGTGTCATGATTTTCACAAGAAACATCGTCAAATATAAAAATAGAAAATGGTTTTGCTTCATTTGGTTGCATAATTGTTTCACTGGCATTAAACTTGTAAAAATTTACTTCAGGTACACTTGCAAGTACTTTATCCAATAATTGATATTTTGGTTGTTGCAATGATTTTGAAAAAATATATATTATGTTAAAACGCAATCCTTTAGGATTAGTTATAAGGTTAAAAACAACATTAGTTTTTCCACAATTTGAAGGACCAGTTATTAGACATCTTATCGTATTTGGTAGTAATTCACCATGTTTTCCATGATTTAACTTATCATTGTCAACTGTCAATTCATCAATGTTATTGATATTAAATCGATCTTTTTGTTGTACAATCTCCATCTTGTATAAAGGTTAAACACACAATGAGCTATTAAACAACTATACTAAGTCTTTTGAAGGAATCCAAGAGTCTTCACTTTTATAAAACAATAACCACCGGACTTTAACCATATCCTTTTTCCTTTGTAAAATCTTCTCGACAAGATATACATCACCAACTGTTGATTTCAACAATTCGTGTCCGTAGAATCCACCTTGAAGTAATTCACCCTTGTTATCCTTTAATAAATAGGTTTCAGGTATAGTTGGTTGCACTTTATAAATTGTAAATACTTCATTAGTCCAATTTGGTAGATATCTTTTACTAAATACACCTTTGTATTTGCTTATACGAACTTTATCGTTGACCTTGAACTTCTTTGGTTGCAATTTTTCCAATTTCGGTGTTGTATTATTTTTAATGCGTTGTAATACAATTTTGGCATTAGCACTATTTACCTGGATAGGTTTCATTCCAATGGTACGATGATATTTGTTGTTATACTCTTTTATAAGTTGTGGTAATATGTCATACCACACGTATGATCCTCGTTTTGAAAATTGTTTATACATCGCACCTTTTAATGTTCTATTGAATCTTTCAATTATTGAAGCTTTAACTTCAGAATTTGTAGAATAATGATTTATTTGATATTTCTTCATCAAAGCTCCAAAGTCTTTATTAAAATATTCTTTTCCATCATCGGTCTGTAGATGTTTAATTTTAAATTTATTTCTTTGTATTGTGGTTTCCATAGCTTTTGTAACACTTTTACCAGTCTTATCCTTCAATGGTAAAGCGTCAGCTATTTTAGTAAAACCGTCTATAATTGTTAAAATATATTTAAATCCTTTATTTAATTTACTGTGCGGTATCATTTCAATGAGATCAGCTTGATAAAGATCATTCATTCCTTTAATGATTGTACTTCTTCTTGGAAATCTTCTTCTTGCTGGTTTATGTAGTTCATTTACAATCTTGTCCTTCACACTTTCCATCTTCAGATGTTGCTTGTACACCGCATGTAAAAATACTGATCCATAGAATAGTTTATTCTCATTTATATAGTTTGAATATAGGTCAAGGCCATTTCATATTAGTGTAAAAAAGAGGGAACATGGCATTGGGCTTGCCATGTCCCCTCTTCTTTACGGAAAGGAAAAAGGAAGAAGGTAGAGGACGAAGAATAGGTTTACTGGTCAATAGGGTTTAGAGAGTAGTGGCCGAATGGTAAAGTATTAATTTTATCTTCAAAAATATGGCGCTTGTCATCTTTGTAGCTTAATGCCCACTTTGTTTGTTTGACACTAAAAAGTTGATGATTATAACTTCTAATAGTGTTGAACGTTGCAGTTGTTTCAACATTTTCAAACAAACATCTTTTATAATGTTCAAACTGTACGTTCTTCTTCAGGAAAGAAGTTTTTATTCCTTTGGCCTTCTTCGTGACTTGATGTTTGTTCCTCTCGTTTATGTACAGTTGAAATGAATACAGTTTGGACATTAATGCTACAATTTCCATCATCGGCACACCATTTGTTTCATCTTTAAATTTTCCCAATACTTTCTTATTTCGGTCATAGTCGTAATTTGGATGATCCTTAGGATAATCGGAAAAGTCGAAATCATCTTTATATATAAAGGTGCGTAGATCTTCATACATGTCATTTGTTTTAATCCAGTAAATTAGTGCATCCGTATCCATATATGCAATACCAATGTTCTCTCTTCCATAATAGTTAACCATCTTCTTATAATGAAACTCGTACATGTGTGTTTTAGAAATATCCAAAATTGACATTCCAAGATATAAGGGACGATCCATTTCAACTGACTTCTTGTTCATGGAAATAACAACTAGATTTTCATTAATAATTACAGATGAACCAAAATTTGGTTGTTGCACCAATTTCTGTAATTTTACTGGATCAGTTACCAATTTGATATCCTTATGTTTCCTTTTGTTTTCCAAAGTCTTGCCAAATATTGCATTATTCATTAATTTGAAAAAATCTTTTTGAAAACTTGATGTAGCGGCAGCTCTTCTTCTTGTGTTGTTGTCGATGTAAGGTTTTAACCAACAAGATTGAGAAAATTGTAGTACTCGATTAATTTTTGTAATTCTCAATCCTAAGTCTAAAGCTTGTTGTATCATCCAGTAGTGTCCAACATATCGAGACTTGTCGGTTAAAGTCATCATTAATTTCGGCCATCTTCCAGTAGGGGAAATTTCAGTCTTTGGAAGAAGTGGTAAATCGTAATGATGATCGTGAAGATGTTCAGGATATTCAAAATCAACATCAAAAATGTAACCAGTTTCACCATGCTTTGGTAAATCCATAATGTTTCCAATCGATTCTGGATCTATCCATTTAAAATTATCATATGGAAGGGGATTTGACATTGCCCATCCGTATAAGTTATTTGCATCGAAATAACCTAGGAATGTTGTTGGTTTTGATGCATCATAATCGGGCAGATACTTGTTATTCGCCTTAACATGTCTGGTTACACTTTGTGTCAATCCTCCTCGAACTCCTGATTCTAATATCAAAACCATATCTACATCAGTAAGAAGTTGTAATTTACAATTTGTTTCTTTCAACATGGCTTGCCATGCTAGTCCAGGTGAAGTGTATGAATGAAGAGGGTCCAATCCATATGCTGCAAAACACGTATTTCTAAATTCTTCCATTATATCACATAGTAAAGTTACATCTAATTTAACATAAAAATCTGAATATTCTCCCAATGTTCTAAATCCTAATTCGTTCCATACTCTACATGCATGATCATAGTCCTCTTGAGATATATCCATGTCGTAAAGTTTACTTTTGAATTCTTCTTTTGCTGGAAGTGATGTTTCATTGAATTTTTCTAAACTGTCTATGTAATCATACGGGAAAACACCTTTCCGAAGTACCAGATCCAGTTTGTCGCTATTTACAATCTTCTTTGTTTCGACAAAATCTTGTTTCCTTAAATTTTCAGAAAGTTTGGACAAACTCGACGGCATAAATCGGTAGGAATCCAAGAATCTTATTTTGACGTTTCCAACTGTTTTGGAAAAACTTATGAATTTTTCTGAAGTTTCAGCCAACACATCTATTGAACCGTTGTCTCTTCCTAATTCAGGTATTATAAAATGAGCATCATACCCGCTGAGGTTATGCAGAACCACAGGAATAAATAGTGGTAAACGATAGCTCAAGTTGCATTTATTACAAGCAGCACCCCTATAATAACCTGTGAGGTGGTCATGATCTTTAACTTTATAATTCTCAATAGTAAAATCATTTTTGCACAAGAAACAGCGAGTTGCATTTTCATGTTGAATTTCTTCTTCTTCGTCCATCGGTTTCATTGGTACAATATTTGTATATAATCTTTGCATATTTCCAGCTATTGAATATAAGTGATCAAGAAATATTTTTTCCGCATTTTCACCACGATATACTAAAGGTTCTGAAGTTAATCCATATCTGTTTAAATGTTCTTCTGATAATGTTGATTTGACCATTAAACAAAAACTGTTTGGTTTGTGCATTTGATACTTGACACTTTTTTGAGCTTCATAATTTTCATCTTCAACAGGAACAAGTGTTGATTCAAAGTCTGCATACACAACTAGAGGGATACGGTATTGATGATGAACCTTTTCAAATGTAACAAATGCTTTGCTTTCCGAAGGTAAATTAATCTTTGCTTCATAATTATTGTTACATAACCTTTTGTGCTCTTGTAGCCATTCTCTTCCATGTACTCCATCTCGTTTAAAATTAAAACATCTCTTACAAATTAACTTTCTGTGTCGATCTTTAGAAAGCTGCTTGTTAACAAGAGAGTCGAATTTTTTTATGTACACATAGTGAGACACATCACCTCTTGTTAGTAATAGTAGATCCGTATGATCTGGTAGCTCTTCTTTTGCCACACGTAAAGGATACACTTTGTTTGAACTATCTAATGCAAAAACATTAATAGACGTGCCAGGATTTTTCTTCTCAAATCTTGATATATCTTTTACAGAAACAGGGTATGTTATTCCTTGAAAATTGTACCTGTGTCTTTCATTTTCATATTCTTGGTTGGGTCTATGTGCATTTCGTAATACAAATTTTGATGTTATCGCATAGCGAAAACATTCGTTATCTTCATTCTTAACATTGATACAAGATTTTGTATCTTCAATTCTTTTTGGCAGAGGAATGTAACTAGATCCCATTAGTCCATATCCATGTTTGTGAACCCTTATATCTAATCCTTCAATACTTGTAAGACTCCATCCAGATCCTCTTCCTTCGTGTTCCTGAATTTTGGTTAATATTTCTTCTATACAGTTCTCAACTATTGAATCAATGTCTGAACTTTCCATGATAGTTTGGTTTTTTGTTATGAATCCTCTTGGTGATAATTCTTCTTGTACATTTATAAACATAGCTTCTAGTAGTAAACCAAATTTAAGAAAGTTTAATCTTTTCAATTCTTCTTTTAAAGTTTTACTTATGATTGGTTTTGCTTCTCTAATAAATTCTTCTAGCTTCAAGTTTTCATTTTGAATCTTATGATGCATTACTACTTTACCAGGTAATGCAAATACTTGTAGATTCGGTAAAGTAGTTGAAGATGTTGCTGTTATTTCATCTTGTTCATCTTGTTCTTCTTGTTCTTCTTGTTGTTCTTGTTCTTGTTCTTGTTCTTGTTCTTGTTGTTCTTGTTTTTCTTCTGGGTTGTTGTGAATTAGTTCTTTATGACAGTCTAATAGAATTTCATCGTGAAACGATTCCGAACATTTATCACAACTATACATGTTGAGATGTTTACTCTTCGAAATTTCGCCAAGAAATGAAATGGGCTCTCATGTTCCTCCTTTTATAACGGTTCCCCCACCACTATTTCATCTTCTTCACTATCCAAAGAAATCAAACGTTTTGAACAAAAATATTAACCGTCTACAAACTAATTGTTCATTTGTGTTCTTTATTCCCATTGGAGTTTTAGTATATACTTCTTTATATTCGAGCTTTAACGAACTTTCCCCCACCCAACTAATTCTAGTTACTTTTAGGTAGAAATGGTTAGAGCACAGACACTTGGTTAAACTAAATTTGTGCATAAATTAACTAGAGTTGAACTAAAAATTCGCATAAATTAAAAGTTAGTTTAAAACTAAAATTCCACAGTATTAAAAAACTCTAACAGTTGAACAAAACTAAACGTTAGTTCAAAACTGAAATTCAACAGTTTTAACCAAATTCTAACAGTCGAACAAATAGGTCAAGGTAATCCAATTTAACGCGAGAACGAGGAATAGAGCACTAAGTGGCATGTTAGTCCATTACCACAAAGTGATCTATTCCTCGCTCTCTATTCTACATCTACTTTTTTGGGTTTACTTATTTATATTAAAATGTTCAAATTTTACTATGTAGAATGTCCATTCTTGCTTTTCAATTCTTCGATTGTTTTTAGCAATTGTAACAAATATTCGTTAGTTTTCACCAAAGTCTTTATTTTGCTACATCCAATTTCAATAGAAGGTATTATAAGTTGTAATTTTATAAGTTCAATCTTTTCTTTCTTGCGAATTTCTCTCTTTATTATGTTGTTCCTTATTTTTGCTGAAGATTTAAACTCCATGTTGTTTCTGCTAAAGCCACAATAATAAAAGTCTCTTCAAACAACCTGCATTTATACACATTCCCCCACCATTTTATAATTCCCACTCCTTTCCCCCTTCTTTATAGAATTTGAAAGGGATAGGGTGTAGGGTGGGGGAAGGGTAATTTTGTTATTACACTAGTTGTGCAAGAAAATAGCCGCCAGTGTCCACACCTTGTTCATAGCACTCCATCATAGATTGTGCCCACTGCAACATGCGGTCTCTATCATTTGGTGTGACAAGGAAAGAATGACTATCACCATACAATATAAAAGAGTCAATTCGTACATAACATCCTGAGTCCAACCATTTATTAGCTTCAGCCATAAACTTTTCTATTGTATCAAATGGAAATTGGGGATCAATTGCTATAACTTTACGTTCTTCACTAAGTTCAACAGTATAATCATCATCGTCCTCATCATCTTCACTTTCACTGTTGTTACTTAAAGTGTCTTCAGATTGTTCAAAAACATCAGAAATTTCAGAAGAATTAAAATTTTCATTCAGATGAGGAGGCATTTTGAAGCAAGAAATATTGTAAACAGCAGAGACGAAACGACAGGAGCGGCGTGTAGAAGCAAAATGAAGGAGTGACCAACGCTCGCTCCGCTTTTATAATAGTATGCAAATGAGGGGTAAGAGCTGACCGTGACCAGACATCCACCCAAAGGAGTGGGGGGAAGTACTTTTCTTACTACTCGGATGGAAGTAGGTTAGTAGGTCACAAGACTTAGAGTATTAAAAAATAATGGGGGAGAAACACAACGCTATAACGCATTGTGTTTCTCCCCCATTATTTTTTAAGCAACAATTTGGAAAAAAACTATGTGAATTTACTTTCTACGCCCCCACCTTGTAATACCATCCACTTTGTGTCTGAGGAGATAGTCTTTAGAGTCTAGATCATAAACAGATTTCTCTTTGCGCAAGGATTCAATTACTTTAATATTATATTTTTCGCCATTACAACTTGCCAAAATGTGTTCGTTGTCAATAACACTTTCAAAAAAATAAACACAACCTCTCTTAAGCCTATTTCCTTTCACACCAATAATTTTGGATTGGTATTCAATAGTGGGGGTTTCTGTTAGTTGTGGTTCAGAAAGGTGTTTTACGACATGTACATGGCAAAAACTTTCGTTTTTAACACATTTCCTACCACAAGCTGATCCTTTCTTAATTCCCCTAGTGAGCACTTCAGGGCAAGTAGTGGGACGGCTAAATGCCCTACGACGCTCTTCTTGTAATAATTGAAATTGCTCTGAAGGAGCAGGCTTAGGAGCAGGTTTGGGAGTAGGCTTAGTGGATTTAGTTTTATGATATGTGTGGTCTTCAGGCATAGTAAGTGGTGGGGTAGGAGGCAATGGTGATAGTGGGATGATGGGTGTACTAAGGCGATGAACAATAGTTTCAATTGAAGGGGTATTAAGACGGGGAACTGGCTTCTGCGGTGGCGGCATCATAGTTGATGGTGGTGCGGAGTCGTTTGAAGGCGAAGGTGAAGGTGGTGAAAAAATACTGCGAAGTCTAGAAGTGTTGGTTGGCGGAAGAATAGCTCCAGAAGTTGAAGGTTGGGATCCAAGTTGCTTCTTGTACCAGTCAGGAGGATTTTTCAGACGAAGAGTTTTCTTAGGTGCAGTAACAGCCGTAGTAGAAGTTGAAGTAGAAGTAGAAGTTAAAGTAGAAGTTGTAGTTGGCAGAGATAACATGGTTGTGGCTCCAAGTTCGCAGCGTAACGTCTGGAATCAGAATGAAATGTTAGCCGCAGTCGGTGCGTCTTTTATAACAATATGCAAATGAGAGGGGTAGCAGCTGGCCGAGACTGATTATTGACCTGGGAGGTGGGGGAAAAGGGGAAAGAGAAGGTATTTATTTAAAATAATTCGCATAACTTTTGACTAAAATAAAATAACCAAATTCTTCTTTTACCAAAATGTTTGTCTTACATAGACTTTTTCAATGATGTATCGCTTGTCCAAATCCGTCAATCCGTTATCAAGTTATAGCCATTTTAATTTTTCAGGTCATGACCGGTCGTTCACCCGGAGTAGTGGGGGAAGGAGTGGGGGTAGGAGTGGGAGAAGGGGGGGGGAATCGACTCCATTTTTTCGGGGGGGGGGAGGGGGGGGGTCATTGACCCTTCCAAAAGTGGGTCAAGGTCATTCAAGATTTATAATGATCCAAGGTGATGGGAACAGTAATACTGTTCCCACCACCCTGTTTGCCTAACGGTTCCCACTCCCAACCCACTAGTTACGTTCTGCAAGGGAGGTCCCTGGGCCGTCCGCATCAAAGCGTAACTTCCCGTCCGCATCAAAGCGTAACCATTAATTTCAGGGAAACTGGAACAGTTAATGCAGAAACGCAACTCTAACCCCACCCAAACTAATCCCACCCATTATATTCCTAAACAAAATGCAAAAACCTAGTCCGCATTTTGCGGATGTCCCACCCCTTCTAAGTGAAGTTTAACCGAACTTCTGAATTTACATTTAATCTACCCCCTAACATCTAGCTGTAAGGCAAAACAACATTAATTAGTATTAGCAACACTTAAAACTAACAACACATCATTATTAAAAAACCAAATAATTCAACACAACCAAATACCATCATTATTCTTAAAATTAATACACCTTAATGCTAAAAACCTCTTAAAAATTAATACACCTTAATGCTAAAAACCTCTTAAAAATTAATACACCTTAATGCTAAACCAAACTTAAAACTAACATCGCAATGCGCAAATTATTTCTTAAATTAAATGCAACTTACAACTAAAACGCACACACACATACTACATTGCATTAAAAAACGCAACATAGTTTAAGAAGTTCAAATATATATAGGCCTACTATATATTTGAAACCTCTTGCTGAGTCGCCAACAACCTTTCGCTATGAAAGTTTGTTGACGACTAACGCTAAGATCAGGCTCGTATCGCTCCTCGGATTCTCGAGTAGTGGGGGAAGTTGTTTCACTCCAGTACAGTGTTCAATCCAGTCTAGTTCGCAGCAGTGTAAAAGGAAGGCGAAGGAGTGGGGAGCAGCATATGCACAGCAACGCAAAACCAAGGTTTGAGGTTAGAATTATCCATGTGCAGTAGCGCTAAAGTGAGTAATACAGGACTAGGCGCATGCGCAATAGCATAGTCACTATTCCGATCCGGAGAACTCGTTGCATGCGCAGCAGGTTTGAGGTTAGAATTATCCATGGCAGCTGCCATGTTTAGTTCAGTTTTACCACATAGAGTCGGCGACCGACGATGACCGGGTGACCGGTCATTGGCCTGAAGGAGTGGGGGAAGGAGTGGTGGGGGAAGGGGGGGGTGCTCCATTTTTTCGGGGGGGGGGGAGGGGGGAGGGGGGGGTTGGGGAGGGGTTGGGGGGGGGGTTGGGGGGTCATTGACCTTTCCGGTCATTGCCCCAAAACCCCCTACTTCTCTTACCATTTGTCCGGCAGCTGCCCGGAGTAATTGCCGCTATAAAACCAGGTAGTTGGTCGGCATCTGCCAGCATTTGGCTTGGGTTATTACTGCCTCTATAAAAGGGAGATAGTTTATCGCGCCGCGAACATTCATTGCCTTGCATCCACACAGTCATCACCTCTCATTAGTTTTACTTTATGACTACTTCGTTACTTCTAACATGCAATTTACCATTCATCAGCATGTGGCTTCCTAGCCACTTCATTAAATGAGTCTAGTTAATTCTAACCTCAAATATTACTACTATAGTGTTCTGTTTCAATTTCTTTTACACTTCATTTTATATCTCAGTCTTCTTTTAACTTCTAAATGTAACACATCACTTATGATGGTTGCACAATGTTTAAAGTTAAAGCTTTTGCGAACACAACACATTACGGAATACTTCTAAACCTTCAATTTCAAAGTGTAGAACTAATTTAAATAGAGTTAGGAAGAAGTACAGTTTTAACCCATTATACTCTTCAAAGACTTCGCAGGTTAATGTTGATGATAGTGTTATTTACAACATTTTGCATTCTATGTTACAATTCAACAACTTTGAACTTGTTACACCTATCGACTGTGTTAAACAAGTTTTTTTATTTTACCCCTACTATTCCTCATATAAGTGCTGTCACCACAATTCCTACTTCATGCTCCTCTATTCTCTTCAGCTGAGCTAAGATTTGAGGTTAGAATTATCCATGGCGGCCGCCATGTCTAATTCAGTTTCACCACATAGAGTCGGCGACCGGTTATTGGTCTAAAGGAGTGGGGGAAGGGGTGGTGGGGGGAAGGTTGCCATTTTATAAGCCCTCTCCCTAGGCGGCGCTTCTCATTCGATCGCCAACTTTCAAACAAGAAACACCTCTCCCATGGCACGAATCAATTATCCCGCTATCACCAACTACTTCAACTTAAAACTATTTCTGGTGATAGTTGGATAGAATTTTTTAAAACTTACTCTGGATGACCTTGACATATTTTCCACATCTCAGTTATAAGTTTGAATTTCAATTTTGAACTAACTCTTAATTTTTCTTCAACTGTTAGAGTTTCGTTAACACCGACGAATTTCAATTTTAAACTAACTTTTAATTTTAATTTTATGCGCAAATTCACTTTACCCTAACGCCAACACTATCGCCATCTCCACCCCAACCTATATGGCATAACATATAACTACAGCATCTCATATATACCCTCTAACCCCCACCGGAAGCTATGTGACATGGCAGCTGGCACCAGCTGCCACGGCACGTGGCTCGGGGGGCAGCTGATCTGTGCCAGGAGTGGCTTTTTCCCACTACTGACTAGATCTACTACTGTTAAGTCAGTTAGGCAGTTAACAGTTGCATGCAGTCAGGTAATGTATAGGTAACAATTATTTTAAGTCAGATCCATCTTAATAAAACATGAATGAAGATTCTCATTGTAATTCGTAAGAAGGTTTTAAAGACAAAACCAAAATTTAAAATCAACATAAAGTAGAAATGTGAATTTTAATCGCAGTAGTAATCGAATTTGTAAATCGAGCGGCTACTTTTAATCATTATAATGTGATAGGACCTGCTTTACGTACATATTTGTAACCGATAAGCGAAGAGCAACAAATATTGACTTGGATACTTTAGGTTAAATTATAACTAAACACCGAATAATTGAATATAATTACTTAAATTTAAATAGTTAATAAATTAAAAAAAAAAAAAACATTTTTTATGATCCAACATTGCATTAATTAACTTTTTTACGGAAACTAAAAAAATTTTTCCAAAACTACTTAGTTTGGCCTTAAAAAATTATTAAGTTCGTAATAACACTGAATCTAATTCGTTGTTTTAAATTCAATATGACCATAATTTTAATAATTTAGAGAATATTTCTAAGAAATTCCAAGAAAACTTTTAAGAAAATCCATAGAGATTATTTAAAAACAGCATACTTGCAACTTCCCAAAAAACAATTTTTTTATTAAAAATGTTGGAAACGGTTTTAAGTCATAAAATCTCTAGTGAAAAATAGCGTCTGCTGGACAGTGGCCAAATGACCACCATAAGACCCGGCCCGCAGTGCTACGTTATAACTGACTATTCTCAGCCCCCCCAGTAATGTCGGACCGTTTTACACCATTTATCACAATTATCATCATCGTTATGATCTTCGTCATATTTTTGAGGAGTTTGATTTGGTCAATTAGATACCATTCACTTTTGTTTTAAAAAACACTAAATAGCTATTACTATGTTTAATTTGTTTTTATGATATCATGTTTGATATCATAACTGTTGAACTGCTTTATGTTTGAATACGTATTAGATTTATTTTATATTTTAATGAAATATATAAAGAACTACAGAATATTTTAACATTCAAACTATTTTGAAATATTAGTTTGAATGATTTATTATCTTATAATCAGTTACATAGTTGATTAATTAAAGGGGTGCGTATACGTTTTAAGATAGAAATTTATTAACCCTATTTTTAATAAATCACTTATTATTAGCACAACAAAAAATACAAACACAAGATTTATTTTTTATCAAATAAATTTTGTAAATGTTAAAATCAAGGGAGCACTAGACCTTTTCCTGTAATAAATGACACTTATTAAAAAAAAACAAAAAAAAAAACTTAATCACCAAAGCATAAAGCTATGATAAGTTAAGTTAAGCATAAGCTATGATAAAGCATAACTATGATTACATTTGCTTCAATGAATTGTGTATATATTCTATATACACCATCATGCTGCTTTCGATTGTCCAAGAGATCGGTATGCTGTGAGTGCTTAACCTTAGTATTATTTACAGTTTGTACTTATATGTGATCAATTAAACTATAGAAGATTAACTGAAGAGTTATTATTCCATTATGAAGTAGTAGTACCATTACATCAAGACTACTTATGTTATATACTATTATGTATTTTATTGAAAATTTTAAAATGGTGTATATAAAACTCTAGAAAAATCATGTGTTTTGTTACGAAAGTCAATGTTACATTTCTATGATGTCTCTATATGCCTCTTAAAAACCCTTTTCAGTTTTGTTCATAAATAAAAATAATTTAATCCTAAATTTTATACAGATTTCAGTTCTACGATATACACCAATGAATAGTATTTTAATAACTTGGATATAATATTTTTAATAGCCACATTTTTTAAATACAACAAATATGGAAAAGATGTCATACATTTTTCAGTTGAAATTTATTTGATCAGTAAACGAATTAACACAGGCTGCAATGGCTGCATTTCTTTTCCGTCCCAACAGTGTACTACCTCCCGTCACCTATTATTTCGATGTTTTAGAATAAATATTCTGTTAATTGAATACAACACTGCAGAAGGAATTTCATCATGAGTAAAAAAAAGGAAACATATAATACTAAATGAACATATACTTATTATTTGTTTTATTTGATGAATGATATTATTATTTGCTTCTCAAACGCTACTTTAATTCTTGATATATTTTTTAATCGGGAATATCCATTTTATGATAATAGCAATAAAATAATAATAATTAAAACCCTATCCATATAGCAAAGGAAAATAAAAAATGAATAAAGTGTATTTTCAGGACAAAAATAAGTTCTATTCTCGAGTTAATATTTTATATCATGTTAATGTGAACATTTCTTAATTCAAACAATAACTTTGTCATTAGTTTAAAATTTTACGGAACATCAGAATAACACCGGGAACTTTGCCCGGGGGAGTTATTAAACATCGACCATGCCCGGGTGAGCGGCGGCGGTTGGCCTGATCGAAGAAAGGCACGTCTTGCCAGAGGTTGAACCACAATCCTCGGGCACCGCAGAGCTGGTCTGGTCCCTAAAGTTTTATACACGTGGATATCGCGAAAAGTTGATAACTAGATTAAAAAAAAAAACATTTTTGTGTCATATTCTAATGTATACTTGGAATTTGGTCACACTTTTCTGTAACAACATGGGATATGTTACATTGAAATGTGACATACCTTTCTTAAAAAATGTAAAAGTATTACACGACTTCTCAAAAATGTTTATTTTGAAAGAGCATATAACATTATTATTATTATTATTATTACTAAAGAAAAAGATTTTTTGCGTGATATATGACTATACATTTTTATGTATGATGTGTATATGATGGGTGACTTAATTTATAGAGTTCAATTTAGGTTAGTTATTAACTACATTTTTACTTACTGAAAGTGTGAGGTACTGTAAAGTTCACATTGGTGTTAAAATTGTGGGTTTTATTTATGATTTAAGCTTCTTTTAGATTTACAAAATGTTTACAAGGACTTTTACAATAAATCCCTGAGTTATATTAATCAATTTATCAATAACAATAATACCATATTTCACGAAAACGGATTGTTTGGTGAAAAATATTTAACAGATTTCATCCTTAGAATTTTATTGATTTTAATTTAATAGAATTTAAGATTTAACCAGTGACAAAATTGAAATCAAAAGTTTTGATTTAACCAGGTCAATGTCAAATCTTAATATTGTTGAGTTAGTTCACAAATTGTAGAGTAAATTAGGAGAAGTAGTTACCAAGGTGTTATAAAAATGAGTTTGTATAGGCCTGAAGCAATCCGTTTTTATGGAAAAAAATTTGTGTAACTTATTTTAAATTTTGGAAATACTTATTATAAAAAAAATTACAAAGTAAGATTTTTATAAACCCAAATCTAAACTTTTATTTTACCATAACAAATTATAACAGTTTTATTCTACTAAAGATAAATTAGAGAAATAAAGCGACTAAATGAGGAGCAACTGTAATGGCGTTCGGATCTGGATCACGTAAAACATGAAGTGCATTAAGCCGAACGTGGAAAAGAGTTAGGAGCGAACTTAGGATTACGTAATGTTTTCAACCGTAAAATTAGTTTATAGGGCGTACTGAGATTTGAACTTGGGCTTGTGCGACCAATTTAGTTAGAAAAAGTTATACTTATAAAACTTTAAGAAAATTATTTTAATTATATTTATGATTTTTATGAATTTTATTTTTGTGTTTTCAAGCATAAAAGATCGACTTAGATGAATAATAAATACTTAAGATTTTATATCAATTGCTTAGAACGTTGAAAGTTTGACTAATTGATCTTCCATCAGATACCTAATCCAAAATTGATTATAGATATCAATTTTTACTTGTCAGTGAGCATGGACCCTTCTTTGTCCACTTTTTACACGTTAACGGCTTTACCGGACGTTCTCAATTTTTTTTCCATCAAACTAAATTTTACCAACTCTACTTGCCTGTGTGGACTTTGGTCAAAATTAAGGTTTGTTTGTAATATTTAATTTTCTTATTAGGTACAGTATATAGACATATTGAAAATTTTAATACATTTATGACTTGCCTTTAAGTTTTTTATTCGGTAATGTACCAGTTTTTAAACGTGTTAAGTTTAATTTTTAATGTTAATGTTTAATGTATTACTTAATGTATTTTTATATTGTATTTGTAATTCATTGAGTTTAATGCTTATGCCTAAGTATTTTGTAAATTCCCTCCTGTAATGCTAATAATTTAAATTTTTAACAATGATGTAAATAATATCATTATTAGTTGATGTATTTTATCGACTAATGCTAAGTGAATGACACTTTAACAATGTGATTACTATTCTAATAAACCATGCATAGTAGGGCCTATATATCTGTTTAAGAATGAATTTTTTCAAATAAAATTTATATCCTAATGACCTAAAACTAGTTGAATTTATATTTAATAGTAGTCGTGGATTATTTTGAATGAATATAATTTTTTTATTATGTAATTAAATTAATTTATAATTTATTATTTAATTTAATAATGGAGTTTTTATATTCGTGCTTCGCTGTGGTCTATAGTAGAGTATTAGATATGGCGTGACTTAAGTGAGGTTAAATATTTCAGGTTTAAGTTTGTCACTATACTAGTCTTAGGGTCCTGAACCTATCAATCATTAGAATTCCATTTGTATTGGTAAAGTACCATTTTTACTACATAAAAAATTAAAAACTAACTACCACTCAGATTATAATTTTAAAATGAATTCCACGTCTATAAAAAGTCACTGCATATAAGTACAACGCAGTATATTAATATAAATTTCCGTTTATAGTTTAAATTTATAGCCATAATAGGAGAACCTGAATAATATGCGATTTAAGCTACAGTATATCAAATTGACTATTACATATCAAAACTATACATTTTTACCTTAATCATTTATTTATTAAGATTCCGCAGCAACTTGCGACTCGTGATCTAGTTAAGTAAATAAATCTTTACTTTTTACACTATCGTGCAGTTTAAATCTCTTGTAAAACGAGTCATTTGTGTAGTTTTACTGGGTGAATCTTGTAACATAATAAAGTGGGATGTTGCATGGTTGTATAAGGGCTAACACTTTCAGGATTTGGTAAACATATCAAGTATCCAAAAGGCTTTCAGAGCTCTCAGCTGGACCCAGATCTCACATGAGGGTCCTTCACCCCCACCACGAGTGGAGATCATGCATTACCTCATTTAACCAGCTCCGATAGTCGATGGTCACCTCCACACGTGTAGCATTACTATTATATCGATAATTACTGCCATTATTGCAAATAGTTTATATGAAATTATGTAATGCAACTACCTTAATACGAGACAAATATTTTATATGTAGATTTAGTTTAATTTTGGGTATACGAGTACTATAAAACAGAAATATTTAAGAACTGATTAAATACCATAACAGTAACAAAATTCAGAAACTGTGTCAACTTTTGAAGTGAGCGAACAAAACGCTCTAGGGTAATTTAACTGCAGAATACGTTGTGCTTTATCGTTATTTTAAATATTCAGAATTTCAATCAACAAATGCACTCAATAGCCTTATCACTACTCAATCCGGGCATTACATGATGGTCGGCTTACCAATTAGAGCATTCCCCTGACTGGCCCTTAAAAACCTATTTGCCTTGAGGGTGAATAACGAGTTATCTTATGTAATAATACTTCTTTACAATATTCTACAAATATGAAACCTACCTTTTACAAAGAGGGTGATTTTAATGATTTAAGATATAAAAAATCTTGTAAGTTTTCGTGAATAATATTGTTTGTAGACCTATGGGTTCACTCTCAAGATTATGACATAAAGTGTATATAACTGGTGTAATTAGGTATGAATATTTTAATTTTATTAATATAAGATTACTATACCATTTATTTTTTCTTGTTCACTCTTTTGTAAAAAATTGGTTATATTCCTGGAGTTAAAGTGAGGAAATAATATTTGGAGAATCTAATTGCAGAGACTGAGTTCAAATTAAAAGCCATAAATAGAAAGCCAAGGCGCTCGGAAGAGGATTGGTTGATTTAAAGTAGGCTTACATACATTTCGCTAGAAGATACTGTTTCATTATGGATAATACCTCTTTGACCAGGTCGGAAAAGGTTGTAATTAAATTTTATTATAATGATCCAACAAAATATTTTGTAGATATTCCCGTTGATTCCTGTGCAAATTATTATTAGTAGGCCTAGTAGCTTAAGAGGTTTGAATAATTAGTATTAAAAGTATTTTAATTCGTTGAATGCTCATGATTGTTGTTGTTGTCAGAGAAAAGATTGTTCTCAAAGTTGATTCCTTATAGATATTATTTTAAACATCAAATAGTCTTGTTTAATTATTTTATAAATATTTTTTGAGAGATTTCGGAAACGGAAGACTATATAGGTTTACAGCTATGGCTTGCATATGAAATAAAATAAATTATATTCTAAGTGCTTATGAAAGAAACGTATTACCTCTTTATGTCGGCTATATAATTCGCAGCCTATTTGTTTCAGGAGTTCAACATATGAGAAGAAAACAATGGAATGATACAAGATAAATATTTGATATTAGTGAAAATACTTTTTCAAAATTTGTACATGTAAGTGGCAATTACAGTATAGTTTAAAATATGATAGTAACGTTTGAATTTCCAAATAAAACAATATTTATTTAAAACTAACTATAAGTTAACTTAAAATTAATCTTTTGTTGTATCGACTAGGCAATAGGATTACTGTCTGTCTGGCTTGTAGCGAAGACTGGACTGTTTATGTTCCTTGATTAGCCTCTGAAATATTCATCCAGTCTTCACCCTGAAGCGTACATCTGTGTACATGATAATTTATGTATCCGTCAAACAGGCAAGACTCAATATTGGCTTGTAAAACTCTCTACGTAGGCCCTTCAATTAGTGTTTTTGCTCATTCGTGTACTATGAGAATCACGATAAGATTTAATCGCAAGCAGACTATTTACCCTATCTGGTATACGTATTTACTGTAATTTATTCGTACAGCCATTGTAGAAGCGTTGTTATACCATAACGATTTTAAAAATCCCCATCGGATCATCGCAGCTTGAATTTTATACAAATGCATGGTACCCTAGAAAACATCAACCTTTAGACTCCTGCGACGAACTAATGAATTGACAACGGCTGTAGCCTAAAAAGTTTAAAGATTAAGTAAGTCGGAGATCGTAACTGAAAGATTTGTATTTTGAAAACTTAGACATGTTTTTTTTTGAGAATTTGCTTCTAAACTGGAATTTGAACTTTAAATACCTAAATTTACCTGTTATCCCGGTTATTGTATGTAATCATAGAATTAATGCAGGCATATGACATAAAAGACATGTGACATAAGACATAAGACAGACATTTTCATTTTTATTTCAGAGTTTCATTGTGTTTTTTTTTTTTTTTTTTTTTTTTTTTGTAAATTTTAAGGTTTCAAATAATTGATGAAGATGTACTGAGTTATTTATTACTACGGATCTGATGATATAATAATGCCGAAATTTCAGTAATCCTATAATTACAAACAAGAACGGGAAATAGCATGTATTGTAAAACCACATTTCAAATTTTAAATAAGTTAACTCTGACTTACGGGTATTACATTTTCTAAAAAAATATTAATTAACAACCACGTCGCATCAGACCTGCGTACCCATAAATTTCCAACACATTTTGTGAGATTTTCTTTTATTTCAGCAATTTTAATACTAACAGAGCCCTATTTTCATGAAAATATTGCAAGTTTTATTTTTACTTTTTTTTATTGGTCGTTCCCCTTGGGCCGTTAGAGATAAATATTTGGCCGTTAGTAATACATTTTCTAAATGGTCAATACTTAGGCTAAATCGGTTCAAAAATAACTAAGCCATTTTTTTATCACGCTGTACATAAAAAGCATTAGATAAATAAAAATGTGTTATACTTCAACATTCTTTAGGCTATATTTCTTGCATTACAATAAAAAATCACGGTGGATATTAAACATATTCTTGATTAAATCCTCAATAAATTTGTTCTGACCGACTGGGTTGTGAAAGTCTATTGAATACTTTAATTAAGATAGCCAAAACTGGTGAAAAATCGATATCATTCCCTACGATGGACACCCTGCGCTGCCATTATATTGAGGAAATTGACAACAATCCGCACTGTCACATGCATGCGCAAATAATTTGTGGCTAGAAGGGGTTAAACTCCATTATTCAAATGGGCGTATGGGGAGAGGGGACCTTTGGTTACACTGAAAATGTTTGGTACTAGATTACAGACGTGTAAGATTTTAATGAAATAAAATGTTTTTTCCATGTGTTATAATCATGTGTATAAAAAAAATAATAAAACAGTTTACCAATATTTCCTTTGGAGTATTTCATATAAACGTAAACAGAAGTGAATAATAGTGTGCTATAAATTAACTTTGTAAATAAATTAACTAATAATAATATGAAATGATCCATATTATGCAAAACAATAGTTATTTCTATGAATAAATAGCTATTGTTATTCATTGTATATTGTTATCTACTGCACATCGTCACCTATTATAACTGTTGCACACTCCTAACTCCATTGGATCTAATCTTGTCACTATTGTCACATTAATGTGTATTCAATTTTTCAATAAGAGCATGAATATGTATCATGCCTATGTAAAATGGAGATGATCCGCTGAAACAAATAAATAAATAAACTACTCTTGAGGGGTGACAATACAATTATATCATATTCCTGTAAATTATTTACTAGCTTAATTATTTAAACAAACATAATTTTAAATGGTTATTCTATAATTATGAAAAATAATATATATTTATAAAAAATGATTTTCGGATATTTGATATTAATGGACTTGGAAACCACTGCCATGAAACTCGATATTTATATGAAACATTTTATTGAATATGTTAAATAAAATATTGTTAAGGTTAAAAAGCTTATGGCATTATAAAAAATCAATTATGATCACTTCTTAATTATTTAAACAAACATAATTTTAAATGGTTATTCTATAATTATGAAAAATAATATATATTTATAAAAAATGATTTTCGGATATTTGATATTAATGGACTTGGAAACCACTGCCATGAAACTCGATATTTATATGAAACATTTTATTGAATATGTTAAATAAAATATTGTTAAGGTTAAAAAGCTTATGGCATTATAAAAAATCAATTATGATCACTTCTGTAAATTGTTTTACAATAAAATACTTTCCATGTATTTCCGAAAAAAAACTTGTCTTAAAAGGTTTATTCTAGTCCATTAGATTACAAATGAGGCGCTTTTTAACGAATTCTTTCAGTGTTACCATGATCGACCGTATTAAGATTTGAGAATGTATCGACGCAATGCTAAAATTTCCACTATCCACAGAAGGATATTTCTACCTTAGATTATAATTCTACCTTCTAAGGGTGTTACAAATATAATTATTTTAACAAATCATGTGTAATATAATAAATACAAAAGTGACAATTTGACCACCCCGAAATAAACACAATAAAGAGAGAAACGATTGGATTTTCCTATTTCTTCAGTTTAAACTATACATACCACTTGCTGAATTAAAAGGCTCGTTTGTTTCAATGAAAATTAATGTAAGATTAATCGTTATTTATTATCCTTTTACCTTGTATATCATCAACATCCAAATTCATTAAATTAGCGGTTTTAATATTGTCATATTTTACATCCATATTTTTTAGACTTATTTAATAGACGTGTGTTGCTATATCTATGACACATACGATTTATTTGAAAATTGGATATTTTTTACAGGATATCAATCCTTAGCTTTTGTAACAGATAATAAGATCTTGTATAAAGCCTTAAAAACATGATAAATTGCATATACTACATCCATGAGGTAGTATATGGAATTACTGAACAATTTATGGAATTATTAAAAATTAAATAAAATTAATATCTCAAACAAATCAACATCAACATCTCATAATTAACCAACATCTCAATAAAATCAAAATCAATATTTTATTTTATTTTCACTTAAATAAAAAAGTTTTTTTTATTTAAAGAGTAGAAATGACGTAATGCACTTGGATTCAACACAACATTTGCAAGCATTGAAAACCTACCTACATAAAACTCGTCAGTACCAATTTGTAACTACGTTTTGAATACACACACAATCCGGGAGCAGCGCTGTCGCCCGTGGATAGCTAATTATTGGTGATATTGACATTCTTTACAGCCTCTGCCTCCAATTATAGATAAGCATCCATTAACCACCCGATGGAGCGCGCCATAACAGTTAATACACTGCCTAATCACGCTGTACGTTGCCTTATCACCATCTTAACTGAACCGTCTCCGTCTGGCGTGTACGACATACTGTGACGTTGAAACGATTTGGAGAGGAACATGCTTTGTTTTTTATTCCTTGCTTTCCATTCGTTGTTAACTACTAAAACGATGAAACGGTTACAAAATCTTCAGCTTCGTTCTTCGTGATTATTTGTTTTACCCAATGGGTGTCTTGCGATTTGTAAGACCATAATTTTAAATTAATAATGTCACAACACAGTCAACACGTATTATGACTTATTCCAATTTCTGAATGAAATAAAACAAATCTGCATGCTGAGACTGTTGCTGATTTACACTAGAAATGGTTCACTTGCAGGAAATATTGTTTAATTAGTCAACGTTATTATTGATGTAATCAAGTTTCCGGTACCTTAAGATGTAGCTTTAGTTTTGTCTACTTACTATGTAGTACCAAGACGGGAAGAAACGAAGCCCATAACAATATTTATATCAATATGGGGACCAAGGAAGAAATGGTTTCGATATCGGCAGTATTCATCCCCAGATTCAAGTGGGTGATAAAGTAATCACCTATAACTTTCTAAACAGGTTTCCGAAACTGACTCAGCTAACGTTTTGTTATTTTATTTTTTTTCTTATTTGGGTATAGAAACCTTTATCTCATCGGTGAGGTCCCAAGAAGTAAACTAACACCCCCACCTTAACCAAAAACTTAACACTTAAATTATTTTCATTAGAAAATTCTGATTTCATTACTGGTGTTACCTATAAGTATCTAGGGACTGAGTATATATATACATTTACGGTAGAGTGTTGTATCATGAGTGCTTTAATGTTTGAAATCAGATATATTCTACATAATTTAACCCTTTCAATTTTTAGCTGTGGTAAGAGCTAGATATTGAACTTTTAATTCTGTACCATTATAAGGTAAGTCCTATCATAAGTTTTGCGCAATGCTTAAGACGAGAATGAGAATTGCCATGCTACATTAATAATCTTAATAATTAATTATTTTTCTGTATGACATATTCTTTTAACAACATGACCATCCTAATGTTGATGATTATTTGGAAATCATCTCTAGTTTTATTTACTGTATACCAGTTTTATAGTTTGTTTAGTGAAAGCGCAACATTTAAATTAAACTCGTTTGTCACATAAACGTATATAAATAAATTTTGAGATCTATGTATTAATATGTATAACTGTTCAGGAAGTATGAAGCCGATGGATTTACAATAGATCCACAGCTGTCGGTGTTCTAGCTCCTGTTTCATGTAATCATCATAATAATTATAATGGTGGGTACCCGCACGTAACATATAGTCTGTCTCAGACAGGCCAGACACAAGCATGTCGTTGAAACCCACATTACCTACTAGCATACCAGTAATAGTTGCGTCATATGTCGTTCGGCATAATCGCGTTTCATGTGTTATATATCATTATATATAATTTGACTAAACACATCTTACAATTGAAAAACTTCACACAAGTTTTTTTGATTTTGGTCTTATAGAGACATATTTTTTATCTTACAAAACAAAATTAACAATTAAAAATTAAAACTAATATTTTAATATTAAATTAAAACTAATTAAAAATATTAAATTAAAACTAACAAGAAACGAAATAAGTAGTTAGTTCTACTATAAAAATGATAATTTTTGCACAACAAGGAATGATATATACGTATTGAAATCACAGATTTGCGATGAGTTTGTCATTCATATGGAACTACATTATATGCTCAGTCCCATTTTACAAACAATCTCTGTTGAAATGGGCTCTAAAAGGATTGGGCAGGTGGTGCTACTGTTAGTCGAATTTTCCTCCCCTCCAAATCCTCTTACTAACTGTAAACAAGGTGCACTCAAGCGATTTGGCCAGCTTGACTTGCTGAAATAACACGATTGAGCTGACTTGGATTTGAAGTAGTAGTAATAATATATGAATTTCTACGGTAAAATAATCTTACATCATTTTTACCTTAGGCTACGTCCATATCTTAACTTTTGAATTAAAAATAAGGTAACGAAGAACGGCAGCAGCAACGGTGCAATCATTAGTTGTACTGAAACAAAATTCTATAATGGGTAAAATAACAACAAAACTTTAGGTTGTTTATAAAAAAATTGTCACGTGCTGTTATAATAACAATTATTAATTTATATTTAGATTCAGACATAAATAACGACATTATGTCTAGTATTAGCGAAGTAAATGAAAAAATATATATTCTCAAAATGTATTCATAAGTAATGATATCGTTCATAAAATATACTCCAAAAATATAAAATGATCCTTTTAATCAAAAGCAGCGTCTTCATAATGGTACACATTTACAAGTTTGGCCAACTCTGAACGCTCATAATCATGAAATTAAATTTTTGTACTACTATATAGCATGATTAGGGTCCATACAAATGTTTGTTTCCTGTGCGTATGCAAAATATGCAGAGAAGTATAAAACATCATTAATGTAAAAGGATAGTTTATAGTTTTTCTTCCACATAACGCCACTATTGTCCATCCGTCTGAGAAAATTATTCTTTTAGGAGTAGCTAATATTGAAAACCGGGTTAAACTTAGGTTGCCACACTGAATATGTACCAAAAGCAACTATCATGTTCCAAGACAAAAAAAAACCATTGTAAAGGTTTTTTTTTGTAATATTATTTCCCTTTTGGAATGTCCTATTAATGAATGACTTGGATAATGTATTAAAAGGTAGGATAGATAAATTTTTCTATTGTAAATCGATTTTGAAAAAAACCGTATTTATGATATGATTCAAGCTTTTAAAATATGTATTCTTTTGTATTAAATAAATATTTTAAAGGCACAAAAGCTACTTTCAAACTACAGTTGCACTCCGCAGTCGGGTCGTCTTCTGACGCGAGTCTCAGTTTACCGGCACTGAACTTGGTTCAGTAGAAATCCAACAGAAAGCGTTCAGTGTATTGTTCGATCACAATTTAAGCGAGTTTATGGAGCGCGTTCAATGAGATCTGAAAAAATGTGCCCAAGTTACTTTTTTTTAAGTTCATAAAAATAAATTATACTAAATTAAATATTTTTCTACCCAAATTGTCTGGTATAGTCTACCATCATAAGTACTAATAAAATATATCTTAAATAAATTTTTTATGGATACTAAGAAAAATTATTGTATTATTTTTCAATCAGGTTCTGTCATTTGATTGCATTGGAAAATTTACATCTTTTCTTTTATAAGAATGGATAACAAGAAAGATTCATATAGACAGTTTTGGAAAAAAGCCTTTATTTGTTGTAATTTATTAAAAGTAGGCCTACCTAAAATATTAATTATACTTTTTAAATCTGAAGGATACATTTTGGAGTATTTTCGTTAGACATTTACGTACAGTATTACAATTTTACACAACTTGACTAGTAAAGAGATTTTTGTTACCCAACCAAAAATAGAAAAATTGGAATTTCAAAAAACTAATAGAATTATTTGAAATATGTCTTAATTAAACTGCAAGCAAATCACAATTTTCTTTTACTTTTCAATGTTTCGCACGTATAAATAATACTTTGGTTTTATTTTATCTACTCTTAGCCTTATTTTAATAAATTAAATCATCTTTTCAATAATATTAACATAGTGATTTTATATTTTGCCTTAATCATAAAACAACTTTAGGATTAGTAGAGCACATAAATGATTTGTGTAAAATTTTGATAGTAGATGGGTTTTGACGAAATATGATAAATTCGGGTATATAATACGGATCCTTGCTACTATTTTTAAAAAAAAACCATTCATAAAAAAAGAATTTCTAATTTTCAAGAGTTTGCAGTATATTGGCCGTTTTCAAATTTTATCCCTATAAGACAAATAATTTAAATTCTAAAAATCCGCTACTCCTTAATGTTGGTAGAAAAAGAATCATTTTCATGTAATTTTTAAGAAAACTTTTATAGGACGCTGCAAAATCAAAAGTTTTATACTATTGATTGAAAACAACAAAGTATTCTCAACATTTTTGTTCTAAGCCCTAAGTATTAAAATTTCCTTTAAAGTGGCGTCAAGATGGCTTTTAATTTGGCTTTTCCAACCAATATTAAAGGCATAGCAGATGTTTAAAATTTATTAGTCTTATGGGGATTAAAAAGAAGGGGCCGACACTGCAAACTCTTATGGAAGTAATACAAAAAACAATAAAAAAAAATCCTTCATATGTTAATGTGCGAGTATTATGTAAGGCGATCACATCAGTGGAATGACTCTGGGTTGTCAGTGTGATCTAATTCTATCAGGTGTCGAAGTGAAAGGCTGGAGTCTACTATTGTTGCCATCGAACAATCCGACAGACGTAACAATCGATGACGACATGTCGTCCCCTCACAGCTGTCAGGATTCATCTGCTGGTATAGTATACCAGCACACCATGTACGTTGGGACGAACATCATTACAAGCCATTTAGAAATTGATTTTATTCTTATAGAAGCTTCATTCCAATATTTTATAATAAAGAGTGTCGATTGTAAACCTCCTTTTCACTTAGGCTACATACTAGCTTTCTTAATACAGACCAATTCAAGAGTTTACTAATAATTTTTTTTTTTTTAAATACGTTTAAAAGGTTTGGCAGTATTGGTTTTATTTACACCGATGGTTTTAGTCGATATAGGTACTCTTTGATTTTCACGTATCCTTACAAAATTTATGATAATGTATTAGGTTATGCTGCACTGAAACAAAACAAATGTGAGTTTAAAAGACGACTCTGTAGTTTTATCTGCGCAGTATAAGAACTCCTCCCAACACGAAATAATTATGTGAAGGAGAAGAAATATGATAAATGATAATAATATTATCACAAGTGCTATGACTACAACTTTCCTTATGCGGTTTCACAAACACAATAATTTGATCAAAATACAAACAATAAACATATTGCTCCCAAAATATATTTTTTATTTTCACAAATTACATTACTTGCCTTGACACAACTAAACAAAACACATTTCAATATCTTAAACAAACACCTTTAGAAACGGATTATAAATTGTAGGATAAATCTAAGTGAATAAAAGTAGTTTTTGTTTCAAAGTGAGTAGCAGAAAATATTGTAATAAAATATGGTTCAAGATTAGAAACCTAAACTAGGTAGTAGGTGGAAATTCGTTTCTAATATTTATAAAGTATATTAAATTGGATAAAAGGGCAATATTAAAACGAACCGAGAAAGGAACACGGAACCATTAAAACTCTTTGCTCGAGTACACTTAGATAATTTGCAAATTGATAAAATAAGTCCTCAGCAACGTTTCTCAACAAAAAGACAAATTAGGAGCGTCTCGGGAGAGTGAAAGCACTCATTGAAAGAGTCGCGAATTTTACTTTGTAAAGTTGGCAACAAAGCTCAAAGTTGAGCTTAGCCCCACCCGCCGCGCCGCTGCCGGAAGACAAGTTATTTTCTTGAGAGCATCTGCTTTCTGCCCTGATTAATCTTTAACTAATTTCCATTAAATTCTGGCCTCCTGGAGTTTTTCAGTGGAATTAAACACAATTATTTAATTAACTTTGTTCCGGATAACGTTGAAGATATTTTGGTATCAATCTTGCAGGATCATTAAGGACTGGTCAAAGTTCAACATGCATAAACTGTATTGAGTTTTGCTTCCATTGATTCTTTGCATCCATCTATTTATATTTGTGGTTATTTGTGTATTTTTCATGTATCTTACTATCAGAACTAAAAATTAAAATAAGTAAAACGAATTTCATAGGACAATATTTTATGAAAAAAATTTTACAGTTACTACTGTATTTAGTTTTTATAATCACATGCTCGAACCGAATATTATTGAAAATTTTAATTTAAATTTCAGTTTAGTGAACCGATTCTGCAGAAAACTGTACTTGTGTGTAGCAAACAGCCTTCGGTGTTGTAATACACAGTTGTGCTCGTAACGAATTTTAATACCTGAAGCACATCAATATTATTTCTTAAATATCTTAAGATTACCACATGTTTGAAAGAATAAAGGAATACTAGAGATCGCCTTCTGGTCGAAATTCGACCAAAATGTTTGTATTTTGAGTTTAAGAATTTTCTATAACTAAAACATCTGATCTTCCTGATTTAATAGCGTATGTTCTTTCTTACAGTACATCAGCTGTCTAATGATTCAATCACCCTTCTTCCATAAGATTAACATTGAAACTTTGAAAGCCTGTAGGGCGTAGCCTTGAGGACTGATTTTAATTATAATGTGATTCTGCTCATCTACATGACAATAACTTTCTAACGGTATGCACGGATTTCTCCTACGATGGGCACAAGCTGAGAAAAAAGGAGGAAAAGGAATATGCTTGCCTATTAATATATAGATAGTTAAAACACGTACTTGGGAGTATTAATGAAAAAAAATAAATAAAAGACCACCTTATGTTGTAAACTTGTTGGATATAATATATTACACTAACTTCTCTTTTTCTCCTAAAATATTGTAAAAATTTAATTTATGAGGCATTACTGTACTTCGTAAGTAGTTTTGTAGTAAAACTATAGCAGCAAAACTTAACTCCGTAACTAAAAGTTTTCACAAGATATTTTATGTAATAAGTTTCAAGGAAGAGCTCGCAAAAGCGTGCAAAGAATTTCTGTACATCCAGGCCGTAGTAAAACTTTGCATACTCAAGTGAATTCAATATAAGAGGCTCTTAACATAAAAGACTAGTTTTACATTTTAGAAGATTACCTTAGGCATTTTCATTTTATCTCTATTTTATGAAAAAAAGTGTTGCCCTAGATAATAACTGTAAACACTTTTATAGAATGACACATTTCTGCAAGTATGTTTTTATGTTATTACAATGGTTTTAAGTTAGCATACAAAAGAATGTAAAACATCGCATTCATTATACGTAAATTCACTAATATACATATTTTAATTGATTTATAATTTTTCAAGCCACAACATTACATTGAAACAAATATCAGAAGGTGCGTGCAGATAAATTCTGTAAAATAGAATGTTTTATTAGTAATTTATTTAAATTGTTGTAAAAATTTTGCATAAAATCCACTGTGTTAGTCTAATATTCCAATGCGAAAATTATGGGTTATTGATTAATTGATCAAACAAGTATACTTTGACATAGCGTAATTCCTAGAATTAAACATTGACAATAGAACTTTTAAGTCAGCCCTTATAAGAACGGGAAAAAAATAATTGTATGCACAACTTGTAAACCTCAACAGGAGTGAAATAGTTAAAACGCATTATGTAGGTTTAGTGTGTGTAAATGGCTGAGATCGCGCAATATCCGGTAATGAAACATTCAGGAACGCCCTGTACGCCGGGAAAGTTTTAGTGGATCAAGTTGAGGCGATACAAACAGCAGGAATGTTGCTCGGGGGAGAGTTTGAACACCTCTCTCGCAGTTACGGCCGCTGCCATCCCAATCGGCAACCCGGCAACCCTCCTCGCATAGCCTACCCGGCCCTTCTTTGCTCTTCGTATTGCTTTTCTTTAATTTACATAATTTACATGTAAGGGGAAGAGGATATAAGCATTGAGTTATTTTATGTTCAGCCGCTGTGAAAAAAAGAATTGTAAGGACTTTTAGAGGTGGAATAGAAAACAAATACTTACGGTTTTAGGCGATGAACACCCCGTTAAATAGAAACGGTATTTTTGGGCTTCAAATTAAAGCTATGTATAGTATGACTCGAATAGTATATTTTACTCAATGACCTAGTATATTTTAAAAATATTTCTACGCTGCTCTTTTAAATTTAGTTTGCCAGTCATGCAGAACATTATAATTTTTTCAAACATATTTTTTTATTTGATGAAAAATTCCAAACCAATTATTCTTTTAGCAACTTACAAATTAAATAAATCAATATACCGTTCGGTAATCCAATATTCGTAAGTCAGTGGAATAAATTCCCTGGGGTTGTGTTATATTAAACTCTTCTGTATTAACTCTGCTTCTAGTGTGGTTATTTTTAAGTAAAGATTTAACAAAAAACTCGCCATTTTAACAACAAGAACACCTAATAGCAAACTGTCTAAATAGTTGTTTTGCAAATGCCTAAGGCAATTTAATTTTTCGATGGTCTATTTCTATGTAAAAATACGTGTAGTACATGATTTATAACAGTATTTATTATTTAGTATTTTATTTATACGAATAACTAACGAACACATTTAAATATTAACACCCTATCGACTTTATTTAGTTCATAAATCATTTAGTTTGTTATTTTATGATTTTGGTTTAAATATGACATATTAATGCTTTTAAAGTATATAATTTTTCTTATATTCTTGGAATTATAGGGCCTACACTCTCGACGAAGTTCCAAACAATTAACACCCAAGTGGAACATTCCCACTCACCAAACCTTCACCCCATGACCCAGCATTGAGCATGACACGTATTCGAAGCCGAACACTTCATAAGTGGCGATTAATATACAAGCTGAAACATATAGCGGGTTAGTTGGACAGTTAAATCATATTTACCGTCGCACAGACGGGCTTTCACAACAGAAAAATACGACCACCAGTTCACAAAGAGTGTTCGACAAGGCGGTAAATCTACATGAGACAAATACAGGGCTAAACACACAGGGAGTAGGCCTACGGCACGACCGCCGCCGCCGCGCCGCCGCCCGGCACGACAATGTTTATGGGGCTGGGAGTCGCTTACCGGTTTCGAATTCGATTGTTGATAGCGCTCCGCCGCGGTGTTCGACAACCAATTGGAGTAAATGAGTGGCCCTCTCGGCCTATTACCGTATCTTCCAAATTGCATTAAATAAATTCCATTAATCGATCGTACCCAAGCTCAGGACTGCGGTGGGTACTGCATGAGGGTTGTCGCTTGTCATAATTCGTTTGAGACTATAAATGAGAATATTTTTTTTCATCATACTGCACGTAGAACAGCCGTTTTCTGGCCTGTATTTAGTCCACAGAGTTGGAGTTTTCTTTAGCCTTTTAAAAGTGCACCGAAAAAAACATCTGTTAAATTTTTCCGTGCGCTAAACCTCAAAAGTTGTTTTTTCTTAAGCAAAAATAATATTAATACAAAACAAATAAGGCCAATGTAAACAAAAATCTACTTGCAAACTAAAATTTTAATGCAAGATTTTGAAATTTCCTTAAAAGGGGATTCGCTACTGAAAATGGGTAAAAATCATGAAAAATTCAAAAATTTTATTTTTTCATATTTTTGTAGTTTGGACCTTATTACATCAAAAATATATAATATAAGTCATGTTTGAACGTTATTTCCATGAAAAAAAAATAAATAAAAATTATGCGTTACTGCACGCTCGCGAAATTTCACGATTTCATGTCATCGCAATTATTACGTTACATTTCAGCTTAGGTTTTATATGTAAATATATTCCCGTATTTACAAATAGTCAGAGCAATAAACGCCTCAAATAAATCACTCTTTGACAATTTTACTTACTTGTATACTCTTTGAAAATTACAAAACAAAAAAAATGACATAAACTGGAGTCATATGATCAGCTGCTCAATGTCAACAAACTGAAATTAGTTGGTCTGCTGTTTGGTTTTTGTGTTGTCATCGTGATTATTTTGTAAGCTAAAAAACTAAATATGGGTAGAGTAAAGAAGATAGAAGAAGAGGGTAAAACATATGGCGCAGGGGAATTTTAAAAAACAGTGAGTAATTAAAACTTTCCGAAGATAGACTAAATTCGTCATAAGCCTAAGACATATATTTTTAAATATTTTTTTTTTTATTTTTTTGAGGTAAGCCTGATGGTAATTTACTTATTTTTTGAGTTAATAAGATAATGTAACAATAAAAAAAGTTTTAGCAAAAAAACTGTTCATTTATATCATTGATTTCAGTAGGCCTACAGCTTTTTATTCAAACGCTGTTTTCCGCAACTTTGAAATTTCACGTTTTTCAAGACGTTTTTCAAATTTGATATATTTTGAGAACCATTAGAGGTACATTGATGAAATTTTACTACTTATTCTAGACAACATTAGGCAAATATTTAGGTAGAATTAGGTATCTAAGTTTATCAGGTACTAAAAAATATTTTTTTTTTAATTAATTTTTTTTTGTACTAATAAAAATTTATGTTAATATGTCATCGCAAAAAAGTATCGGAGATATTGTTATGAATCTACCTAAATATGAAGTTAGGGCAATTGTCTTTAAAAAACACCAAAGTTATGAAAATCCATAAAGAACTCTCTTCAGAATATCGATTTTTAAAAACCCTTACAAATTGACCGACAAACCTCTATTTTATTTTTTTCCACATATAATTTATATTTAAAAGTAAACCAGTATTTTTCTATTTTTTTTACCTCATACTCTGCATGAAAAAAATAGTTAGTCCACTTTTCTTATGATTTAAAATAAATCACCCTTTTCAGTAGCGAATCCCCTTAATTCAACGTATATATCAGCTGTTTATAAGGAACATTTAAATTAAGATGGAAGACAACTAATGTAAACAGATCATGAAATTTTAATTAATTTACTTTAAAATGAGTCTATAATATATACAGCCCCATGTGTAACTGACTCACTGACTGACTCACTGATGATATTAAATTCCTGAAGCGACCGTTTAAGATAGAGACTTGAAATTTGGCATGGACATTCTTTGAGATGTTTCAATTTAGGGAAAATCATAAAACTACAACTTTTTTTACTTTTAAACTATAAAAAAGGTAAAAAAATATAGATTTGTCGGTAACGTAGTTCAGCCGTGTGAGCGTAGCCTTATATCACCGTTTGGGTAACGTAGATCACTTTGCAGGTTTAGTTCTCGCTCGTGTTTAAATTATCTCTTTCAACTACACCCGTGTGTGAAATAATCATAGTATTTATTTAAGAAATTGCTCGAAGATCAATCTCAAGGTTTACGATGGTGTGGTACTGTGTTGAGAGTGGATCATTCCACCAGTTTGATTCCCGCTTTGTTTCTTACAGTAATAACGCTCAGTGTGTAGCTAATGCAGCATGTGCGCTAGCTTGGAAGTTCGTTGATGGTGAAGTTTATTCTCCTTTTAATGATGAAATATTGCATTTAGAAGTGCAACTTTCTTTAAAAAACTGAACTAAAATCAATTTATTATTAATGCCAGCTAATATTATGTGTTATTCTTTAACGTTTTGTTTTGTTGGTCCTTTACCCTCCAGTCAGTTTTTAAGTTAACTTATTTATCTATGTGGGTGGTTTACCATGTAGACGTTACCTTTTAATAACGACTCTAATATTAATAATTCCTTCAATATTGCACATGGACATATCTTGCACCGATATCAATAAAAGCACCAAACATATATAATTGTGATATCGTAATACATTTAATTATTATCTTTCTGTTTTATTTATATTCAGTGTGTTATATTATATTTTTATACACACTTAAAATATGCTTTTGAGAATTTTGAAATATCTATTAACAGAATTAACAGATTTAAATGTTATGTTCTCGGTTCATTTTCAATTTATTTTAGATTACTTATCCAAATACACCCCAATTTTAATTTCGGCCGAATTTCGCATTTAATGAATTTACTGTATATTTTTTAACCAAGCATAAGAGGCGGTTTAAGCAACTCGTTAACACAGTATTTCTTTACACAATATAAAACCTCTTCTTGAATTCACAATACGGTTACATTGGCCCTAGCCAGTGGGACCGTTGAAGTGCCCAAAATGGCAGTGCTGCTGTGTGTGTGGCGCATTTAAACCGTAACACTTCATTTTTTACACAAATTGAAGTTTTTCTCATTATGTTGCTGAATAACGAATTCATTATATGGCTAAGATCTAAGGTTTCATTACATTTTCTAGACTTGAGTTTACTCAGGTTGGAAATTTTCTTGTAGGTTTTCGCACAAAAAATTACTTGAAACAGTAATTATAACTTAATTTTCTACTATTTGTATGCTGTCCCTCAATATGGATCCCCAGATTGAAAATAGTGCTTCAGTTGATAGTTCTGGTGCAGTTTTAATTTGAAGAGTTGAACGTGTCCCACACGTTTGACATCCCGTCTTTGACATATTTGCCGCTGTCCAATCAGGATTAGATATCAATTTGGGAAACGATTAAATTAAACATATAAAGTTATTGAACGATTGAACTTTTCATTCTTTTGGCTGGTATATTACCTTCGCTATTTAAAACTTACCTATTACCCTGTGATCTAATACATACTACTAGGGCTCTATTTTATAAATTTTCTGAACCAAAATATATAATATTTAAAATTGTAAATTTAAAATTACTGATTTTGAAAGATAAAATTGTTATCGTTTCTCTACATCGTACATACATGATTCCTGAATTTCTTGGCCTCCCCGTGGCAGAACTGAAGCATCTTAGCCTACACTATATTTTTCAAAGCTTATTTATTGTGAGTAGTGTGTATTGGCCGCTTTTGTTACTGTCATGAGGGTTGAGCCCTCCACTAGAATGTTCATTGTATGAGGTTTTGATAGTAATTTACGGAATTGGGGCAACCAATTATTGGGTTGGACCCTTCATCCATCGTAACACCTAAAATATTCACATAAATTGTTCCGTGGAACTAAACTAATTCATACTTGACTTTTTATTAATTTACGATTTAGGACAACCCCTTATTCGAGGCAACCCCTAAGGGGCATGGGGCGGAGCCCCATCGAGCCGTAGGCGAGTCAATAATATATACAGCCCCATGTGGAACTGACTCACTCACTGACTCATCTATCAAAATTCTAGACTGCTTCCGAGTGAGCTGGAAACTTGATTTTTGGTATGCGGGTGGCTATTAAACTGATACCCCCGGGAAAAGTCTGAAAACCGACAATTTTTCATTTCAACCCCCCCCAAAAAAATAACGAAGGGTGGAAACCGTTATCCCCGAAATGTAAGGTTTTACTATTTTCGCTGTAACTTTTGAACGAGAGGTCCTAACTCAAATCTGATGGAAAATCGTAAGTTGGGAATTAAACGCTCTACAAGTTTGGTCCTATGGTATTTTGCCGTATCTCAACCCCTTCACTCTTAAAAAGGGGCGTACTTCCAAAATTTCTAAATTCATCAACAAAAATTGCACTATTAAAATGTGTTTCATTTACTATTATGGCACATCGATGAGTGAATATTTCTACATGTCATGCCCTAAAATAGATCTAACTATAGTAGCATTCATTGAACAAATTCTACCTAAGTTTAGTCCAGTAAAAACGTAAACAAACGAAATCCTTAACATTTTTTCATGTATAGTGTTTGTAATTTACTTTTACCTGGTAAATATAATGCTATATTGATACATGTTTGCCATTATTATATTCTATTTTAGATGCTCTACAAGTTTGGTCCTTTTAAATTTTGACATATCTCACCCCCTTCACCCTTAAAAAGGGGCGTACTTTCAAAATTTCTTAAGTTTTTCAAAAAAAATTGCGCTATTTTGATATTTTTATGTAACATATGTGCATGAATTTCTATTTATATTATGAGCTAAACACGTTCTTTCATTCGCAGTAGCTTTTTTCAATTTCAATCGAAGTTTAGACCAAAAAATTGTAAAAACACAAAATTATTAAAATTTTTCACGTAAAGAGGCTGTAATTTACTCTATACTGGTAAATATACTGCTATAACGATATATGTTTTGAAATTACTATATTCTATTATAGACGCTCTATAAGTTTTGTCCTATGACATTTTGGTGTATGTCACACCCTGCACCCTAAAAAGAGCGTACTTTCACAAAATCGAATTTCTTTCACAAAAAATGATCTATTTGAATACTTTTCGTATACTTTTATGCCACATAGATGCCTCAAATTAAGTATATATTATGACCTTATCCAGGTCTTACTATACGAGCAGTTATCGGCCAATTTCAATGGAAGACTAGTTAGAAAGCTGTGAAAACAAAAAATTACAAACATTTTTTCTTGTATAGTATTTATTTTAATGTGGTTAATGCATAATTATATAAATATATTATTACTGGTTTTACATTCTAATTTTGACGCTCTACAATTTCGGTCACATGACATTTTGCATATCTCAACCCCATCTCCCTTGAAAGGGTGTACTCTGAAAATTTTCTTTTTATAAAAAATGGCACTGTTTTAATATATTGCATATTCTATTTGGTGTTTCTCTTAGGAAATTTTTAAGAACCCCTCCCCCCCCAACGCATCAATGACTCTTTCGTATAGTAGGAATTTTTCAATTAGGGGTGTCTGAACCGTTCCAAAGTTTTTTATTTAGTTTTGAATGGTATTTTCTAGTAGTATTCGTGGATTGAATTATTTTATTCTCTTTTATTATTATTCCACTCTTAGCTTCAACTTTCAAATAGGTGGTAACACGGAAGACACCGTATATATTTCAAGAAACATATTTTAAATATAAAGATAATTTTATTTGATACATTTTACATTTCGGGGATCCATATCCGCTTTGCCATAAGACCAATTTAGAGCTTCGATTTGAATTTGTTTAATGCCTGAGAGTTAAATGAATTCAGGTCAACCCCAGGTGGGTAGAGGGACTGAATCTCAGTACTTGAGAATTTCGGATTCAATAGCGAATTAGGTGAAACCAACTTGGGGCATGGGGGCGGAGCCCCCATCGAGCCGTAGGCGAGTCCTATAAATATACAGCCCCATGTGGAACTCACTCACTCATCTATACAAATTCTAGACTACTTCCGGGTAAGCTGGAAACGTGATTTTTGGCATGCGGGTGGCTTAAGACCTGATACCCCCGGGAAAAGTCTGAAATCCGACAATTTTTCATTTCAACCCCCCCAAAAAAATAACGAAGGGTGGAAACCGGTACCCCGCAAATGGAAGGTTTTACTATTTTCGCTGTAACTTTTGAACGAAAGGTCCTAGCTCAAATCTGAGGGAAAATCGTTAGTTGGGAATTAAATGTTCTACAACTTAGGTCCTATAACATTTTTCCGTATCTCATCCCCTTCACAATTAAAAAGGGGTGTACTTTCAAAATTTTTAAAATCTTTCTCAAAAATAGCGCTATTTTGATATATTTATTTACTATTATGTAATATATATGCATGAATTTCTACTTATATTATAACCTCAACATGTTCTTACTATAGTTGTAGCTTTTTGCAATTTTCATTCGGAGTTTAGTCCAAAAAAACTTTAAAAACACAAAATTCTTAACGTTTTTCATGTGAAGTGTTTGTAATTCACTTTGACCTGGTGAATATACTGTTTCCGTATCTCACCTCCTTCACCCTTAAAAAGGGGTGTACTTTCAAAATTTTTAAAATCTTTCGCAAAAATAGCGCTATTTTGATATATTTATTTACTATTATGTAATATATATGCATGAATTTCTACTTATATTATAACCTCAACATGTTCTTACTATAGTTGTAGCTTTTTGCAATTTTCATTCGGAGTTTAGTCCAAAAAAACTTTAAAAACACAAAATTCTTAACGTTTTTCATGTGAAGTGTTTGTAATTCACTTTGACCTGGTGAATATACTGCTATATCGATATATGTTATGCAATTACTATATTCTTTTACAGACGCTCTACAATTTTGGTCCTTTGACATTTAGGCGTATCTCACCCCCTTCACCCTTAAAAGGGGTGTAATTTCAAAATTTCTAAATATTTTCACAATAATTGTTCTATTTTGATATTTTAATTTACTATTATGGCACATGGATGCATGAAATGCTGTACATATTATATTCTCAAACAGTTCTTTCTATAGTAGTATCTATTTTACAATTTAAATCAAATTTTAGAAGAAAAGAAGTGTAAAACAACAAATTTCTTAAATTTTTTTTGTGTAAAGTGTTTGTAATTCACTTTGACCCGGTAAATGTACTGCCATATTGTTATATGGTTTGCCTTAACTATATTCTCTTATTTACGCTCTACAAGTTAGGTCCTGTAAAATTTTGCCGTATCTCACCTTCTTCACCCTTAAAAAGGGGCGTACTTTCAAAATTTCTAAATTTATTCGAAAAAATTGCTTTACTTTGATATTTTTATTTAATATTATGTATCATATATGGATGAATTTCTGTTTATATTATGAGCTCAACAGTTTCTTTCTATAGTAGTAGATTTTTTCCAATTTCAATCGAATTTTAGTCTAAAAAATTTTTAAAAAAAACATTAAATTCTTAACATTTTTTCGTGTAAAGTGTTTGTCAATTATTACTTAATTCTGGCAAATGCACCGCAAAATTGATATATGTTTTGCCAGTATTATATTTTATTTTAGACGCTATACAAGTTCGGTCTTATGCAATTTCGCCGTACCTCACCCCCTTCGCCCGTAAAGAGATGCGTACTTTCAAAATACGAAATTCTTTCGCAAAAATGCGCTATTTAAAGAAATTTTTTTACTCTAATGGCACAGAAATGCCTGAAATTAGTACATATTCTAACCTCGACTAGGTCTTACTATGGTAGCAGCCATTGATCAATTTCAATCCAAGTTTAGTCCAAAAGAATTGTAGAAACACGGAATTTCTAACATTTTTATGAGTAGTTTTTGTAATAGGTCACACCTGGTAAACATTACTGGTATATCGATATATGTTTGGCCAGTATTATATTTTATTTTGGACAATCTACAAGATCGGTTGTATGCAATTATACCGTATCTCATCCCCTTCACCATTTAAAGTAGTGGGGTTTGCCTACTCCTGGTCCAGTTCAAGGTCAGCGGTTGTAAGTGTTGTAGGGGTAGTAGCGGCTGGGGTTTTTTTTGACAGTGATGGGTGGGTTTTGGAAGTGGGTCAAGGTCATCCGGAGGGGGTTTTTAAAAATATATTTATTTAATAAAAACTCATCAGTAATTGGAGAATTGCTTTGTCATTATTTGCAGCGGTAATAGTTATTTTATTACTCTGTATGGGTGAATCCCGCTGTGTGTCCATAATTGCAAAAAAGGAGAGGTTCTAGGTGGTTACAGTGCGAGTTGATAGAGCAGAACAAGACATGTGTCTGAGGAAGAATAATCATATAAACCTGGTAATATAGTGAATAAGAATAATTGGATAGGATCGTCAATAGGTGTAACAAGATTGAAATTTTGATATTTCAGCATTTCAGTTAAGACAGAGTGTAAAATAGAATCAGTAGAACAAGTATTACAAAGGTTGGATTTTACAAAGTACAACGGGTGACAACTGAAGTATTTTTTAAGCTTACTCAATGTAGTACGCGGTTTTGAAATTGTAGAGTTAGATTGTTTCTTTAAAATGTGTTTAGTACGCAAAAGTTTTAAATGTAAAGTGTGCGAATCCATAATAATATTCAAAGGGGAGATGTGTACTCTCCAAAATTCAGCGAGTATATGAGTGGTGCCCGCAAGTGTGTCTGAATATATAGAGACTAATTAACATAATAAGCGCAAACATATGTTAGAGTAAGAAGAGTAAGTTAAAAAAATGTTTGATAGTCTTAGGGACTTACGGATAGATGTTTACTGTCGCCCTATCGCCATTATAATGGCGCACACGTGAGGTACCGATGCCGCTTATATAGGGTAGTGTGAACCCTCAACCCCCTCCCCTAAGAGAATGAGATAAAAGGGAAGAACTTCGGAGATTTCAGTTCTTTGTCGGGGCGGCAGCGTCGCGAAAGGTTCTAGTAGGAGGAAAGAAATAGTTAATAAATTTTTGTAAAATTACCGCTAGTGGTAGAAGTTAGTTAATTATTTTATAAGGGTTTAAGAACTGTGTCGTAGACGATTAATCGCAATTACATCTAGCATTTGTACAGGTAAAAATTGCAGTATAATAATTATATATTAATATATGGGTGTTAACTGTTTATAGTCTAAGTAGTTTAGTCTAGCAGCAGAAGTTAGTTAATTATTCTGTAGGGGTTAACTTGTATAATAAGTATAAACTAAAATAAAAATAGTAACGCGAGATTATTTGATATATTATATATAAAATAAAAGTGCATTTTTATATGTTAAGAAATAAATTACATAAAAAAAAAAATAGCAAGCTTAACAGGTGTAAGTTAAAACAAAGCATATGTTACATTACTAGGTGGTAGAGACTTACAGATTAGTTGTTTCAGCTGCGGTACCTGGGGAGTAAATGGCAGACGCGCGACCGCGTTGCGGCTTATATAAGCACAGATAGCGATTATGTTGAACTTGACCCCCCCCCCCCCCCCAAGAAAAAAGTGTTGACCCCCCCCCCCCCCCGTCACTTTCACTTATCAAAATGAATTAGGTTGATAGTGGTTACATTTATATAACACCAATTTAGCTTTAATATTGCCAATAGTTTAATAACTATAGTTAAGTGGCAAAAGAGGACAGGTAATTTTTTGCCATTACTCAAATAATAACAGGCAACAATTATGGTGTTACGCGATGGGGAAAGCCTCAGTGAAGCTCAACGGCGGATTAAACCAGGTGTTGCCTAACGTTAATTGCAAGGTACAACGCTCCACCTGCATTAGCGGCGACCTACATGTGAGGAATAGATCATTGGAAATTTCCACTGACGTTGGACGTTAGACGTTGTACCCCCCTCAAACCCCTACGGCTCTCCCCACCACTTTGTGAGCCGAGAACCTTTTTGGCGACTATCGCTGAGTTAGTTCGGAACAAATCGTCGGACGCGATGGTTGTTCCGAACTCAGAGGGTACCTCAAATATATAAGCGGCCGATATATATTTGAGTTATTCTTGCTGTTAGGGTTTTAATATTAATACTTGTGTGTGTGTGTGTGCAAAATGTTATTTTTAGTTTTAAGTTGTGTTAGTTTTAATTTGCGCATTGCGATGTTAGCATTAAGGTGTTATGGTATTGTTGAGGTTTGGAAAATGTGTTTTTGATGTTGAGTTTTGGTATAATTATTGTATGTGTGTGTGTGTACTAATAACCTTTCACAGCTAGCTGTTAGGAGGGTAGATTAAATTTAAATTTAAATTATAGAAGTTCTGTTGAACTTCATTAAATATGGGTGGGACATGCGTGTTGTGCCATAGGCAGCGCATATTTTTATTTTTTTAAAATTTTTAATTTTTTGTTAGGAAATAATTATATTTGGGTGGGTTTAGATTAAGGGTGGGAGGTTAGAGTTGCGTCTTGCATTAATTGTTCCAGACTCCCTATTATAATTGGATGGTCAAGCCCAGTGCCTTCGGGCCCGAGACTGAACCGCCCGTATCACAGCTCACCAAACTGGATCGCCATGTGCGTGCGGGCCAAAAATTGGGATCCCTTGCAAGACGTAACTATAGTGGGTTGGGATTTGGGGAAGTGTTAGGCAAACAGAGTGGTGGGGATGGCTCCGGCCGTCCCCATCACTTTGGTACATTATCATTTTTTGGTGACCTTGACCTCAATTAGGTTAATAACCCCCCCCCCTCCCCCTCCCCCTCCCCCTCCCCCTCCCCCTCCCCCTCCCCCCCCCCTCCCCAGCAATAATCTGGATTAGAAAATGACTAATAACTCAAGGATGGTTTGCCGGAATAGGGCAAGTGATACATCAATGAAAAGCTCTAATTAAGAGCAATATTGTGGTAAAGACAGAATTGTATTATTTTTTTTTTTACTAAAATTGTACCATAAAAAGAACACTTTCCACTCAATGACATGGCGATATAAGAGTGGTGTGGTTTGTGTTGAGAACATTCTTCACCTATAATAGCTAGAGTGAACATGTCTCCCCAAGATGCTTCAATATTTTATAACAAATGTACAAAAGTTGAAGAAGTATTGGAGGTGGATGAAGAAAACAATGAAGAAATTAAATAAATTGAAGTGCCTTTGTTAAGTGAAAATGTTGTAACAAGAATATTTGTGGATCTGAATTCACCAATGGATATTATAGGAAGGTTTTTAATTGAAGTTGTGACATAGATAGAAAATGGAAGATTAGTAAACATAGGATCTCCAATTTTGGTAGATGATAGACACACCTTTGGTGTATATTGGAGAAACATAGATCTGTTATGGCTGTGGGTGGAGGCATATGTGGAGTATTTGCAATTGGAAGAAAATATAGGCTTTAATCATTACTTTTCAGCTTTAGTGTTAAACTACTAATTCTAACATTTCACTAAAAAAAACCTTACAAATGTGGTGGGGGAAGCATTATATAAAGGGAATAGAAGAGAGAAGCATTTCATTTCCGTGCTAAATTTCAAAGAGTAAACATCAACACGATGCATCAATGTGAAATTTGCTCAGAAACTTTTCATGATAATATTCTACTAGAAATACATAAAGAATTATTCCATAATAATAATGAAGATGTAACAGAAACAGAATATGAAGATTTAAAACTATATGAAGAAGAAGAACCAAAAGAAGAACAACAAGAAGAAGAACCATTAGCAGGACCATCTAATGAAATACCACATCAATGTAAAATTTGCTCAGAAACTTTTCATGATAATATTCTACTAGAAATACATAAAGAATTATTCCACAATAATAATGAAGATGTAACAGAAACAGAATATGAAGATTTAAAACTATATGAAGAAGAAGAACAACAAGAAGAACAACAAGAAGAAGAACCATTAGCAGGACCATCTAATGAAATACCGTGTTTAAAAGTATTTGCTTTAGAAGGTAGAGTAGTAATGCACCACAAAATTCAAAATGAAAATTTGGAATTGGATCAGTTTTTTAAAGAAGTAAGAACAATTGTAAGTAAAACACTCACAGAAGAATTAAGAAGACTAAACTTTATTAAATTTGGCATATTATTAAATGCTATGTTTACTAATGTAGAAGGAGAAATGTCACCAAGAGGATTCATGACAAAAAACCAGACCATCATGGCAAGTTCAGATATTAATTCAATAGTTGAAGATTGTTTGGAAGAAATACTAACAAAAATTCAAGAACATGAAGGAAGAGGATCTGGTTGGAGTTTGGTTAGTATTGAGAGTATGGATGTTAGAGTTCATAAACACGGCTATGGATTAAGGGGTAGCAGTTATATTCCGCTCCCAAAGAAAATTTCAGACACCAAATCATGTATAAATGTTCAAAATGAAGATATGGAATGTTTTAGATATGCAATGACGGCAAAATTTGTACCACCTAACCATGCGGTTAGACCCAGTGAAGAATATGAAACACACAGATTTAGATATAATTTCCAAGGATTGACTTATCCAGTGGCTTTGAAGGACATCCCAAAGTTCGAAAAACAAAACCCTGGAACATCTGTTAATGTTTTTGGTTTGGACAGTTCGAATAAAGTGTACCCATTGCGTGTGGTGAAGAATGAACTCCCAGATCATACAGACTTATTATTACTTACAAAAGGTGATATTTCCCACTATGTATGGATTAAAAAATTTGAAACTCTTGTAAGTTATCAACTATGTAAAACTAAAAATAAGAAGATAGTTTGCAAAAGATGCTTCAATTTTCATGAAGAAAGAAGAGAAGGAAATGAATGGTTACAAGAGCATAAAAAACTATGTAACAACAACTATGAAGCAAAAATTATCTTACCGTGTCCAAGTAAGGCAGAGTTAAAATTTGAGAAAATCTCCCATCAATATCGGATTCCCATTGTTGTCTATGCTGATTTTGAATCGACACTAGTGCCTATTGAAAATAATGATGGTGATGTAGCAAGGAAAAGTGTTAAGTATCAGATACATGATCCAAACAGTTTTTGTTTAATGGTTAAATCTACTCTTTCTGAAGAACATCTAAATAAATTTAATTTAACTTCAAAACCTATTGTCTATCGTGGTGTTAATGCTTCTAAAATATTCCTTGATCAGTTGTATATAATAGCGGAAAGTGTTGAAAGATTGTACAGTGATATTATACCGATGATACCTTTGGACGAAGAAGAAGAGATTCAACATGAAAATGCAACTCATTGTTATTTATGTATAAATGAATTTACTGTGGAAAATCACAAGGTTCATGATCATGACCATCTGACAGGGTATTATAGAGGTGCTGCATGTAACAGCTGTAATATCAACTACAAGATCCCTACAAATATACCTGTAATATTACATAACCTTAGTGGTTATGATGCACATTTTATCATTCCGGAATTAGGAAGAGATAATGGAGAAATTGATGTCATAGCTGAAACCACGGAGAAGTTTATAAGTTTTACTAAAAAAGTTGGAAATATTAAGCTTCGGTTTTTAGATTCTTACCGTTTTATGCCATCTAGTTTAATGAAGCTTTCTGAAAACCTGAGAACAGAAGATTTAATAGAAACCAAGAAGATTGTAAGTAATGACAAGGTTAATTTAGTTCTTCGCAAAGGTGTTTTTCCGTATGATTATATAGATAGCTTAGAAAGATTTAATGAAACATCCCTTCCACCAAAAGAAGAATTCAAAAGTAAACTATATGACACAGATATATCCCATGAAGATTATGAACATGCGTGTAGAGTATGGAATGAATTAGGATTTAAAACACTTGGAGAATATTCGGACTTTTATGTAAAACTAGATGTAACTTTACTTTGTGATATAATGGAAGAGTTTAGAAATACATGTTTTAAGGCATATGGATTAGACCCTCTGCATTCTTGTACATCACCTGGACTAGCTTGGCAAGCAATGTTAAAGGAAACAAAATGTAAACTCCAACTTCTTACAGATATAGACATGGTGCTGATGTTGGAATCAGGTGTTCGAGGGGGACTAACTCAAAGTGTAACACGACATGTAAAGGCGAATAACAAATATTTGCCCAATTTTGATGCAACAAAACCAAGTACATATTTAGGTTATTTTGATGCAAATAACCTTTATGGATGGGCCATGTCGAATCCTCTCCCATATGGCAACTTCAAATGGGTAGACCCTGATTCTATTGGAAACATCATGAATATAGCAAAACATGGAGACACTGGTTATATTTTGGATGTAGATATTGAGTACCCTGAACATTTGCATGACCACCATTATGATTTACCTCTACTGGCCAAGACGGAAATATCACCAACCGGCAGTTGGCCTAAATTAATGATGACTTTAACCAACAAATCAAGATATGTTGCTCATTATTGGGTAATACAACAAGCCCTAGAGTTAGGATTGAGAATAACAAAAATTAATAGAGCTTTACAATTTTCTCAATCCTGTTGGTTAAAGTCATACATTGACAATAACACAAAAAGAAGAACTTCAGCTACATCTAATTTTCAAAAGGACTTTTTTAAATTGATGAATAATGCAATATTTGGCAAGACACTGGAAAACAAAAGAAAGCATAAGAATGTGAAATTAGTTAGTGATCCGGTAAAACTACAAAAGCTGGTACAAAAACCTAACTTCGGATCATCCATAATAATCAACGAAAATCTTGTAGCTGTTTCCATGAACAAAATTTCAATTACAATGGATCGTCCTTTATATGTGGGGATGTCTATTCTAGATATTTCAAAGACCCACATGTATGACTTCCATTACAACAAGATGGTTAAATTTTATGGAAGAGAAAACATCGGCATTGTATACATGGATACGGACGCTTTTATTTATTGGATAAGAACTGAAGATATGTATGAAGACCTACGCTGTTTTATCTACAATAACGACTTTGACTTTTCTGATTATCCACAAGACCATCCCAACTACGACAACGGTAGAAATAAAAAGGTATTGGGAAAGTTCAAAGACGAAACAAATGGCGTGCCAATGGAAGAGGTTGTTGCTCTAATGTCTAAATTGTATTCATTTAAATTGTACAAAAATAAAAAAAGAGAACATGAAATCGTGAAGAAGGCCAAAGGTATAAAAACCTCATACCTGAAGAAGAATATACAGTTTGAAGAATACAAGAGATGCTTATTTGAAAATGTTGAGACAACAGCAACATTTAACACCATAAGAAGCTTCAACCATCGTCTCTTCAGTGTAAAGCAAACCAAATGGGCTTTGAGTTGTAAGGATGATAAGAGGTACATCCTGGAAGGTAATATAAAAACTCTACCATTTGGACATTACTCCTTATACCCTATCGACCAGTAAACCTATTCTTCGTCCTTTACCTTCTTCCTTTCCGTAAAGAAGAGGGGACATGACAAGCTCAATGTCATGTTCCCTCTTTTTTACACCAATGTAATATGGCCTTGACCTATAATCTAACCATATAAAAGAGGATAAACCATTTTAGAGATCAGTATTTTTACAAGCGGTGTGGAAGACACAACTGAAGATGGAAGATTTAAGGAACAAGATTGTAAATGAACTTCATAAGCCGGCAAGAAGAAAATTTCCTAGAAGAAATACAATTATAAAAGGAATGAATGATCTTTTCCAAGCCGATCTTATTGAAATGATACCACATAGTAAATTAAATAAAGGATTCAAATACATTTTAGCGATTATAGACTGTTTTACTAAAGTGGCTGATGCTTTACCGCTAAAGGACAAGACTGGTAAAAGTGTTACAAAAGCTATGGAAATGGCTATACTAAGAAATAATTTCAACATCAAACATCTACAAACTGATGATGGAAAAGAATATTTTAACAAAGACTTTGCAGCTTTAATGAAGAAGTATAAAATAAATCATTATTCTACAAATTCTGAAGTTAAAGCTTCAATAATAGAAAGATTTAACAGAACGTTAAAAGGAGCAATGTATAAAACATTTTCCAAACGAGGATCATATATTTGGTATGATATATTACCACAACTTATAAAAGAATATAACAATAAGTATCATCGAACCATTGGTATGAAGCCTAACGAAGTAAATAGTACCAATGCTAAAATGGTATTAAAACGTATTAAAAATAATACTACTCCTAAACGTGAAAAAATGCAGCCCAAAACATTTAAAGTTAATGATAAAGTTCGTATAAGTAAGTACAAAGGAGTATTTAGCAAAAGGTATCTGCCAAACTGGACTAATGAAGTATTTACAATCTATAAAGTGCAACCAACAATACCTGAAACCTACATTTTAAAGGACAACAAGGGTGAATTGCTTGAAGGTGGATTCTACGGACATGAATTGCTAAAATCATCAGTTGGCGATGTATATCTTGTTGAAAAAATTTTACAAAGAAAAAAGGATAAGGTGAAAGTACGTTGGTTGGGATTTGATAAAAGTGAAGACTCTTGGATCCCTACAAAAGACTTAGTGTAGCAATTTATGAAGTCATTACATGTTTAACCTTTACACAAGATGGAGATTGTGCAGCAAAAGGATCGATTTTTTATTGATAATATTGATGAGTTAACAGTTGACAACGACAAGTTAAATCATGGAAAACATGGTGAATTACTGCCAAACACAATAAGATGTTTAATAACTGGACCATCAAATTGTGGAAAGACAAATGTGGTTTTTAATTTAATAACAAATCCTAAGGGATTACGTTTCAACAACATTTATATCTTTTCCAAATCTTTGCAACAACCCAAATACCAATTATTGGATAAGGTACTCGCAAGTGTGCCTGAAGTTAATTTTTACAAGTTTAATGCTAGTGAAACTATAATGGAGCCAAACGAGGCTAAACCATTTTCTATATTTATATTTGATGATGTATCTTGTGAAAATCACGACACTATTAGAAGTTATTTTGCCATGGGAAGACATTACAATATTGATAGCATTTATATTGGTCAAACTTACAGTAAAATTCCAAAACAACTAATAAGAGATAATGCAAATCTACTAATTATCTTTAAGCAAGATGAAACAAATTTAAAGCACATATATTATGATCATGTGAATGCAGACATGTCATTTGATAAATTTAAAGAAATGTGTGGCAAAGCATGGGCTGAAAAATATGGATTTCTTGTTATTATGAAAGAAGAAGCTATAAAAAATGGAAGATATCGTATAGGATTGGATAAATTTGTATTAATTCATTGAACGATTGATGATATGTTTAGTAATAGATTGGACCTCGCTGCGTAAACATGGTGAACCAAGAAAAACTATTAAAAGAAATAAAATCACTGAGTGACTCGATTAGACTTAAAAATCGAGCATTAAGAATGGGTTTGAATGAAAGAGAAGAATTTCTGGAGACTACATTTAAGCCTATTACAGAACCTTTAAAACAGATAACAGAAACAATTGGTAAACCTCATTTTAAGGAGATGTTTTACTACCTGTTTCTAAATTTGAAGTAAAGACTTTAAAAAAGGAAGAAGATGATGATTCTTACACAAGTGATAGTGAAGTTTCTCAAAAAGGAGAAGAAACAAGACAAGAAGAACCAGAAATAAATGTTCAAAAAGAAGAAGAAGAAGAACAACATATACCTGAAGCAGAACAATCAATTCCAAATCTAACAAAATTAAGTAGTGATATATTGCAACAAGGACCTCTTGGAAGAAAGTATATCATGAAGATGTTACATGAAATAAAAGCTAACCCAAAACTACACAAGTCACATGTATATGGAGCGAGAATTGATGGAAATGAATTAAAAATAGGAGATTCAAAAGTATATTTGACTGAAGATGATGACATTGTTATTGGTGAGCATAAATATAAAGGAACAAAAGGATTATTTGAACTGATTTTTAAAAATATACCTATAAAATATACACTACAAGATTTAAATACTTTTAAAGAAATTTTGCAAAATACTAATGCTCATAAGAAGAATTACTCCAAAGATTCAATGATAAATAGAACACGCGCAACTAAATATTCAGTTGTAATAAAAAGATTGTTTCCTCTGAGAAAACTACCAACATTACGAACTGCGCCTGCTTTGAAGAAACCGCTAAAGAGGAAATCTTTATCACTTATGGACTTATCACTTATGGATGAATATGGTAAAAAGAAAAAAGGAGAATCTTCAACGTCTGGTAAAGGTTTAATGAAAAACCTATATAATACAAATGTGATTTACTATAATGATATAAACAAATTGGTCGATAGAATGAGACTATTACATGAAGCCATGGAAGCTGGTCATACAGGTTTAAATAATGAATGGGTGGCTTTAGTTGACGAACTTCGAAATCGTGGAATAGTTGTATAAATCATTATGGATATATAAGAGAGCTGTGAGTATACAGTGGATCAGTTCAATCATGAGTGTCGACAAGTTCGGACGGTACTCCGGGCTAGGAGTACAAGGAGGAGAAAACAGAAAAAGAAGTGGATTGCCGCAAACACCTGAAGGTGACTATGATATGAGTAACAAACGTTTAAAATTTATTAAAGACCCAGAAGAAGATACTGATGGAGCGAATTTAAAGACAGTAAAAGAAGCAACTTCAACATCATTGAAATTAGACAAAAATACTTACGATGTCAAATCACATAGAATAATTAATGTTGGTAAACCAACTGACAGTTCTGATGCAATTAATAAAGAGTATTTATCATCTGAACTTTTAAATACTTTAAAATTGCAGTGGGGTAATAATTTAAAAGATGGACAAACATATGATGCTGGAAATCATAGGATAACCAATGTGGCAAATCCAAAAAATGATAAAGATTCAGTTAATAAAGAATATTTACATTCTATAATACCGGAAAAGACTCAACGAGGATTTTCTTTTTATAAGTTTATTATAAATGACATTGGATACCCAAAGGAAGACGGCGATGCTGTAAACCTGAAATACATCAAGGACAACTGTATTTTACAAGATGGTGATGAAATCGATTGTTATGGGAAAGTGTTGTCAAATGTAAAGTTCGGTTCTCAACCAAAAGACGCTGTTACTATGGAACAACTATCTAAAGAATTAAAAAGGGGAACATCGAATTTTGTAAAACATGAAGATGCCGTGCTAAAGCGAGGAGATACATTTATACATGGAAATGAAAAGTTTGATTTAATGCAAGGAAAAAATGATGAATGGGATGCAGGACGTAAAACAATAACAAATGGAAGATTTGGTATAAAAGATACAGATGTACCTCTAATGGTGCAAACATTAATTGCTACTGGTGGTACATTAGGTACATACAATGGTCGTAATAGAAGAATAAAAGATATTTATCCTGGTTACGAAGCAAATGATTGTGTTACAATGAAACAAACAATAACTTGGGATAAACACTTTGGGACCAAATATGATGCAAAAATGAAGAAAATAATTAATATTTTACCAGGAGAAGATTTAAATGATGCTGCTACTATTGGACAAGTCATAACAACATCGAAAAGTGATTCGACCGCTTACACGTGTAATGATAAACGTATTATGCAGTTACATGATCCTCAACATCCGAAAGATGCTGTAACTTTAGATTGTTTAATAAGAATAGTGGGCAATTTACTTATCGATACCCACAATCATATAGCTAGTACAACGAGTCATGTGATGATTCAACCCGATGAACGAGAAGCTTGGATTAAAAATAGAATCATAAATCAGTATATAATTAATTTGAATAATTAAATATTTAAATATAAAACATTGTGCACGAGTTATCCATTTATGTAAAGCAGCTCGTGGAGTAAACACGCTGGTTATATAAGACGACATAATGAAGACCGCACCGCTCAGTCGTCGTCAAGACAGCGTTAAGAAAGGACGTGGTATAACATCAGCTGCGTTTTCCCTGCTCAGACGGATTCCTGTTGGTGCTGTTCTAAATCGAGCAATAGACGCTTTACCATACGAATTTCATCTGCCCGGAGGCTATCAATATTGTGGACCCGGAACTAAGTTGGCAAAACGTTTAGCAAGAGGAGATCCTGGAATTAATAAATTAGATCAAGCTTGCAAAGAACACGATATAGCGTATTCCAAGTTTGCAGATTCAACAAATAGATCAATAGCGGATAGAGCGCTAGCGGAAAAAGCTTGGCAAAGGGTTAAATCAAGTGACGCCAGTATTGCGGAAAAAGCAGCAGCTTGGGCAGTGACAACAGCCATGAAGACGAAAGCTAAGTTTGGTGGTGGCAGACGACGCGGGAAAAAACCTAGTAAAAAAGAAGCTGCAAAAAGAGGCGGGAACATCAAAAGAAAACATCGCACTAACCCTAAAAGGAAAGTCAAGAAAACATCCATATGGTCAATGGTAAAAAACGGATCGGGTCTTTACTTAAGACCGTACCGTGTGTATTAAATAAGAAAAATAAATTGATAATTCCAAATGAAGCATTAACAAACTATCAATTGTCAAAATATGTGAAATGTTTAAGAATACCATTCTTCAGAGGAGTTTTTATGAAAGATACATTACCAAATAGAGTGTGGAAAAATGAAACTGGAATAGTAAATTTAGACTCTAATTATGGACCAGGTACTCATTGGGTATGTTATAAAAAACTTGGAGAAAATGTTTACTACTTTGATAGTTTTGGAAATTTACCGCCACCAAAAGAACTTCAACATTATTTTCGGGACTCCAAGAATATATTCTACAACTACAAAAGAGAGCAACCTAGCAATACGGAAATATGCGGACATTTATGTTTAGAGTTCCTAGCGAAGAGCGTCAGTCAGCTTTAAGATGTCATCGTATACAGTATCGCTGAGTGGAAATTCGTCAACATTGAAAAGTACACTTTTCCCAGCGTTACGTTTATCTACGGATAAACTATGGGAAGCAGCATTATTGGATTTGACTACATACAATTCAATTCCCAATGTTACAGAAGGAAAAAATAATTTACTACATTATTATGAGAGTAAAGATGAAAAAGGAAATTATTCACAATTAAAAATAATTCCATTATCTACAGGAGCATATGAAATAGACGATATAAACCAAGTATTACAAAAGAAACTTGGAGAAGAAAATATTTCTATAAAAGGTAATAATAATACATTAAAAGCAGAAATAACTTCAAAGTATTATATAGATTTTAGCTTAGACCACTCAATCGGCAATTTGCTCGGATTTTCAAAGAAGAAAGGAATTTTAGCTCCTGGAAATGATTATACTGGCGATACAACAGTAACAATATTAAAGGTGAACAGTATTGATGTAACGTGTAATATTATACACGGATCATATAGAGATGGAGTAAATCAACATATATTACACACATTTTACCCGACAGTAGCTCCTGGTTTTAAAATAGTTGAGAAGCCACAAAACCTGATATACCTACCGTTAAACACCAGTTTCATTTCAGACATCGTACTGAACATATTGGATCAAGACGGTATTAGTGTTGATTTTAGAGGAGAAACAATAACTATACGGTTACATATCAGAGCGGCAACATAAAGTCAACATGGGATTATCATTTAAACCACAACGGAAGAGTCGGGAGCTCAGTAGCTCCTCAACATTCGACGAGTTAACACCGGACAACATACGCTTCCTACAAAAGATCGGACTAAAACTTGCCAACCATGGATATACTGGATATAGCGCAAGGACCGACATTCGACGAAACCCTATGGGAGAAGGAATATCACACTCACAACCCTTACACTTCATCAAAATTAAATAATAATGATGAAATAAGAATTCCCATTCAACAACAAGATATCTACACATTACCATGTGAAAGTTATTTATATATCGAAGGAAGAGTAACAACATTGGATGGAAAGTCTGGTTCAACTGTTCCTTTTATAAATAACCCTATGGCATATCTGTTTGATGAAATTAGATATGAGATATCTGGAGTAACAATTGATTCAACAAAAAAAGTTGGTATATCAACAACTTTAAAAGGATTGACTTCAATAACACCCAATGAAAAAAATTCTTTAATCTCGGCTGGATGGGTGACTCCTGATAAAGACACTATTACTCCTAATTCAAAAGGTTACTTTGATTTTAATGTACCTTTACGATTGCTTTTGGGATTCGCAGAAGATTACAAGAGAATAATAATAAATGTAAAGCAAGAACTGGTACTGCTCAGATCTTCAACAAATAAGGATGTAATACAAGCGCCAAGTGGAACTAAAGATGCCGATTTGGAATGGCAACTTCAATTGGATAAAGTTGTATGGAGAGTACCTCATGTCAGATTGGCAGATGAACATCGAGTAATATTATTGAAAAAATTAAAATCTGACCGTGATATTGTAATACCATTTAGGAGTTGGGAATTTCATGAATACCCCATATTGCCTCAAACAGAAAGACAAACATGGACTGTTAAAACCTCTACTTATTTAGAACGGGCAAGGTACATAATAGTCGGTTTTCAGACTAAACGAAAAGATGTTATAACCGCGCACGCTGGTCAATTTGACCATTGCAAGATAAAGAATTGCAAAGTTTTTTTAAACTCTCAGTTCTTTCCATATGACAGTTTAAATGTTTCATTTGACAAGAAACGTTATTCCATTCTATATGACATGTATGCAAGATTTCAATCATCATATTATGGTAAGACGAATACACCACTTTTATCACCAGAACAATTTTATTCAAAAGCTCCAATTGTTGTAATCGATTGTTCAAAACAAAATGAATCTGTAAAATCTTCAAGTGTAGATATAAAAGTTGAAATGGAATTTGAAGATAAAATACCAGATGGAACTTCAGCATACTGTTTAATTCTACATGACAAAATAGTTACTTACACACCGCTAACAGGAATCGTGAAGAATGTACTTTAAGAAGGATTAATACAACATCTGCACAATTTGTAAGGTTTTTACAAAAAATCAACAATATCTAGGTCATCTGCGAGTATAAAAGCGAGAAAAAAGAGCTGGAAATTCATTTCATCTTTGATTGTCGTATGGGTAACATCGTCCGCAAGATGAGTTCTACTACATCAACTGCTAATGAAGAAACTACACCTTTTATGGCTGACAATAGTTTGGATATAGAAAGACAAGTTGAACAGGAAATGGATGAGTTCCTCAAGTTTAAACATAAAAAGACAGAAGAAGAGGAAGTTGAAAAAGAAACAAAGAAAAGAAAAATTGAAGATAACATTTCCACCAACATCTTAACGGAAGTATTTCTTAAAATATTTTATCCTATTTCTTCTTGTATGACAAAGACTGTATCTGCTGGAGTGATGAAATCATTGGATTACTCTCCTACTGTTATTTTAAATCATGGATCTAAAATGGTAACCTTCACTGAAACTTCTTGGGAATCTTTTATGAAACATATACATCTTTTGGAATGTTATCTGAGTAACAATACATTTGGAAGAAAAACAAAACTAGGTTTGTTAGAATCAAATATTGAAATCGATATTGTTAAACAACGTGGTCAACAACTAGTTCGATTTAGAGATTTAACTAAATATAATATAAAAATACATTTGACTAAAGAAGAGTTTTACACTTTAACTTGTGCTACTGGTCCTATAACAAGATATTTAAAACAGCTAATATTCTCAAGTGCAATTATCAAAGACTATTTAATTGATGCATTGGATAAACAACCATATGTTCCAATCCTATATGGTCCAGTAGATACTTCAATCTTCAATAGGATACCACATGAAGTAGATATGTGGAGACAGTTACACCACTATCAAACCAACTTTAATTTAGATGAAGAAAAGCAAGAAACCAAGGAAAACGAATCAAGTTTCAACAATCAACAATCGGCAACAAATTGAACAAATAAAGAATATTGTAAGTAAAAAGAAGAATATTGGGGGTATAAAAGGTTGTCAATCTGGATTAACATACCAGTTGCCTACTGAACGTCATCATGGATAAACAAGTTTCATTCTCTAAGAAGATAGAATTAATAAAAGTAAAGCAAGGTATCATAGAGTTTCAAGCATTCCGTGGTAATGATGGAAATTTTATAATTAAAGAGTTAGTGGTACTAGATATGATAACATCTGTTGTTTATCACTTTTTATTTATGCCTCCTTTACCATTCAACAGATTAACAACCAAAGCTAAAGTAACAAACAAATGGTTGATGAAACATTTTCATAATCTAAGATGGGATGAAGGTTTTATAACCTACAATATGATGCCACACATTATGAATCATTTCTGCAAAAAGTTCAAAACTATTTTTACAAGAGGATTGGAAAAAGCAAATTGGATACAAACATATACAAACCATGAAGTAATAAATGTGCAAATGGAAAAAGATTTTTATTGCTACTTTGATAACATCTGTATTTCATCTAAAAACTTTAAACATCAACAGTCTCAATGTGCTTTAAAAAACGCATATCGTTTAAATGTCTATCTCCAGCAAAGTGGTGGGGGAAACGAAGGGTATAAAAGCGAGAGCGGCACTATGACAATGCATCAGTATTACTCGAACCTCCAGGGAGTCAACACCTCTGACACGCAAACACAAGAAGAAGAAGACGAACAATAGCAAGAAGAAGATAATGGCGTCACAAAATTTTCTACAATCGCTTGTTGATCAATTTAACAAACATTCTAAATCTACTATACTACCGACAAAAAAATGTTCAGAATTGAAGGAAGAGAAACATTATATTATTCACACTATTAAGAAAATGGAAACATCAATTGGAGACGCTATCAATTGTACATTAAGTGAAGCACCCTACACACCTGGTGATGAACCAAAATTTCAAGTATTTCTTCCCAAACGCTTTGTTCAACTGCTGCAGAATGAAGATTTACGACTGATTCACCCCGGCACACTCTACTTAGCATCTCACGGTCCTAGCGGAAGCAACTCTACTGAACTTACACTTCATGTTATGCCTACTAGCAACTAATCTGTAGTTTATATATATACTGTTGTACATGTGTGTAACTGATTATAAATAAATAAAAAATAAAAAAAATAAGAAAAAGGCAACATATCGATAGTGTTTTTGCACTATCGATATGTTGCTTTTTTAAAAACACGTTTGGGTGACCTTGACCTAGTTTCGAGGGTATATAAAGGCCGTAATTTTCTTGAGGATCTCATCAGTCTCCGACTACCTTTCGTGCTGTACGCATCTCTGTTGGCTCTCCAGTTATTACAAATAACAACATGTCTCTTAAGGTGAAGTGTGCATCATATGATACCACCACCATCACAACTTTTGAAGAACTCGACGATTTTACTAATGAATTGCGAGTATTACTTGCCGGTGGTTATCGTTTAAATATTGATGTTTACGCTAACAACATGAGGATGTTTCCTAAACAAAAATTCTGCAATGAAGAAATATTTGTTTCCACACAACCTTCAACTACAACACCATCTACTCAAAGTAATGTTAAGTTTCAGAAATATTACTGATGTTGAATAATATTGAGTGGTCGCTGTGGCATCTATAAAAGGAACGCGTAACCTAAACAGAATCATCATTTGCTTCCCAACTGACGCAGCGAAAACAACTACAACTACCATGTTGTACAGAATGATGATTGAATTTAATGGAAAAATCTACGGAAAAGATTATCAAAGTGTAGAACAAATGACATCCGATCTTCAAGTATTGACTAAAGAAGGATTCCAACCAAAATTAATTCTAAAATTTCCAGAAGTACATCCACTATCCACTGAAGATCTCATTGCTATGGCTAAAGAAGAAAAAGAAAAATACAAACAAGATATAAAGAAAGAAAAAGAGGATGAAAACTCACTATCTTAAATAAATACATCTTACACTTGTAAGATGTTCTTTTTTAAAACTCCATTTGGATGACCTTGAGATTACCCCCACCACTTTTTCTAATCTATAAAACATGCTATCCTACACTATACACCTTCATTTCTTGGCTAAACTTAGAAGCGTCAACATGGAAAACAAGAAAGACGAGTACAAACCACGCTATTGTTGTGAACAAAAATGTACCGATATAGGAAGATGGATGGTAGACGGATTAGCTTGTAGAAAATGTGAATTCTTCGGATCCTGTTACTGCAAATGCAAGACAAAACAACTACCACCACCAGAATTGCGAACCTTTAAAATTTATAAATCAAGATACTTCCACACTTGCTGTCCCCAGAGATGTATCAAATTTCATCCAGAAAAAATTGTTAATTGCCGAGAGTGTAATGCATGTTATAAAGACGACTTTTGTACATGCATCATAAATGCATGCAAATACAGATCAGATTGGTCTTCTCATCCTATTGAAGCTTCAGATCTATAGCTGTAGTCACTGACTGCAGCTCTTTTTTAAAATTTCATTCAGTTGACCTTGAAATTGTCCTCACCAACATATATTCTACAGATCCTTCAATACATTTCTCATTCCGATTTCATTACTCTGACTGGCAACAACATGGGTGACAGGTTTATTTCTTTTGAACATTTAATTACCGAAAGAGATGAGATGGAAACTCTATTTCACAACTTACTCACACTTATGGATAAGTATCCTTTAAGATGGATCAAAATCAAAGTAAAATATGTGGATCCTACCAGAATATTTTCATCATCGTCATCTTCCAACAGTGCAGGGGAAGAAGAAGAAACAACTCATGGTTTTAAAATTATTGAATTGGACAACGAGGAACAAGAAATGCAAACTCTGGTTAAAAGTAAACTTAATATTTGATTTAAAACAATTATTAGTGTTTCTAATTTATATTACAGCTAATGCTTATTTCTACACACCACCCATGACCTACCCAAATGGGGTTTTGCGGCAAAATGCTCTGGCCGCCGGTTCGCATATGGGTATATCAACCTTCCCCCACCACTCTACCTTCCCCACTCCTCTACTTCCCCCTCCACCACCTTTGCCCACATATAAGTAACCCTCTGACCATCGCTCACCATTTGTTTGCTAACTTCCGAACAATGAGCTCCTCTCCTTTAACAACAAATAAATGTACTTTTCTTATTCAATCACAAGAAGAATTACAAACTATTTTTCAAATTTTAAGTGATCTAATAATCACTCCAAATAACACCATTACTATCACTGTGGAAGTTTCCTACAATTCTTCTGATTACGAAAACATGGAAAGCGAAGACGTCGAAGTTTTACAGCTGCCAGATAATAGTCTTCCATCTTCCAAAGCTGCAACACCCGACACAGCTAATAATGATGTTTAGTCGACTACAATTATTTTCTTTACCCCCCACCATTTTTACAGTAATATATAACCTGTCCCTATCTCTGTTTCTCATTTCATCGCCAACTTTCTCACCATCAACACCGCTCCCATTTTTACCTGCACACATTTAATACACGAAGATGATGGATGATTTTTCATTTACATCACAATTGGAAGAGGATAAACTCAAACTCGAAATCAACAGACTACAATTAGAAATAAAGAATCAACAAGAAATGATTCAGCTTTTACGACTATTCAAATGCGTACTGTGGATAGTATGTTTTTATCTTCTCATCGCTATCACCTTTGGCGTCTACCACTCCATCACCAGTAAACAACACTTCAACACCTCCTCAAATAAAACCACTACTTTTCTTTAATTAAATAAATTTTTACCCACCTTCAATCTAACCCCTCGGGGCTCACCTTTTTTAAAAACCCCTCCGGATGACCTTGACCCACTTCCAAAACCCACCCATCACTGTCAAAAAAAACCCCAGCCGCTACTACCCCTACAACACTTACAACCGCTGACCTTGAACTGGACCAGGAGTAGGCAAACCCCACTACTATTTAAAATTTTCGTACTTTCACAATATCGAATCTCTCACAAAAATTAATTGCTTTATTTCAATATTTTTCATTTACTGTTATGGCACATCGATACCACAATTTTAATATATATTACGACCATATCTACGTCTTACTATAGGAGAAGCAATTGGCCAATTTGAATCTATATCTTTTTTCAGTATTATATTCTTTAAGAATGCTCTTTAAGCTCGGCCCTTTGAGATTTTGTAGCATTTCATCCCCTTAACCCCAAAAAGGGGCGTACTTTCAAAATTCAATATTCTTTCACAACAATTGAGTTATTTTAATATTTTTATTTACTGTTATGACACTTAAGATGCCGGAAATTTAGCTACATACACACACCCTGAGCACTTTATATAAAATATAAAACAAAAGTGTCAATTTAAACTTTAAATATCGAGAGAATATCATAACTACTATTGACTTCCTAAACTATTAAATTAAGTCATCGAAGACAAGGATAGCGTGGGGGTCGAGACCCCAACTAGCCTGTTCAGTACTTAAGACTTCGAGCATTTCAGAAATTCGGGGCAACCCAATAAGGGGGCATGGGGAGGGAGCCCCCATCGAGCCGTAGGCGAGTCCTATAAATATACAGCCCCATGTGGAACTCACTCACTCATCTATACAAATTCTAGACTACTTCCGGGTAAGCTGGAAACGTGATTTTTGGCATGCGGGTGGCTTAAGACCTGATACCCCCGGGAAAAGTCTGAAATCCGACAATTTTTCATTTCAACCCCCCCAAAAAAATAACGAAGGGTGGAAACCGGTACCCCGCAAATGGAAGGTTTTACTATTTTCGCTGTAACTTTTGAACGAAAGGTCCTAGCTCAAATCTGAGGGAAAATCGTTAGTTGGGAATTAAATGTTCTACAACTTAGGTCCTATAACATTTTTCCGTATCTCATCCCCTTCACCCTTAAAAAGGGGTGTACTTTCAAAATTTTTAAAATCTTTCTCAAAAATAGCGCTATTTTGATATATTTATTTACTATTATGTAATATATATGCATGAATTTCTACTTATATTATAACCTCAACATGTTCTTACTATAGTTGTAGCTTTTTGCAATTTTCATTCGGAGTTTAGTCCAAAAAAACTTTAAAAACACAAAATTCTTAACGTTTTTCATGTGAAGTGTTTGTAATTCACTTTGACCTGGTGAATATACTGCTATATCGATATATGTTATGCAATTACTATATTCTTTTACAGACGCTCTACAATTTTGGTCCTTTGACATTTAGGCGTATCTCACCCCCTTCACCCTTAAAAGGGGTGTAATTTCAAAATTTCTAAATATTTTCACAATAATTGTTCTATTTTGATATTTTAATTTACTATTATGGCACATGGATGCATGAAATGCTGTACATATTATATTCTCAAACAGTTCTTTCTATAGTAGTATCTATTTTACAATTTAAATCAAATTTTAGAAGAAAAGAAGTGTAAAACAACAAATTTCTTAAATTTTTTTTGTGTAAAGTGTTTGTAATTCACTTTGACCCGGTAAATGTACTGCCATATTGTTATATGGTTTGCCTTAACTATATTCTCTTATTTACGCTCTACAAGTTAGGTCCTGTAAAATTTTGCCGTATCTCACCTTCTTCACCCTTAAAAAGGGGCGTACTTTCAAAATTTCTAAATTTATTCGAAAAAATTGCTTTACTTTGATATTTTTATTTAATATTATGTATCATATATGGATGAATTTCTGTTTATATTATGAGCTCAACAGTTTCTTTCTATAGTAGTAGATTTTTTCCAATTTCAATCGAATTTTAGTCTAAAAAATTTTTAAAAAAAACATTAAATTCTTAACATTTTTTCGTGTAAAGTGTTTGTCAATTATTACTTAATTCTGGCAAATGCACCGCAAAATTGATATATGTTTTGCCAGTATTATATTTTATTTTAGACGCTATACAAGTTCGGTCTTATGCAATTTCGCCGTACCTCACCCCCTTCGCCCGTAAAGAGATGCGTACTTTCAAAATACGAAATTCTTTCGCAAAAATGCGCTATTTAAAGAAATTTTTTTACTCTAATGGCACAGAAATGCCTGAAATTAGTACATATTCTAACCTCGACTAGGTCTTACTATGGTAGCAGCCATTGATCAATTTCAATCCAAGTTTAGTCCAAAAGAATTGTAGAAACACGGAATTTCTAACATTTTTATGAGTAGTTTTTGTAATAGGTCACACCTGGTAAACATTACTGGTATATCGATATATGTTTGGCCAGTATTATATTTTATTTTGGACAATCTACAAGATCGGTTGTATGCAATTATACCGTATCTCATCCCCTTCACCATTTAAAATTTTCGTACTTTCACAATATCGAATCTCTCACAAAAATTAATTGCTTTATTTCAATATTTTTCATTTACTGTTATGGCACATCGATACCACAATTTTAATATATATTACGACCATATCTACGTCTTACTATAGGAGAAGCAATTGGCCAATTTGAATCTATATCTTTTTTCAGTATTATATTCTTTAAGAATGCTCTTTAAGCTCGGCCCTTTGAGATTTTGTAGCATTTCATCCCCTTAACCCCAAAAAGGGGCGTACTTTCAAAATTCAATATTCTTTCACAACAATTGAGTTATTTTAATATTTTTATTTACTGTTATGACACTTAAGATGCCGGAAATTTAGCTACATACACACACCCTGAGCACTTTATATAAAATATAAAACAAAAGTGTCAATTTAAACTTTAAATATCGAGAGAATATCATAACTACTATTGACTTCCTAAACTATTAAATTAAGTCATCGAAGACAAGGATAGCGTGGGGGTCGAGACCCCAACTAGCCTGTTCAGTACTTAAGACTTCGAGCAATTCAGAAATTCGGGGCAACCCAATAAGGGGACATGGGGGCGGAGCCCCCATCGAGCCGTAGGCGAGTCAATAATATATACAGCCCCATGTGGAACTGACTCACTCACTGACTCATCTATACAAATTCTAGACCACTTCCGGGTGAGCTGGAAAATGCACTGCAAAATCGATATGTGTTTTGCCAGTATTATATTTTCTTTTAAACGCTCTACAAGTTCTGTCCTATGCGATTTTGCCGTATCTCACCCCCTTCCCCCGTAAAGAGCTGCGTACTTTAAAAATATCGAAGTTCTTTCGCAAAAAAGCGCTATTTAAAGAAATTTTATTTACTCTAATGGCACGTAGATGCCTGAAATTTGGTACATATTTTAACTTCGCCTAGGTCTTACTATGATAGCAGCCATTGATCAATTTCAATTTAAGATTAGTAACAAAAAATTGTAGATACACGGAATTTCTTAAATTTTTATAAGTAGTTTTTGCAAAAGGTCAAACCTGGTAAACATTACTGGTATATCGATATATGTTTGGCCAGTATTGTATTTTATTTTAGACGCTCTACAAGTTCGGTCATATGCAACTTTGCCGTATCTCACCCCCTTCACGCTTAAAAATGGGCGTACTTTCACAACATCGAATGTCTTTCACAAAAATTACTTTATTTTAATATATTTCATTTTCTGTTGTGACACTTAAGATGAATGAAATTTAGCTACACACACTTACCCTGAGCAATTCATATAAAATATAAAACTAAAGTATCAGTTTAAACTTTAAATATTGATAGAATATCTTAAATGCTTTTGACTTCCTAAACTATTAAAATAAGTCAGCGAAGACAAGTATAGCGTGGGGGTGGAGGCCCCAACTAGTCTGTTCAGTACTTAGCACTTTCAGATTCATTGACGAATTCAGGGCAACCCCCTAAGGGGGCATGGGGGCGGAGCCCCCATCGAGCCGTAGGCGAGTCTAATAAACTATACAGCCCTATGTGTAACTGACTGACTGACTGACCCACTTATATGGGATACGAATTTCTGACGTAACTATTTAAGCTAGAGACTTGAAATTTGGCATACGTCTAGCCTGAATGGTCAATGCTAAGTGTAAAATCTTAAACTTGCAAATTTTTAGTTTTAACCTACTAAAAAAAATTCAAAATGGCGGATTTCCGAAATTGTAATTTTACTTTTTTGGCTCTAGCGGCCAAACGCTTCGTCCTATCTAAAATCTGAGAACAATACTACGATAGGGAATTTAATTTCCTACAATTTCGGTCCTTTGACTTTTTATCGTATCTCGCACCGTTAAGCCTCCAGAGCGTTTTTAATGAAATGCCATTTTCGGTTTTCGGGCTCTAGTGACTAAACCGATGGCCGTAAAAATTTTTTTTAAGGTTCATTTCGATAGATCTTTTTAATATCTACAATTTCTTCCCTTGTATATTTTGCCGTATCTCTACTCGTTTACTCACAAAATTCATTTTTCACTTTTTCTGGATTTTGTTAACGTAAGTAGTGGGAAAATACCGGTTCTGGTCCACTAGAGAAATCTTAATTTTAGTTTTTCAGCTCTAGTGGCCTAACGGTTAGTCTTATCTGAAATATGAGAGCATATAACGATAGGGAATTGGATGATCTACAATTTTGGTCCTTTGACTTTTTGTCGTACATCGCACCGTCAACCCTCCAAACTGATTTTTGTGAAATTTATATTTAGATTTAGGGCCCTAGCGACTAAATGGTTTGTCCTACAAAAATGTTTAAATGACAACTTTTATAGGTCTTTTTAATATCTACAATTTTGATTCTAACATACTTTGCCGTATCTCTTTCCGTTTACTCTCAAAATAATTTTTCACTTTTTCCCAGTTTTGTGATAAATAAGCAGTGGCTTTTGGCCAACTAGAGAAATCGTAATTTTAGTATATTTCAACTCTAGCGGCTAAACGGTTAGGCCTTTCATAGATTTGAGACTACTACGGTACTGAATTGGATGAACTACGATTTTGGTCCTGTGACTTTGTCGTACATCGCACCAATTGCGTAAATCTCCATACTAATTTTTGTGCAATAGCGTTTTCAGTTTTTCCACTCACTGACAAAACGATTGATCCTATCGAAAAATGTTGCTGAATATGACTGAAATATTTTATTAATGGCTTACAGTTTTCAGAACATTTTGCCGTATCTCTACACATTAGCTCTCAAAACAGATTTATTGCAGGACCAGAATAGTTACCGAAAACTTGAAATTGGGGACCTTACCTCCTTTTAAGAGACAATTAAAAATATGAATTCAGCTATTGTCGGGGCTGGTGTTACTAATTTACATACTTTTAGTAAGTTCTTCCTCGGATTGTAGGGAATCTTTTTAAAACTTTGGAGTCTTTTGTAATTTCTATCTCGTTTATCAGATTTTATATTATTTCATTTTAATGTTATTTTATTGTTTTCGCTGATTTATTGCAACAATTTTTGACGAATTTAAAAGCTTTAATTATTATTGATTGTGAGAAGTGTGCATTAGCCTTTTGTTACTGTCTTGTTTGTGCACTTCTTTGGTAAAGCTAACCTGTTTAACACTCGACTTTTTTTTTTGCAAACTAATTCAGCGAACACATTGGAGTTAATAACCCTCAACAAGCCCGTTCACTGCATCAAGTTTTTACAGAAATTACGGAATTGGGGCAACAAATTAGGGAGTGGACCCTCCATTCAGCATAACACCCAGAATAAATAATTATTATATCACACTCAAAATATTTTAACAAATTTTAACTACGAAGAGTTATTAAAACCGATTCATAGGAGATTTTCAAAGCTTTTTTAACTATCGATTGTGAATTGTGTGTATTAAACGGTTTTGTTACTGTCTTGGCTGTTCAGTTCTTCCTGTGGAACTAACCAATTTCATACTTGACTTTTTATTAATTTACGAATTTAGGGACACCCCTAAGGGGGCATGGGGGCGGAGCCCCATCGAGCCGTAGGCGAGTCTAATAAACTATACAGCCCTATGTGTAACTGACTGACTGACTGACTGACTCACTTATATGGGATACGAATTTCTGACGTAACTATTTAAGCTAGAGACTTGAAATTTGGCATAAGTCTAGCCTGAACGGTCAATGCTAAGTGTAAAATCTTAAACTTGCAAATTTCTAGTTTTAACCTACTAAAAAAATTCAAAATGGCGGATTTCCGAAATTGTAATTTTACTTTTTTGGCTCTAGCGGCCAAACGCTTCGTCCTATCTAAAATCTGAGAACAATTTCACGATAGGGAATTTAATTTTCTACAATTTCGGTCCTTTGACTTTTTATCGTATCTCGCACCGTTAAGCCTCCAGAGCGTTTTTAATGAAATGCCGTTTTCGGTTTTCGGGCTCTAGTGACTAAACCGATGGCCGTAAAAATTTTTTTTAAGGTTCATTTCGATAGATCTTTTTAATATCTACAATTTCTTCCCTTGTATATTTTGCCGTATCTCTACTCGTTTACTCACAAAATTCATTTTTCACTTTTTCTGGATTTTGTTAACGTAAGTAGTGGGAAAATACCGGTTCTGGTCCACTAGAGAAATCTTAATTTTAGTTTTTCAGCTCTAGTGGCCTAACGGTTAGTCTTATCTGAAATATGAGAGCATATAACGATAGGGAATTGGATGATCTACAATTTTGGTCCTTTGACTTTTTGTCGTACATCGCACCGTCAACCCTCCAAACTGATTTTTGTGAAATTTATATTTAGATTTAGGGCCCTAGCGACTAAATGGTTTGTCCTACAAAAATGTTTAAATGACAACTTTTATAGGTCTTTTTAATATCTACAATTTTGATTCTAACATACTTTGCCGTATCTCTTTCCGTTTACTCTCAAAATAATTTTTCACTTTTTCCCAGTTTTGTGATAAATAAGCAGTGGCTTTTGGCCAACTAGAGAAATCGTAATTTTAGTATATTTCAACTCTAGCGGCTAAACGGTTAGGCTTTTCATAGATTTGAGACTACTACGGTACTGAATTGGATGAACTACGATTTTGGTCCTGTGACTTTGTCGTACATCGCACCAATTGCGTAAATCTCCAGACTAATTTTTGTGCAATAGCGTTTTCAGTTTTTCCACTCACTGACAAAACGATTGATCCTATCGAAAAATGCTGCTGAATATGACTGATATATTTTATTAATGGCTTACAGTTTTCAGAACATTTTGCCGTATCTCTACACATTAGCTCTCAAAACAGATTTATTACAGGACCAGAATAGTTACCGAAAACTTGAAATTGGGGACCTTACCTTCTTTTAAGAGACAATTCAGCTATTGTCGGGGCTGGTGTTACTAATTTACATACTTTTAGTAAATTCCTCCTCGGATTTTAGGGAATCTTTTTAAAACTTTGGAGTCTTTTGTGATTTCTATCTCGTTTATCAGATTTTATATTATTTCATTTTAATGTTTTTTATTGTTTTCACTGATTTATTGCAACAATTTTTGACGAATTTAAAAGCTTTAATTATTATTGATTGTGAGAAGTGTGCATTAGCCTTTTGTCACTGTCTTGTTTGTGCACTTCTTTGGTAAAGCTAACCTGTTTAACACTCGACTTTTTTATTTACAAACTAATTCAACGAACATATTGGAGTTAATAACCCTCAACAAGCCCGTTCACTGCATCAAGTTTTTACAGAAATTACGGAATTGGGGCAACAAATTAGGGAGTGGACCCTCCATTCAGCATAACACCCAGAATAAATAATTATTATATCACACTCAAAATATTTTAACAAATTTTAACTACAAAGAGTTATTAAAACCGATTCATAGGAGATGTTCAAAGCTTTTTTAACAAAAGATTGTGAATTGTGTGTATTAAACGGTTTTGTTACTGTCTTGGCTGTTCAGTTCTTCCGTGGAACTAACCAATTTCATACTTGACTTTTTATTAATTTACGAATTTAGGGACACCCCTAAGGGGGCATGGGGGCGGAGCCCCCATCGAGCCGTAGGCGAGTTATCTATTTTATATTTTTGCAGTATGATGAAAAACGTTGTTCATCACTCGGACGGAAAGTGTTTTTCTGGGTTTAATCACTGTTTCCGAGCACAGAAAAAAGCCACTTTCCGTCCTAATGATGAAAACTACAATTATTTGCTTGCTGGCTTAATTAAAATTGGTTTTACTTAGCACATAGTTCGTCTCAATTAGTAATTTGTACAACGAAAAAGTGCTGCCCAAGGCATTTTTCTATTGGCTCTACCCAATTTGATCTTAAGTAGATAGTAGCCATTATCACTTCGAGTTTCAAAGTGAGTTCCTCATATTCTATTGATGCACAAGGCTTAAATGCTGTATGGTTTGGCCAACTCATAAATTTTTCTCTAAATCTTTACAGTTTGATTGTCAATGTAAAAAAATCTTCAACTTCCAACATCTCAGTTTTACCTTTCCAATAAAACTAAAAAGATCCAGGTCAGATTTCTTAAACGATGTACCAACGATTTAATTAATTTAACTGTTTTGGTTTTAGAGTAAAAAATACTAAATGAGCTGATGCGGTAAAGATGTACATAGCTATTCCTATTAAATTGTTAATTAACAAATATACAAAACTGATTTATCGTTAATGGTACTGACCTGTTAAATCATAACATTTTTTCACATTTGAAAGATGGTGTAGTTTTGAGCTTTTCTAACAGAGCTTTTTGACAAATATTATCAAATGTTTCAAATCCCACTCTACTGAGCACAAAAATATAAAACTAGATTTACAATAAGTTGTGTTACGATGCCGAGGATATTGGAGGTTTAGACAATAATAATGTGGTTGACAGTATCGGCGCACCGAAACTGCGATCCTAGTTTTAATCCTCAAAAGGGTTCGCTAATCCCACAACCGAAACTGCGATCCTGGCACAGCGGCCCATCAGCAGGTAGCGGAGGGTCCAGCGGGGATTCCAGCGTCCGGTGTAGGCTAATGGCTCTGGAATCTTTCGCCGTCCGACGTGTCGCTCAAGTCACTTTTCAACTAATGCCAAGTAACTGGGACTTCCAAGTTGTACTTAACTCGCGCATGCCACCCCCTTAAGAGTCATCTTCACCCCTGGGCCAGTAGCCCATTGTTGCGCAGTTGGTAATGTTAACTATACGGCTTTTAATACAAAACATGGTATTTGATTCCCCTTTTTCGGAAGCCGTTTTTCAACCGATTTTCTTTAAACTTGGTAAGTTTAGTTGAATAGTTATATTAAGTCCCTCATACCTCGAAATTTTGAAAATTTGACAAATATTACTAAGGAAAATTGAGTTACTTTGCGACGTCACCGAGAGTGGGCCTAATATTTGTTAAATTTTCAAAATTTCGAGGTATGAGGGACCTAATATAACTATTCTACTAAACACTTAACAAAGTTGAAAGAAAATCGGTTGAAAAACGGCGTCCGAAACAGGGGAATCAAATACCATGTTTTGCATTAAAAGCCGTATAGTTAAAGTTGCCCACTGCGCAACAATGTGCTACCGGCCCAGGGGTGAAGATGACTCTGGCTAGGGACACACGGCACGGCGAAACCGCCGCACGGCGATCGCCGTGCGGCGGTTTCGCCGTGGCTTAAATTGGGTGCAGAACACACGGCACGGCAGAACCGCCGTGACAGAGCTTCTGACGGCTGACGCTAGGATTCGGTTTCAGTGTCAGTCGTGGAATCGAAACATAAAAATTAAAAATAATTATTCTGTCCCATCATTTCAGTAAACTTTGTTTATAAATTAATTTTGTGCTTCGATTTTAACACCCAAACTGATATTATTTTTATTAAAGAAGTAATCTTTGCAACTCAAAATTAATGGTATTGCCCTGGAACTTAAAATGTTTATCCACAACCAATGCAAATATTTGAATACAAATAGACAGTGAGTATTAGAAACAACATAATATGAAACTCTAATGGAAGTGTATATGTATCCCCACACCTGATTTCACCAAACCAGTAGTTTTAACGTTTTTGGTTACATACATATCAATATCATTAATAATAATTATAAAATTAAGTGTTAATGAGACTACATTTTTTGAAAAATTAAATTTATTGTTAAATCAAAGTACAAAATGCAGTTAGTAAGATTAAAGAAATTCCTTTAGAAGTTAGTTTGGTTAGTAAAAAACATAATTATAACTTAACATTAAATAAGTTAATCATAATACAAATATAAAAAAAAATACCCCCGTCGCAACAGACCTGCGTACTCAGCGAATTTCCAATGGAATTTTGGTATATTTTCTATTTCCCCATAAAATCCCATAAAATTCCCATGGGGATGAGAGTATGTAGGTTTGCCGCCATATGGGTTTTGTTGGTAAATATAAGTTAAACCCTACCTAGTGATTGTACATACCAAATTTTATAAGCTATGGTGTTCTTTTTATTTTCCCCATAAACCCTATAGGAGTGAGTACGTAGGTTTGCCGCCATATGGGTTTTCTAAGCAAATATAAGTTAAAAGCTTCATAATGAATATACACACCAAATTTTATCTAGATATGTCAATTAATAAGCAAGCTAGAAGGTTTTGTTAATTTCCCATAAGAATAACATGGAAAACATACTTTTTCGATTTTCTCCATAACCATTTAAGCTAGGTAAAAAATTCAAAATACTAAATTGTTTGTTTTTTTAAGCTCTTTTAAATGGTTTAAGTTAAAATTGTTGAATTTTCAAAATAAAAGTAAAAAAAGCCAAAACCCATTTTTAACCCTTTTGAAACCCCATAAAACCCCGTTCCCATGGTCCGATCATTCTGGTTCGCGAACTCAACCTAGTAGACGCTGGCTTACACCCCTGTACCAAATTTCATCAAAATCGGAGGTTCCGTTCAAAAGTTATCGTGTTCACGGACACACACACACACATATATATATATATATATATATATATATATATATATATATATCAATTTGAACGAACGGTGTTTTTGGCTTCTAGGGACCTCAAAACGAAAAAGAGTCATGGTCCCGGGCTTAGGTCTTACCGTGACTACTACCGTAATAGCGTATTCCCTATAGGGAAATTCGTTAAAACATCACCTTACAATACAATAAATGAATTATCCTCTTCAGTTAACTCAGAGTCGTCTTGTTGAAAACATAATTATAACCTAATATTAAATAAGTTAATTATAATACAAATGTATAAAACATAATGTATCACACCATACAATACAATAGCCTAAATGAGTTATCTTCTTCAGATAACTCAACAGAGGCGTCTTGTTGGGAGTGTGTATTACAAAAATGGCGTTAATGTATCTTCACCAGTGTCAGAGTCGTAATTACGAATACATTTTCAGAATATTGTAGTTTAAAACACCTAAAGGCCGGTAAAAAAACTAGAAAATTATTTTCTTAACATGGATATGAACTATAATCATAATTTTATAGCTATTAAATAAGTTTTTAAATTATTAACAATAATTATTTAACACTATAGTAGGACTGATAGCGCGATTGTACGGCAGTTTCGCCGTGCCGTGTGCCCTGCTACACAAGTGCAATGCCCTACTACGAAAGTCACGGCGAAACTGCCGTACGGCAGAGTAGAGAATACACGGCGGTTTCGCCGTCCGTTTTTCTCGCCGTGGACGGCGGTTTCGCCGTCCGGCGCCGTGTGTGCTGCCCCATTTACTCCAACGTATCTCTACATTCACGGCGATATCGCCGTACGGCAGTTTTGCCGTCACAGCGGTTTCGCCGTGCCGTGTGTCCCCGGGCTAACCTGGACCAATAAACGAAGACTTTCAGGGTGAACATTCCTTCTTTATTTTCCCCCACAAATATATCAGTCATTCTGAGTTTGAGAGCAAGAGCAGCAGTGTCGTCTTACGTACAGTATCGTCAGTATCGTCCCGGGGGCGGCCTCCGTGCCAGGATCGCAGTTTCGGCGTCTTCCTGGGGTCACCCTTGGGGTAAGGATCGCAGTTTCGGTGCGCCCGACAGTATACAATGCCACTATTTAACTTATCAGAATCTATAATGAGACACCTAGGTTTTTCAGGCTATATCTCTAATAACCTACTAACTATTATTTATGACCTATCAACTCAACAGCACTATATGACTTAAATTAAATGAAAAAAAGAAAATTATGTTGTTTATCACTATTATTAATTAACAGTTATTTAATCGTCTCCCTTATGAAGGATTATTCTTAGCAATTATATTCGGATTTGTAAAATAGTATAGATGCAAAATATTTATTTATTTTTATTTTTATATTATTTATTTATAAATTCAGAACATTACAAATATTGTCCTCGATAAGTTAACTACTTATCATCAAGGTCCAAATCTAACAAAATTTTAAAAACAATTTATTAAATATTTTCTTAAAACTAAACGTGGTGTGGCATAAGGCTGGCCTACCAACACTACATATCATTGCATACATATCATATGTATCATATGCACTACATATCATTCATTAATATGACTAGTAAAAGTAAAAAAATAAAAGGACTACGCATAAATAATAATACTAAATGCTAAAATGCAAACAGGTTTCCCAATTGTTTAAATGTTACTAGTTTTAGAAATATATTATTCTGTATTGTGGAATATTTAGTTAAAAAAATACACTAAATCAAAGATATTTATAACTTCATAACTTATAGCATAGGCTATATGTTTTTTTTTTTTTTTTTTTTTTTTTTTTTTTTTTTTTGTAACTGAGGTTATGTTACATAATGTTTGTATTTCTTTAATGCATTTTCAGTATTAGATTTTCCAACTGTATTACGATTCGGTATATTAATCAACTATAAGGAAAAATTACAACTTCATTATACGAAGAGTTTCGTCCATAATAATAATTTGTTTTGTCTAGTTTTAAAGTTTTCATAATGTATTTATCATTCTTTAAAAAGATAAGGGTTAGGTCTAATTAAAACTTTCAGACAATCCAGACAGTGCGAAAACAAGTTTAAGCTCTTTAATCATCAGTTGAGGGAGGTGTAGTCTATTTGTATTTGATAAACCTCATATAAGCGTGTAGGACAAATTTAATATACAGTCATTGCCATAAAATATAAGAAAATACACTTTTTTGTATTTTTAAGTTAATGTGGCCTACTCATTATTGTAGTTCGGACCATGATGGTACAGGTACCGGAAATGCATTTTCAAAACGAGATTTATTATTAATAATTTAAAAAATTGTAAACGTTGTACTATAATTTGTTATGTAAAGTGATACTGCATAATTATGTTAAGAGATTATGTTACAGTATAATTAATAGGTAAAAAACCTGTAATTAAACAAAAAAGGTGTTTTTTGCTAGTTTTATATGTATTGTTTCAGAAGTAAAGAAATTTTCAACTATCAGTTATTCAATTAGTAATCAAAAGTATTTGAAAGACTATAGTTTACATATTAGTTAATGACCTCTCAAAATGACAGCTTGTAGATAGAAAAAATAACAGAGTGTAAAAAAGAAAAATTTGATCACTATATCACTATTTTGAGACAGGGACCTCACATAGTGGGTATTCCTGAATATGAATGAGATATGAGTGTAGGATGATTGTGGCGCTATCTTGTATAGCCTTGTTACTGACTAAGGCCGACATTTTCCTTAGACAGGACTGGTAATTCATAACCCAACAGCCAATGGTATTTAGGGACCTACAATTCAATGTGGAATCCGAAACACAAATTTTGACCTCATATATACGAATTGGTCTATGAGGATGGTCTTTGTGTATGAACTAGTATTCACTAGTGCGGACGTTAATCCCCACTAGGGAATATCGCATCCACAAGCCTTCGCTTATAACTATCCACAATTCGTGACCTCCAAGTGGCTGGATTACAGGACGTCGCCACCGTCCCAGTTATGTTGATAAAAATAACAACTATTTTATTTTGTATAATAAAGCTTTCCTCCTTTACATACATTCATTTCAGGTATCAATCTATAGCTAAATGTTTTAGAAACCATGCTAAACATAACAAATTTCCATCCACCGAATCTGTACATATCACAAATTTAAACTAAAAACCATTATTAAAAATAAAAAATTGCACGGCCGGTTGGTAGCTATCTACAAGACCATACATCGCCAAAATTGGCGGGCGAAGGCAAGAGTGAGGAATGTGAAAGTAAAACCAAAACGCGGCCCTGCCGCCCACGAGGGGCCCAAATTGGCGGCGGCGCGGCGCGGGGCGAGTGTGGAGTGATCTACTGCGACCGACAGCCGCACAAATAATTAGCGATTGATCTGGACAGTTAATTGTGGCGTGACGTAAGTGGTGTGGGGAAAGTGACATGATGAGTGTGCGTTATCGAGCGACGCTGGCGCTGCCGGCCGGCTCAATGCGGCACTAATGATTAATAAATATCCTGCGAGATTTCGATTGGCGCCTAATGAAGGGTTGCGCAGTGTTGAGCGCGGTGGTGGTGGTGGGGACACACTGTTAGCGGTGTTAGCGCACACTCTGTCACAGCTTAATGTCGCAATGTAATGCGCATTGTGCATGTCAATACGTCTGGAATAGATGAACTGCGCAACCACGGTTTTAACAAAAGAAAATGGTGATTAAAAAGCTACATTCAGTGTAACTTCTTAATTTTTTTGTGTGTTTATTTTCCCAAGCGCCGAAAAGTTCTTGGGTACGTATCCATCAACAAGATATTAATGTAGATTTATTTTAATGTTGTTTGATCTTCCTCTCCTTCAAAAAGGAGATGTTTATGACATAAGGGGAAACTTATGTAAAAACGAAACCATTCCCAAAAAAATAAAAAAAGATCAGAAATACACTGTTATTTGTAATCATTTGTAAAGTATTGTTATACTTACATTACCTTATGATAAATTAACTTGTGTTTCTAATATGTTTTCTTTATGAATATTATGAAGGCCAATATTTACAATGAAACAAATGAATTAACCATGGATAGTATTAGTTTTTTTTTAAAGTACTAGTATTAGTTACTTTTAATTAATTGGGCCTAGATTTTTTTTAATATAGCCCAAAAAGGCAGATAATATAAAATCAGTTCAAAATCCGTAGAACCACATTTAACCATAATGATCACAACTCCTTCAGAGTAATCTTAATTTCAAAGAACGAATATTTTACCTAGCAAGGCAGAACGAGCTCACTGAGTAAATAAAAGGCTGCGCCATTTTAATCAGGCCTACGTAAACGCCTCTCAGAGCATTATGCTAACCGAGCGCCTGTAATGTTGCGAGATAAGAAGATACATAAATACGAGCCTAAGAGGTGTGGGGGGGGGGGGGTGCCAAAACCCGCCCCTGGGTCCAATACAGACATGTTTGTATTGTAATGTCCCAAGTCGAGCGTGCACTCTCAAGCTGAATGTTTAATTATATCAGTCCCAACAGGTCCACATTGGCTTAAACTCTCCTTTACATGACTGCTAGGACAGTAATTATTTAGGCATGAACAAACTGAGAATCACAACTAGCTTATTCGACTCTTGGTTATACAGATGTAGTTTGTTTTAAGTGCAATGTAATCTGTTTTATCTATAAATATAGAAGATAGAAGATAGGTGAATATTCGAACTTATGAACGGCTAAATCGATTTAGCTAAAAATTGGTTAGAACCAGGAAGAACGTATAGGATACTTTTTATCCACATTTCTACTTAGGGCTCCACCTCACACGTCTTCAAAGTTACCAAGTTATTCTTATAGAAACAAGAGTTTTGTTTTGGAAAATATAATTACATTTAGAAATATTAATTATATAAACAACTATTCTCATTTAAAGTATCGAGGGAACATTTTTAATATAAAAACAAGAAGATGTTTAGAGACACAACGAGTGAGCGTAGCGAACGAGCTAACCCTGACGACAAGTGAGCGAAGCGAATAAGATAAATTTTATGGCAAGGAGCATAGTGGACGATCTAACCTGAAGGGCAAAAAACCCTTAGGTTTGCATTGCTAAGCATGCTGAGTAAGCTAGTATTAAATAAAAAATAAAAAAATTCAAATGAAACCTCTGGATTTTTTTAACTGATATTTTCTGGTTTCGTCCGTCAGAGTATATTTCAGAGTCAGAGTTCAAAAAAGCACTTACTAGCGATTTGTTATATACGGTTTAGGAAAATAAAAATAGATTCAAGTACACTGCAAATATAATTAAAACGTAAGTATTGGGCAAAGACTAATATAATGAATTTTCATTAGAAAAAAGGTTACAAAAGTATCTTTTATTTTGTCTTTAACCAGTTAAGCTTGGTAAATATTTATTATTTTACCTTATTATTTTTGTTTTTATTATTATTTTTTTTTGTAAAAGCAAAAAAAAATCTTTATATTTCTGTTTACGAGTTTTAGTAATTTATTTGATATGTTAAATAAATAAAAACCTTTGATCTGCAATGATTAGGCTAAACAAGTAATTATAGTTAATATAGTTAATAATAGTAATTAATGTTGAATGCTGTGTTTTCTTTTCGTTTGAGATTTACACATAATTTTCAATGTCCCATATAATATAGGCTACTTAAAAGTAATGTAGGCTGATCGAAATTTTCTAAAATAATCATTCATAGTTATAGGAAAGGCTAGATAGTTATGATAAATGTAAGGTGTACAAGAGAATAATCACCTATTACAGGTGCATAATATTCCAAAACACGCATTAATTATAAGTTAAAACTCAACTTAACAAACAAAATAACAAAGCAACCGCCTTCGAACGAGTAAACATCCCCAGCAGACGACCAAAGCTGACGGACTTAGCCCCAAGTATAATTAGACATTCAGTTTGTCTGTGTATGGCCAAAGTTGGGTCATTACAATACAACCAGGCTTACATTATCCCCCTGGGCCAGGTTTAAGAACCTCCCTCCTCACCTGAGTTAAACAATCAGCTACATTGCGAGTTATAAATGCTTAGTCTTACATGATTAACTATTATCTGAGCAAAAATCGGCAAGTTTTAAACCGTTTTATTTTCATGGCAGTCACATAATCAAATAAAACGATAAGAATAATAGAAAAACTTCGCGAGGGAATAGTTCACGAAGTTCTCATAACTGATAGTTTTGTATTTACTTCCATGGCATAACACATGTTTTTTACTGCTTTGGTAGCTGTAATTTACTTGGTACTTTTGTTCGATTATTAATTATATTAAGATTTGTTGTTATACATTTTTCAAAGTAATAATAGTAAGCCAATAAGATCAACAAACCTTTACACCCAGACCCAATACGTGACCTGAAATTCAACTTTGACGGTTAAAGAGGCCCAAATAATATGATAGATACTTTCTTTACATTCAAATGTTTTGCCCCATTGAACTTGAAATTCCTCTCCCAAATTTCAAATTTCATAATTTAAATTTAAATTTCCTGTTCATAATGGAAAGTATTTACAGCGAATCAAAAACTTTGGTTAGTTCACCCACACCTAAACAGTAATCTAAAATACATAAAAACGTGATCAAATTTTACTTTTATATCTTTATTTAGGGGCCATAAAATAACCTATTACTTTGTTTTCTAACATTAAGTTGAGTTTATAACAAATAATATAAATTTGTAAAGTAAAAAAATATTACATTCTAAAAAATATTGATTTATAACTTATTGAACAAGACAGCCTACAAGAGTAGATAAAAAACATACATCTTGCTGTTTTATGACAAAACAGTTTTAAAGTGCTTTTTCCTTTTTTTGTCAAGCGTGTCGGGTTTGCGATTAGTTTTTTTTTTTTTTTTTTTTTTTTTTTTTTTAGTATAATGCAATTTTTCGAGGTTGTACAACCATTGATTTTGTCCCGTACACTGACAAGACTAATAAAAATTTCGTGCTATACTGTTAAAAGTTGTGAATTTTTTATCAAAAAAGGCTACCTCGCAAAATGTAAGAGGTCAAAGAGCAACAATGCTTTAGTTTCCTTTTTACATTTTGTAGTATATTGATTTATTAAAATCAGCCAAAAGTAATCAACTCCGTACAGTCATAGCTGAGCGCTAAGCTGGCTGTAAACTTGTACAATATCAGTCCTAAGATTTATCACATTACAGGTCAAACGAATGTCCCAGGCCCCGTTCACACGAGACAATTTTTTTCACCGTGCGCCGAGGATGTTTTGGTGTCAAAGAGTAAAAAAAAAAAAAAAAAAAAAAAAAAAAAAAAAAAAAAAAAAAAAAAAAACACGTTACCGTGTTTATTGTCACGCCGACCACAGCGCACATAGAGAAGTGGACTAGTCATTAGTCGTCTGCTAGAGATGCCTTTGGCTAAACCAGCTAGGCATTTTAGTGTTCGAACTATCTATTATCTCACATTTATTTGATTTTGTCTCTTATTGGTTCTATTCTATTTTTTTTCTCTGGTTTCTCGGCACATCTAGCTTTGGGGGACACCAGTGAGCCGTGGAGCATAGTTTGGCACTCACTATATTAAAATATGATTGGAAAATGGTTTGGAAAGGGTTGATGAAATTAAGTTATATAATAATCGTGACTTTACATTGAAACGGTGGAGAGCTAAATTAATATGAATAATTAAATATTCCAAGAATACATAATAAGGTAGGCCCTAGTATCACCAAAAGTTTGAATTGAATGCCATTTATTATAGATTGGCTTATTCCCATTAAATTATTACTGTGTAATCATAAAAGCCAGCTTTCTGAAATATCCAATAATATAATTTACAAATAATTTTATCCTCTGAGGGAAACTCTCATAAAATATAGCCTATAATTTTCACTCTACCAAAGCCCCAATGCACTGAAATCTTTGGTAAAATTGTTTATAATATATCATTGATCAAATCCTATCGATAGATATCACACCCGTACCGGTCCATCAAGCACCGTTAGGCCTCGTTAATATCACTTATGAAAGACTGGAGCGGCGCAGATAGATATATTTACGTCCGCAAGGTTGGCAGCACAAGTGTCGGCTGGCAGCCCTGCCCCGGTGTAATGCCAATGCAGGAAGGTTAATGGCGTAATCGAATCTGCACTCTCGGCTATCATCAGTGCGGATTATCAATTTGTTCGGATTGGTTTGGTGCCGGAAACCGTCAGGTGACTCGAGGCTTATCCCGTGATCAGATGTCACGTGACGCAACGCGTGACGTCACGAGGGCCACGCGATCCGAGGTCACGAGCGACTACAACTACAGAGTGGCTATGGTGTATGTCGTAGCTGTAAAACGATAACTGACAATTTCTGATTTGGTTCAGGTCAAAGGTCAGTTTTAATGATTCACTTCATTTATTAAATATATTTTTTAATCGTTTTCTAATTCCTTCCACTTCCAAATCATTTGCGAATTCTTGCAACAAATTTTCAAGAACAAACACTTAAACTAGAACACGGTTGAATTCAATTATGGCGTAGGTTCCAGGCTATGGAATAAAGTTCCGTCACAAACACTCTCATAATTCGTCTCAGGTAAAATTTTAAGTCGTTAAATATTTTTTATTTATTGTTATAAGACTGAAACAAGCAAAGCTAAATTAAAAAAAAAAAATACAACGTAATGTATTTGTTTATTTAAATTTAATTTATGATGTAAACTCACATAGGTATCAATTGATCACATTCTCGTTCAGACGTTTTACACCCAGAAGATTGAGTTCATCATAAACTTGTACTGAATAAACATCATAAACACAACAAAGGATTTATCTATGTTGGAGGGGACAATACTACTTTGTAGACGGACATTTAAGAAAATCCAACTATATACGTTAGAACTTTTACATGCAGCAAAATAGTATTCAGTTGTTTAAATAAGAATGTTATCAACAAGCTAGCTTTATGCATAAGGGAACTTACCTTATTTACAGCGTTTTATTGTTAGTTTTTTTATGTATTTTTGTTCATCAGATATCATTGTTGTACTTATGTAAAAAGTTAGGGTCTACATGAAGCAGAATATTGGTTTTACGTATAATTCACATAAACCCAATATTTTTATGATACGTATTCCAAATAAGAATGCATTTCTTAACGGCTAGTGTAGCAGGTAACCCTGACGAGGTGAGTGTGTGTATGTGTGTAGTAGTAGTAGTGGTGAGGTAATGGGGTCTCGGCCGATACTGTATGTATGCGGATGTGGAAGAGGCCGAGTTCAACGACATGCCGCTGCCGATCCGTCGACACCGCAGTACAGTACAAAGCTGGCTCACCTCACACGCGCGATGAGTCGGTAGCTTTGCTGCCTTCGCTTTGTTCTTTGTTAATTACTAGCTAGAGGCAGCCGTGGCTCTCTATTCCTTCCTCGGTGCGATTTCAATAAACTTCATTACTCTTTGTATTGCCGGCGCTGTTTCCCGAAGCTACTCGCAAGCGGGGACGCGGCCGGCTATGTCGATCTTTGTACCTACGCGTGACTTAGTGACTAATGAAATTGCTTGAGACGACGCCATTCCATGGTCCAAGTAGAGTTTTGCTACTATTAGAACATAAGTTGAAAATATATAATTGAAGTAAAATATTTTGTAATCCAACTAGTTAATTCCGCATTGCTCTAGATTACATCGTAACTCTCATCTAGTATTGACCTCAAACAAATCATTATGTTAATGAAAGGCGTACAGAATATGAGTTATATAATATGGTAATTTTTATAAGTATTATTATATTAGTCAAGAGTCACTATAAATTTTTATATACTGTGCTATATAATTGATATAGGTACTATCGTTGCTCACTTGTTAGACTGTACACTATTAAATCTATTTCAAAACCAGAAATAAAGAAACCCTTACATTTTGCTCCTTATAATGTGGTTTGGACTAGTGTTTTCAAAATATAACATCAATATTCGATATATTTAAGCAAAATAATAATAAATCAGAATAACAGGCAAAGCGGGCGTTTCGTCATTCAAATCCTAAAACAAAGAACCACTCTCAAGTTTACAAATATCTGTAAAAGAAATTTTCAAAAAACCTTCTACACCTTTATATCTATAATAGGCCAATACAGTGTTATGTACATTATTAAGAGACATATTAGCCGTTAAATTATAGATTCGATCATTATACTGTAAACATTATTCCTGCATGTTGTTCCACTTTACGAGACATATTTTAAGTGACATTTTATTATGCCTTATTAAAAAATTAACTTATCTCTCACAGAGAGTACTGGATGGAGTTCAAAGAAAGCTCTTACCCTGCCGCCATGTATTCCATATCAACATTTACAAACTCAAGGAACTAGGCGAGTCCAAGAGTTCTCAAGGCTGCGGCATGATATAGGTCCCAGCGGTATCTATTAATGTACCAGTGTTGCACGTGGGAGGGTTGGTGGCACTGCGGTGCCTTGCGGGGAGAAGGAGAAGAAGGAGGAATAGAAACGGAGTGGAGCATTGTTGATGTAATGCATATCACCAGTTCGCCACCTCGCTCACACGCCTATGCCACGAGGGTGTGGCGACATACCTTCATGCCGGGCGTTCGTGCCGGCATTCGGGCCCATGCCTAGCCACCCTTCCCCGGAAAACGGTTAGAATGATTTAGGGATGTTGCAACGATAACTTTCCATCTAAACCGCGTTTCATTATTGCTCGAATTTTATAGAAGGAGGTTTAATTAAATACAGTTAAATATAGGAAAATATAGATAAAACATTCTAAAATGTATTGTTCATTTGATAATTTGTTTCGATCGTTACAGATATTTCCAAATGAGACAATTTGAAAAGAGTAAAATTTTGAGTTCTAGAAGAAAAGTGTTTTTTAAGCATGTCCTGATTGAGGTAAGCTTTCAATGAAGTGAAGGTAACTGACTTATTTTCGGAATTAAATAACTAAAAAGTATGTGACTTACAAAATTCTGCATACAAAATAAATTTGTTTAAAAATCTTGTGCTGTTTTAAGTTATCCACTTATCTCTGATGACAATAAAAGAGGCCCATAAACAGGATAAATGAAGTCGTTAAGGTTTGGTTTAACAACTTAGTTCTACGTTCTAAAACTATAATAGATAAGAAACAATATTATTATAAACTGTCCTAACCTAAACATGGAGACCTTCACATAGTAGCAGGCTATACAGTAACTACATAGTGCTGTGTCGGTGTGGTATGTGTGTCGCAGGTGCCCCAGAGCCCGTAGTGCCAATGTCCGACGGTAGATAACGCCACACGATACACGGACTGGGACTGGGACTGGGACCTGTCACACCCGGACCGAACCCGCGAGCTTGCGCAAGCCGAGCCGAAAACCAGGCTGATGCCCATTTCTGTCCTTCTCGGCCGTTAGAAAAGGTGAGCCAACTAATCTGTATTTTTACGGTTGGGAAGCATAGGTTGACATGTGTCGAAACCGTGCATTCCAACTTAGGAAACCGCGAAGAATTTAATCCACTTATTTAAATTTATTTTTTTATGCCATGTCTATATAGGCTTTAATTAGTATTAAAAAGGTGAGACTTAATCACTAACTCCTTGTCATTAGATAAACTCAATAAGCATTCTTGTCGATATAATGTTGTTAGTTGAACTCACGAATAGTTATTAATTGATTACTTTGAAGAACAGAGGAAGTATACCAATGTACAAAAGAAAACAAAAACAATCATAATTTTTATCATAATTGTCTTGCAATTTTGGATGTATGAAACTCTTACAATAATAAATATAAAATTTTATAAAATATTCATGTATGTCATCAATTGTTTTGTGACTCAGGAAAAATATAATTTGCTGACATTTAAAAGTTGTTAACGCGAGTGAATAAACACTATAATGTTAAAATTTAGAAATAATTTGCCAGGGAAATATTTTTTATTGTTTATAGACAACATACGTCCATCCATGCCCATCTACCTCTTGAGAAATCCCCGTATAAGGTAACCAGCGGTTCCCCGGCGCGGCGAAGGCTTGATGCTGACCTACCCCACAGCGCTCGGCCGACCCGACTCAGTCACGGATCTCTTAATTATAATCATTCACCTGCGCCTTGTGTAATTCGACTTTCACCAGAACTGGGCCCACCGCCGCAGTAATTGATTTCGTCTATTATATCATGCTTTCAACACTCGTAATCTACTGTGCGAATGCCGCTACAGTATCAGCCCGCTAACCGGCGCGGCGCTGGGTCGCTACATCTGGCGCTCCATCTCTCCAGGAATGCCATTGCCTTCGATTGCCGATACTATCACCTCTTATCTGATTCTTCCCTCATTGTTGTAATATTTCACTTCTATTTTCGGCCAGCTTGAGCTTGGTAATGTGTCGTGAGCTGGATAATATGACTACTGGATGATGACAAATAGTTTTTAATATTTGATTTATTTTTTTAATAAAAACATAGTGATTTTTGATCAAATGTAAAATTATTTAACTATTCTTTTCATATGAAATATTTAATACAACAATCTGTTTATATTTTCTTTGTGCAGCATGGTTGAAAGTAACTTGCATTCTCCCTTAACTTTTGAACTATTTAGATATTTTAAATCGGTTTGCGGTAACCTTATTGTACATGAGGTTATTGTACCAGCATTATTGGTCAACATTTTAAAGCGCTCTCTAGAAATAAATCAAAGACCAGGCGGCGAAGGCCGATAAGAAATAGCCTTTTTATCTCCATTCCCCCCCCCCCCCCCCCCCCCCCCCGCTAGATCATAAGCTTTAAAATGACACCTAAATCTTAAAAATCGGTTAATAGCCCAGGCTCTAAAAAGGTTGAGCATGCACTGAGACTAACGAAATTTGACTTTGGATTACTGTTAGGAACATTTAGTAAATGTAAAAAATCGATGTTGCCACATTTCCATAGTGGGCACAACACGGGGGACGGACGCCCCCTGGAGGAAGTCGTAAAGGCAACTGTATTGGCTTATGTAATGTTTTATATCATTTTAAAGGTCTTTGAATTTAGATCGAAATACCACAAACCTGATTTCAAAAGAGTAGTGTGTTTTTGGGAAGGCTGGGACGTGACGTCATCACGATGACGTCAGCAGTGATGACGTCATCAATGACGTCACGAATGACGTCACTAATGATGTCATATGACGTCACATGACGTCACATAAATGACGTCATGGTGACGTCATTACCGCTGACGTCATCATGATGACGTCACTGACGTTAATTAGGTCAAGGTCACGCAAGAATACAAAAAAATTTTTTTTTGCACTTTTGCGATTCCTCAAATTTTGCTGAGAAATTGAAATTTCTCGAGGAATCACAAAAGTGCAAAAAAATATTTTTTTTTATTCCCTAGCGATCAGACTCTTGACCTAATGTATCCGTCAGGGGTCATTGACCCGTCCCAGCAGCCCCACTTGAAAAAAAAATAATTTTTTATATTTTACTTACCCACCGAGAGACTTAGAGCCGAAGAATAATTTCTTCAAACACCCGACATTGCGACAAACGACACGCGATCCGAACAGCACCGCGTCCGAAGACGTACTGACTTGGGTGCAGGCGGTTCCCCAGGTACCCGGCCCAGTGGTGGGGATAAGGAGGTGGTGGGGGTAAAGTGGTCAGAAGGAAGAAAAATTTATTTTTTACAAACAACTCGTCCCAGCCGGTCCTTTACCGGACCTCCGTAACTCGGATTGGAAATATTTCCTGAGAAATATTTATTTTTTATTCTTTCTCAGGTGATGTTGGAACTTGGTCGGGAATTGGAGTCACCAACGTAACCTTACTGGCAAAAGTTAGCTCGTCTAAAAGTTTCTGAAACATTTTATCATCCATAGTGATATTTGTGTCCCTTGAGTAAAATTTTGGATTATTTTTGAAGCAACGTTTCATTTTTGTTAAAGTGGAAGTCTTGGACACCTTAACAGAATTATTTTGCTTGGCCAGCAAAAAATTTTACTCTTAATAATTTTTCTCGCAAAGTTTCAGCCATAGATGTGTCTCACAGTAAGGTTTGGATAAAACTGAAACACTTAGTCCAGTGTTGTACCTTAGCTGGAAGTAGTGGGGGAACAGGGCTATAGTGGGGGAATGAGTAGTGGAGGGGGTAATGCAGACTGTTGTTGACAAGTGTAGAAACAGTTTGCTGGGAACTGTCCAAGGAGTAACACATACTGTGCAGAAAAATTAACCGAGAGACTTGTGTAAAATGTAACTCCAAGAAATATTTAATGTTAGACTAAAAGAGGTAGAGTCAAATGAAAAATAATTCTGTAGGAGATGGGCATGGATCAGTTTTGTAGTAAAGTTCAAAATCCACTTGTGTGGAATAAAATTAAATTGTGAGTGAAAAATATTTAGCCACACCTGCAAAATACAAGTGTAGGAAAATATTAGGAGACCTGTATAGGAAAATAAAAATTAATTTTGTATCAAACAGTCTTCCAACATTTCAGTTTGTAAGTCTTAACAAGTAAGGAATAAAATATTAAATAAGGAGTGGAAAATAATTTGTTAAGTAAACGTAAGTGTAGCAGTGTAACAAAAATTAATTTTGTGCAAAACAGGGTAGGTTCTGTTTTGCTAAGTTTAATAAGAAGTAAAAATAAAAATTTACTCACAGAAAAGTCCAGCGGTGGCGAGGTGTGGCGTGTTTGTTGGCTTCGAATAAACTGACTTACCTTCTGTAGAGCTACAGTTGGCAAAGAAACCAGTCTGTTATATAAGCGTTATATAACCGTCTCTGCCGGCTGTGCTGAATCCGGCAAGCTAAAATATTAGTCTATACTGAACCTGACTTGGACCGAAAATATTCTAAGTCCCAAGACCCCCCCCCCCCCCCCGGCTCCGGACGAGAAGTGAGCCCCCCCCCCCCCCCCCCGAGGGAGGAGGAGGTGGCATAGCCCGAGGCGTTGCTATACCTTGACACGTGTTGTATAATGAGATCCGGTTAGTAATGTATTCAGGTGTGGCTCTTGGAGATTGTCCAATGCCGCAAACAAGTACGTGTCGAGGTCTGGCTGTTTACGTAACCAGGTCCGGTTCCCCCACTCCTGACCGGCTCAGCTTCGGTTCTCTGAGGCTTTGCTTCCTCGCAGTTGGTTTCAAACACTTCAGCTGAGTGGTTGAAGCTCTGCCCTACAGGATTCGCAATGTAATGTTGGCGCCGCATTATATTGGGAATTCTTTTAGTCTAAGGCATGGCATGTGTAGTGTTAAGAAATATTTTATTTTGCGCTTGCTGCTTCTGCTAGGTATTGGTGTTGGATATATTTAGTCTAAGTCTTGTGTTTTGAAAAATATTTCTTTGTACTAATCTTCACAGGTTGTCCCCAAGTAGAAATTTTTCAAAATTCGTATTTTGGAGGTACTCCTCTGTAAATTGGCAGTTAAAGTGTTAGTCTTTTGAAACTTAACAGTCTCTGTAAAATAAAAATTTTTCGAGGTTCAGAACCTCAAGAATTATTTGTTACCAACAATAGCATGGCGCCTAACGAGCCCGGGGGTAGGCCCCTGGGGATCCACCCTTAGGCCTTTTTCGGTCAGGGGCGCTACTGGACCTCATCACTCTAGATGGGTGGTTGGCATCCTTTAGCACGAGGCGTCGGATCCTGACACTGACCGGTGTGCTAGGCAAAAGTCAGTACCTACGGGTTAAGACGGGATCCTCGGTCATGGTTAGCATGGCCTCTTCCAAATTATTGTAGCATGTTTCCCTTAAGGAAACTCAAAATTAAATAAATAATTTTTTATTAAATCACCTCCCCCTAAATGTTGAGATCCCCCCGATGCCTCTGACCGCCGGCGGTCTTAGGCATCGGGGGGATTTCTTTTTAACTTTTGGATGACCTTGACCCATATTTGTGTGTGAATAAAATAATATTTTGTTCCACACATAATGTAGGTCAGCCATGACTTAGGCGGATTTTTGCCTGAGTTCTGAGGACTCCTCAGGACTTAGAGCGAGATGCGACTAAGTGTTGGCTGTCCACACTGTGGTGGAACAAAATATTATTTGATGTTGACACATGAGTAAGGGTAGCAGGTATCCAAGAGTTAAAGTCCTAGGGGTAGGTGACCCCCCCCCCCCCCCCCCGAGCCCCGGACGGCAAGTGAGCCCCCCCCCCCCCCCCCCGAAATTTTTTTTTTTTGGGATTTTGACCTTGACCAAAAATTTTTTGCTCCGGACGAAAACTGCGCCCCCCCCCCCCCCCCGAAATTTTTTTTTTTTGGGATTTTGACCTTGACCAAAAATTTTTTGCTCCGGACGAAAACTGCGCCCCCCCCCCCCCCCCGAAATTTTTTTTTTGGGATTTTGACCTTGACCAAAAATTTTTTGCTCCGGACGAAAACTGCGCCCCCCCCCCCCCCCCACCCGGGAGGTGGAGCTGCCAAGCCAGTAGTGTGAAATTGTTACTCCTACAACAAGTTAAAAATAGTAGTGGTATACTGTTCCCCCACCAGTCTACCACTGAGGTACCTCTGAAGCAAGTTTGACTCATCTCATTCTCTTTCGAGCCGCCAATGGGTTGACATGGATGTTCCACTGTTTTAGATGTAGCGTAAGTATAAAAGGAAATATTTTTTGCACAGTGGTGTCATGTATGTTTTTAGTAATGGTTAGATTAGAAAAAAAATTGTTTCAGTTTGTTTGTCTCTGACAAGTTTTAAACTGTGAAATTTTAAGGATGGAAAAAGTATTTGTAATTATTTTAAAAATATAGGTAGCACCGTTTTAGTGCTACCTTAAATATAAAATTTTTAAAGATCTGAATTTTGAAATTTTTTATGCTGGTATTAATTCTATATTATTTTTAAGCTAAATTGAATATGCAGGTAACACTTTAGTATTTTTTCCGTGGAAATAGTCTTAATTCTGTACATTTTTGAGTGTTACCATGTAGTAAGTGTGTCAAAAAGCATGTGATGAAACAAATATATTTAAAAGTATTAAATTTGTTTCAGTTTGTTGGTCTCTAACAAGTTTTAAACTGTGAAATTTTAAGGATGGAAAAAATATTTGTAATTAACTATTTAAAATATTGGTAGCACCGTTTTAGTGCTACCTTAAATATACATATATATTTTAGGGCACCTTGGGCATGGTCACCCGGTGGGGATATAAGGCGGCCGGGTTGCATGCACTTCTCATTTTAGCTCCAGCTCTCGTGCCGACTGGTTTTAAAAATGTCTTGTCGTATACCTTATGATCCTTTGTACTATAATCTGCTTGGTATTAATAGTATTACAGACAATGAGCGGAAATTGTATAAAAAATTTTGTTGTTTACTTGATAGAAAGCAAAAACTACCGCCAAATACCTTCACCTACAAGCTACCCCTGATAGACAAGGATGATGTAAGCAAACTATCATCAATTCAATTGAAGTTTCTGGAAGAAAAAATTCTTGTTTGTGTGAGAGAAGTGTTTCATAATGAATATTCAAAAAGATTGGCTTTTGACTTTATTAAGGAACATGCAGGACATGAAAAAAAAACAGTATCCAGGATTATATTATTTATATCTTTTTGAGAATGGAACAAGTGTAACGGTAGAAATAAGTATTAAACTAATGTAATTCTCCCAACCAAGTGTTAAAGTAGGACTTGAACTTTGACTTGATTGAGGTTTTGCAGAACAGAGAGAGAAAAAAATTATTCCTTCACCCTCTTGAAATAAAGATCAGAACACCCCTCAAGTTGGAGCAATATTGGACAGAATGTTGCTGTGTAAAAGACTTATATTTTGTAGTAGAAGATTATTTTTGGACACTAGTGATGACGAGGATAGCAGTGATGAATTTTCACCTTTGTAAATATTTTTTTTTGTTTTGCATTTTACAAAAATCAAAAAAATTATAAAACTGTAAAAAAAAAAAGAAAAAAATGAGCGGGGGATAGAGCAGCAGATGCTCTATCCCCCGCTCAAAATAATAATTTTAGATGGTCTTGACCCACTTTTGAGAATTTATTGTGGTGGGGGAAAGCATTAGTGGAGGGGGAAACGTCATATATACGGGTAGTCAAGCCTCAGTCTCATTTGGTAAGAAAGAGGGAACGCTGGATCGGAGGTGATGGTAAGATTGATTCAATAGCAAATACTTTAACACTGCAATATGTTAACAGGTTGTCAATGGTTAGGAAATATCTTTTATTTTTATACTACCTAGTTTGTTTAAGGTTAAAATTTTAAATATATTTTATTTTGGTCAAATGCTTTTGCCACACTTCCTACACGCTAAGACTCATATAAAGTACAGGATTTAAGCTGATCTCTCGGGGAAATACTATGTAGCCACCTCACACTGGTTATCTGAATCGCATAGTATTGGTGATTTATACAACATAAATTTTTTTTCAATATGTTATATATCACCAATTCTTATTCGAGTCAGATAACCAATGTTAGGTAGCACATCAGTATTTCCCCGCGAGATCAGTCTTAATTCTGTACATTTTTTGAGTTTTGGCGTGTGGTAAGTGTGCCAAAAGCATTTGCTTGAACAAATATATTTAAAAGTTTTAATTTTGAACAAGTTGAGCAGTAAATAATAAAAATATTTAACTTTTGAACCAGTTGACATATTATTGAAAGTATTTGTTAGAAAGTTGATCTTACTACCATCTCTTATCCAGTGTTCCCTCTTTTTTACCAGATTTAAGGTGGCCTTGACCTATATATTTGTCCTAAATAGCAAATTTTAAATAAATATAATACATTTTGTTCTGCGCATGTGCAGATTTGTTCTGCGCATGCGCAGAACGGGTCTTTCCCAAAGATCACCCCCCACCACCCGCTATAAAAGGAGGTCGGTCAAGAGCGTCTCTCATTCTTTGGTAAACTTTTGTGGAGTTAACATCTAAAGACGCTAGTGGTAAAAAGTGTTAAAATGCTTCTTTGCCATATTTGTGGGGAATTTTTCCCAGATGAAGTGATTCTTCAAATCCATCAAGAATTACATATGGAAGACCCGGCGAGTGAAACGGCTAACGAAATGGACATGGACTGGATTGATGACATTTTGGATGAATTTAATCAACGGCTCGACAACTGGGAGAGTTATTTGCAACAAATGCAGCAGGGACGACCCAGCGTGATCCAATTTGGAGGTGCTGGACCGTCAGGACTTAGAAGAGGAACTGTTGCGGAACCAGAAGAAGAAGAAGAAACGGACACTGATACATATTTAGACACGGACATGGATTTGGATATAGAAACAGAACAAGGAGGAACCAGACACTTACGCACAACTGCTTTTCCCGGACGCACGGTAATACATAACAAAATAAATAATGTGCAACTAGATTTAGAAAATTTTGTAACCGAGGCAAAATCATTGATCTGTGAAACTTTAACTAAAGAATTGGCAAGATTAAATATTATTAAATTCGGTTTAGTGTTGGACGCAAAATTTAGTAAATCTGATGGTGAAACCACACTTCGAGGTTTCATAACAAAAAACCGTACTTTGATGTTTGCCTCGGATGTAAATAAAATTGTAGATGAATGTATTGAAGAATTGTTGACAAAAATGCAGGAGCATGAGGGTAGAGGGTCAGGTTGGATGTTTACATCTGTAGAGGGTTTAGATTTAAGAGTGCATAAGCACGGATTTGGTATGAGGGGAAGCAGCTACGTCCCTCTACCAAAAGCCATTGAGAAAACGAAAGCATGTATAAATGTACAGAATGAAGATAATGAGTGTTTTAAGTATGCTATGTTGTGTAAATATATTTTGCCAGAGCAGCGCCCTTCTAGAGTAAGTAGACACTATGTAAATGTAAATAATAGGTATAATTTTGTAGGACTGTCTTACCCTGTAAGTGTTAAAGACATTTGTAAATTTGAAAAGAAGAATCCTGGTGTTAGTGTAAATATTTTTGGTTTGGATGATGCAAATAATGTGTACCCCTTAAGGGTGAGTAAAACTGAACTTAGGAACCATACTGATTTGTTATTAATAACTAAAGGTGAAATTTCACACTATGTATATATAAAGAATTTTGAACAACTTGTCAGAAGTCAAGTTACTAAGCATCATGGTCATATAACGATTTGTAAGCGATGTTTTTGTTTTGTGTCAAAAGAAGTAAGGAGAGGAGGTGCGGAATGGCTACAAGAACACCAAAGACTCTGTAATGAAAATTTTGAGTGCAAAATTAGTTTGCCTGCACCTACTCGCTCTATTGTAAAATTTGAAAAGATTAGCCATCAATATAGGGTACCATTTGTAATTTATGCAGACTTTGAGTCCACACTGGTACCCCAAGAACATCCAGAAGGGGAAATTACCAGTAGGACGAAATATCAGCTGCATAAACCTAACAGTTTTTGTTTGCTTGTTAAATCCACACTGTCAGAAGAACATTTGAAAAATTTTGGTTTAAGTTCAACCCCAATTTTGTACAGAGGTGAGGATGCTGCTAAACATTTTGTAGATAACTTGTATTATATAGCTGGTAAGGTTGAAGAAGTGTACAGTAATATTATTCCAATGTTACCTCTTGATGAAGAGGAGGAAATTCAATATATCAATGCCACTAATTGTTACTTGTGTAAAAAAGAATTTACTCTTGACAACCATAAAGTCCATGATCACGATCACCTTACTGGTTATTACAGAGGGGCTGCTTGCAATGCTTGTAATATTAATTATAAACTTCCGAAATTCATTCCAGTTGTTTTGCATAACCTTAGTGGTTATGATTCACATTTTATTATTCCGGAATTGGGCAGGGATGATGGGAAAATTGATGTTTTGGCCAACAGCACAGAAAATTACATTAGTTTTTCCAAGACTGTTGGCAAGATGAAGCTTCGATTCGTGGACTCTTTTCGATTCATGTCATCTAGCCTTGCCAACCTAACTAAAAATTTAAGACGACAGGATTTAAAAGAAACCAAAAAAATTGTGCCAGAAGATAAAATGGACTTGGTGCTAAGGAAAGGAGTCTTTCCTTATGATTATATTACAGGAATGGAAAAATTTGAAGAAACAAGACTACCACCAATCGAAGCGTTTAAAAGTAAATTAACTGAAACCGAAATTTCAATTGAAGATTATAATCATGCTCAGAAAGTCTGGAATGAATTAGGAATGAATACCTTGGGTGATTATTCTGACTTTTATGTAAAACTAGATGTAACATTATTGTGTGACATAATGGAAGAATTTAGGAACACCTGTTTCACCGCTTACGGACTGGACCCCCTTCATTCGTTTACATCTCCCGGCTTAGCATGGCAGGCCATGCTAAAATCCACCGAGTGCAAGTTGGAGCTGTTAACCGACATTGATATGGTTTTAATGATAGAATCAGGTGTTCGAGGCGGATTAACCCAAGCTGTAACTCGACATGTGAAAGCTAATAATAAATTTCTACCAAATTATGATGAAACTAAAGATTCGATTTTTCTTGGCTATTTTGATGCGAATAATTTGTACGGTTGGGCGATGTCCAAACCCCTTCCGTATGGCGACTTTGAATGGGTAGACCCTGATTCACTTGGAAATATTATTGATATTCCCAAAGAAGGTGACACCGGCTACATTTTAGACTGCGACTTTCAGTATCCAGACCACCTACACGATCATCATTATGACTTGCCACTGTTGGCTAAAACTGAAGTATCACCGACAGGAAAATGGCCCAAATTAATGATGACATTAAACAACAAAAACCGATATGTAGCACATTATTTAGTTGTTCAGCAAGCCTTAGAATTAGGATTGATTATTACCAAAATTCATAAAGTTTTAAAATTTTCACAATCTTGTTATTTAAAACCATACATTGATTCAAACACTGCAAGGAGAGCAGCAGCAACATCAGCTTTTGAAAAAGATTTTTACAAGCTCATGAACAATGCAATATTTGGAAAAACTTTAGAAAACAAAAGGAAACACAAAATTGTAAAATTAGTAACAAACCCCAGACAGATGCAGAAACTTGTACAGAAACCGAATTTTGGAACAAGTATGATAATTAATGAAAACTTGGTAGCAGTCAGCATGAAGAAAACCAAGATAGTAATGGATCGACCGTTGTACATAGGAATGTCTATATTGGATATAAGTAAAACGCACATGTATGACTTTCATTACAACAAAATGGTTCAACATTATGGAAGAGAAAATATTGGAGTAGCCTACATGGACACGGATGCACTAATTTATTGGATTAAGACACAAGACATGTATGAAGATCTTCGGACGTTCATACACAAAAATGATTTTGATTTTTCCGACTACCCAAGAAATCACCCGAACTTTAATGAAAATAATAAGAAAGTTTTAGGCAAATTCAAAGATGAATGCAATGGAGCAAGCATGGAAGAAATCGTTGCACTAATGTCCAAATTATATTCTTTTAAAGTATATAAAGGACATCAAGAAGAAACATCTACCACGAAAAAAGCAAAAGGTGTGAAGACAAGTTATTTGAAGAAAAATGTAAACTTTGAACAATACAAAAACTGTTTATTTAACGACACCACCTTGACTGCTAAATTCAACACCATAAGGAGTGAAAAACACAAAGTGTACAGTGTTACAGAAGTTAAGAAAGCACTCTCGAACAAGGATGACAAAAGACACATTATGGATGACAAAATCAACACTCTTCCTTTTGGCCACTACTCCCTTAACCCCGTCAACAATTAACCTATTCTTCGTTCTCTTCGTCCTTTTTTTTGACCTAAATTCCTTTTTCGGCCACTACCCTCTTAACCCTATCAACAATTAACCTATTCTTCGTCCCTCTTCGTCCTTCTTCGACCTAAATTCCTTTTCCTTCCGTAAAAAAAATGGGGAACACGGCAAGTCCAACGCCTTGTTCCCCATTTTTTTACATTAATTTGAATGACCTTGACACATTTAAAATCAGTTTTTAATTAGAAACAAATTTTTATTTCCACTTTATTGGTAATATAACAACCTAAACATAATTAATAAATTGTTTATAAAATTATTTTCTTAACCCTCTTAAAATAAGGGAGGGGGGTATCATATAAATGAACTATATTTTTTAAATATCATTCATTTATATAATACCTTAACCTGGGGGTAATGTAATAAAAAACCATTACTCGGACATTTCCCAAACCATGTCCTTGAGGGTTAAGGAAATATATTTAAATAGTATTTCTTACCAATTTAGAATACCTTAACAGACTTAAATAGGGTTTAATACATACATAAAGTTCATTTCTATTTTGACCGTAATAACGGAAGGATTAAAAATGGATTTAAAACAAAAAATTGTTAATGAACTTCATAAACCTGCTAGAAGAAAATTTCCCCGTAGAAATACCGTTATAAAAGGAATGAACGACTTATATCAAGCGGACTTAATAGAAATGATTCCTTATAGTAAACAAAATAAAGGATTTAAATATATATTGACTATTATCAATTGTTTTACAAAAATGGCAGATGCTTTACCGCTAAAAGATAAAACCGGCAAGAGTGTAACAAAAGCCATGGAAACTGCGATACATAGAGACAAAAATACCATAAAACATTTACAAACCGATGATGGTAAAGAATATTTCAATAAAGAATTTTCAAATTTAATGAAAAAACACGACATAAACCATTATTCGACTAATTCAGAAGTAAAAGCATCAATCATAGAAAGATTTAATCGAACTTTAAAAGGTGCGATGTACAAGATGTTTTCAAACAGAGGATCGCACGTATGGATTGATATGTTACCAAAACTAATAAAAGATTACAATAACAAGTTCCATAGAACAATTGGTATGAAACCTAACCAAGTGACTAGTAAAAATGAAAAACTCGTATTAAAACGTATAAAAATGAATACTAAACCAAAAGTTGAAAAACTAAAGCCTAAAACGTTTAACGTGGGTGATAAAGTGCGAATAAGCAAATACAAAGGTGTATTCAGTAAAAGATATCTACCAAATTGGACAAATGAGGTTTTTACCGTATTTAAAGTGCAACCTACAGTACCGGAAACTTACATTTTAAAAGATAATAAAGGACAATTGCTCGAAGGAGGGTTTTATGGACATGAAATGTTAAAATCCACAGTAGGTGATGTATATCTCGTTGAAAAGGTGTTGCAACGGAAAAAAGATAAAGTTAAAGTGCGATGGTTAGGATTTAATAAGAGTGAAGATTCTTGGATACCTAAAAAGGATCTCATATAATGATGGAGCATCATTTTAGGTTTAACCTTTACAAAGGATGGAGATAATACAGCAAAAGGATAGTTTTACTATTAATAATATTGATGAACTCACGGTGGACAATTCGGAATTAAACAGCGGCAAACATGGTGTTTTGTTACCAAACACGGTGCGTTGTCTTGTAACCGGTCCATCCAATTGTGGTAAAACAAATGTAGTATTCAATTTGATTACAAACCCAAAAGGATTACGTTTCAATAACTTGTATGTCTTTTCCAAATCATTACAACAACCCAAATACCAATTATTAGAAAAAATATTTAATAATGTGCCAGAAGTGAAATATTACAAGTTTGATGCAAGTGAAAGCGTAATGCAACCGCATGAAGCTAAACCATTTTCAGTTTTTATATTTGACGACGTATCCTGTGAAAACCAAAACACTATCAGGAGCTATTTCGCTATGGGGCGACATAACAATATAGATAGCATTTACATAGGTCAGACTTATAGTAAAATACCAAAACAACTGATAAGAGACAATGCAAATGTGTTAATTGTATTCAAACAGGATGAAACTAACCTAAAACACATATATTACGATCATGTCAATGCGGATATGTCATATGAACGGTTTAAAGACATATGTGGTAAAGCTTGGGCTAAAAATTATGGATTTTTGACAATTATGAAGGAACAACCACTAAATAACGGTCGATACAGGATAGGTTTCGATAAATTTATATTAATTCACTAACCACTATATCACACAATCATTCTTGTACAGCACGTCTTGCTACAAACATGGTTAACCAAGAAAAGTTAGTAAAGGAAATTAAATCACTTAGTGATTCTATTCGGGCTAAAAACAGAGCGTTAAAGTTAGGTATCAGCGAAAGGGAGAAATTTCTCGAATCTACTTTTAAACCTATTACAGAGCCTTTGAAACAATTGAACAAAAAATTGACTAAACCTTCTTTTCAAGGTGATATTATTGCTCCGATAACAGAATATGAAAGGGAAAATGTAATATCAGAAGATATTAGCGATGAGGACCCGGAAGCCTCCATATTTAGTGATACAACGGCAGAAAGAGAAGATGTATATGCTGGTAGTGAAGAGGAAGTGGTATCTATAGCGAGTGAAGAAGAAAAAACAGAAGGAGAACCATCAAACATAAGCTTATTGGGTGAAACTATTCATACAAAAGGACCGTTAGGAAGGAAATACTTGTTAAAACTGTTAATTGGAACTGATTCTACTAAAAAATACCACAGTTATGGAGCAAGACTGTCCAAAGAAGGTGTAATGATTGGTAATAGCAAATTAGATGTTGATGAACATGATAATATTCACATAGGTGATCAAATATATAAGGGAACAAGGGGGCTATTTGAATTATTATTTGAAAATAAACCTTTAAAAGCATTGGTAAAAAATGATGATTTGGAAGTGTATAGCAAAATTTTGGATCAAACTAATGCATATAAAAGAAATTATTTACCTGAAGCACCCATATATAGAAATAAATCTGTAAAATATAAAGATTTTGTTTCCAAATTAATACCGATTATAAGAAGAAAACCTGTAAAAAGAAGATTAGTAGCATCCACTTTAGATTTAAGTTCCTCAGAACCGAGAAAAAGAAGCAAATCAGTCACCGGTAAAGGATTGATGAAGAAACTATACAATACAAACGTAATTTATTACAATAATATCAATAAATTGGTGGATAGAATGAAACTAATACATGAAGCCAAAGAAGCGGGTCATACTGGATTGGAAAACGAATGGGTGGCTTTAGTGGATGAACTTAGAAACCGCGGGGTAATCTCATAAAAATGCGTTACTCCCTAAAAATGCTTTTCAGTTGCATCATGAGTGTCGACAAGTTCGGACGTTATTCCTCGGATGGATTACATTACGCAAATAGTTTAAAAAGAAGTGCTGGTTTACCGCAGACACCTGAGGGAGATTATGATATTAGCAATAAAAGGTTAAAAAACATAAAAGATCCCACAGATGAAAACGATGCAATAAATTTAAAAATATTAAAGGAAAAGATATCACCAACATTAAGACTACACAATAACACATATGACGCAGAAAATCATAGAATTATCAACGTTGGTAAACCAAATCAAAACGGTGATGCAGTAAACAGAGGTTATTTATCATCTGAATTAAAAAATACATTAAAATTCAATGGAAAAACGTATAGTGCTAACAATAAACGTATATCCAACGTAGATGACCCTAAAGAAGAAAAAGACAGCGTAAATAGACGTTATTTACATTCTATAATACCTGAAAAGACAAAAGATGGATTTTCTTTTTATAAATTTGTTATTAACGATATAGGTTATCCAAAAAATGAAAATGATGCTGTAAATTTGAAATATATCAAAGACCATTGTATTACACGTGATGTAGGAGTTATTGATTGTCTCGGTAATTGTTTAGCAAATGTAAAAGATGGTTCAGCGCCATCAGATGGTGCAACAGTGGGTCAAATAAAGGAAACTTTAAAACAAGAAACATCTGGATTTGTAAAACAGGATCAAGTAGTATCACGGTCGGGTGATGTGTTTGTACAAGGAAATGAAAATTTTATTTTACTTGAACAAAAAAATAATGTTTGGGATTGCAAAGACATGAAATTATCAAATGCGCAATTAGCTACAGATGCTCATGATGTTCCGATTTTATCACAAGTTTTACATACTAATCCAAACAATTATCATAGAAGTTGGTTGGGTACAAATAGAAGGATAATTAACATATTTCCAGGTATCGATGATAACGATTGTGTTGTAGTAAAACAATCTTTAATATTAGACAAACCAAGAGGTAGTACTTTCAATGCGAAAAATAAGAAAATAGGTAATTTGGCACAAGGAACAGATTCAAAGGATGCTGCAACTGTAGGACAAACATTACAATATGATAGTGCAAATCAAGAGTTTATTTATAATACCAAAAGATTTAAATTAATGGATGTAAATGATTATCAAAATATATTAATTGCAGATCCAAATTCATTTAGTGGATTTAGAAAATTGTCTGGTGAAGAATTTATTCATAAAAATCATGTATTTAGAAATGAAGCAGATAAAGCGTTAATTAGTTCAGATTTAAAATATTTTAAATGTCCTGGGAGTAATGAAAATGTAACTGATAAAGACGATTAATTTGTATAAAAAAAGAACCAATGGATGAACATCATAAAAATGCACTACTTGATAGAATGCTGTTTAGTTGCACCATGAGTGTCGACAAGTTCGGACGGTATTCCTCGGATGGATTATATTATACAAATAATTTAAAAAGAGCTGCTGGTTTACCACAAACACCTGATGGAGATTACGATATTAACAATAAACGGTTAAAAAACATTAATGATCCTACAGATGAAAACGATGCAATAACCTTAAAAGTTTTAAAAAAAGAAATATCATCGACATTAAAACTAGAAAAAAATACATATAACGCTGGTAATTACAGAATTACCAACGTTGGTATGCCAAATCAAAACACTGATGCAATAAACAGAGGTTATTTATCATCAGAATTAACAAATACTTTAACATTTAATGGAAAAACGTATAATGCTGAAAATCGTCGTATATCCAACATAGCAGACCCTATTGATGAAAACGACAGCATAAATAGACGTTATTTACATTCTATAATACCTGAAAAGACAAAAGACGGATTTTCTTTTTATAAATTTGTTATTAACGATATAGGTTATCCAAAAGATGAAAATGATGCTGTAAATTTAAAATACATCAAAGATTATTGTATGACACACAACAATAAAGTATATATTTGTAATAATAAACGTATCACAGAACTTAAAGACCCTCAACATGTGGATGATGCCGTCACTGTAAACTTTCTTATTAAAGTTTTAGGTAATGCATTGTTTGATTTACACAATTATATATCAAAACCTAATGTTTTAAGTGAAAGTAACAGAGGTACTTGGATTAAAAATGAGATTTTTAAAAAATATTTCATCAATCCTCCCACCCAGAAGTTTAGATCCTCAGATTGGGGTGATTTGGATATTTAATTATATAACTTAATAAATGACTTCATTTATGTCCAACTCGTCATAGAGGTAACACATAAGTTGCGCATTTCAATTATAAAAGACAATCATGACATTTCAGTACATCAGTCCATATCGAGACACTGTAAGGAAAGGAGGTGGGATTACGTCCACAGCGGTTTCTCTATTAAGTAAAGCTTTAAATCGAATTCCAGTAGGATCTGTCGTAAATAGAGCAATAGACGCTTTACCATACGAATTTCATATACCAGGAGGTTATCAATATTGCGGACCAGGAACGAAATTGAAAAAACGGTTAGAAAGAGGTGATCCAGGCATAAATAAGTTAGATCAAGCTTGTAAAGAACACGATATAGCATATTCCACATTTAGCGATACAAAAAATAGATCGATAGCTGATAAAAAGCTTGCGGATATAGCTTGGCAACGAGTAAAGTCTAGTGACGCTAGTATTGCAGAAAAAGCGGCGGCTTTAGCGGTAACAGCAGGTATGAAGGCTAAAACAGCAGTAGGAGGTGGAAAAAGGAGGAGTAGGGGTAAAAAAAGTTTAACTAAGACGAAACATGGAGGAAATATTAGAAGAAAACGACGTTCCACAAGAAAGGGTAATAAAAAACCAACAGTATGGTCAATGGTAAAAAACGGGGCAGGTCTATACCTAAGACCATATCGTGCATATTAAATAAAAGAAATCAATTAGTAATACCACATAAAGCGTTAACAAATATCGAATTATTTAAATACATTTCATGTTTAAAAATACCATTTTTTCGCGGTGTCTTTATGAAAGATGATTTACCAGTTAAAATGTGGAAAAACGAAACCGGTATTGTAAATTTAGACAATTCTGAAGGTCCTGGCACTCATTGGGTTTGTTATAAGAAATTAGGTGAAAATATATATTACTTTGATAGTTTCGGCAATTTACCACCACCTAAAGAACTTGAGCATTACTTTAAATCTGCTAAAAACATATATTACAACTATAAAAGAGAACAACCTGATAACACTTTAATATGCGGCCATTTATGTTTGGAATTCCTAGCTAAAAGTATCAGTCACAATTGAGATGTCTTCCTATACGGTATCATTAACAGGAAAATCGTCCACTTTACGAAGTATCCTTTTTCCAGCGTTACGCTTGCAAAAAGGAAGATTTTGGGAAGCGGCACTGTTGGATTTTACAACTTACAACTCTATTCCTAATGTTACGGAAGGTAAAAATAACTTATTGCATTATTATAAAGGAAAAGATGCTAGTGGGAAGTTTACAGACTTAGAAGTTTGCACTCTACCCACAGGTTCTTATGAAATTGATCATATTAATGAATTTTTGCAAAATAAAATGGGAAAAGACAATATAACATTAAAAGGTAATAACAATACGATGAAAGCTGAAATTAACTCCAAATATTATATAGATTTTACTCAGGAACAATCAATCGGTGAATTGTTAGGATTTCCCAAAGATAGCCCAATTTTAGAACCAAATCAAACACATTCTGGTAAACAAACTGTAACTATACTAAAAGTTAATAGTATAGATATAACTTGTAACATTATACAGGGAGCTTACAGAGATGGAGCAAATACTCATATAATACATACTTTTTACCCGAGTGTACCTCCAGGATTTAAAATTGTTGAAAAGCCACAAAACCTAGTATATCTGCCGTTGAACACCACTTTCATTTCAGACATCGTGTTGAACGTATTGGATCAAGACGGTAACTTGATAGATTTCCGAGAAGAGCCAATTACAGTTAGATTACATTTAAAATCGACACTTTAATACAAAAATCATGGGTTTATCATTTAAAAGTGGACAGCCTACGGGAAACCGCATTAGTAGCTCTTCAGCTGTGGAGGAGTTAACACGCGAGAACATTCGTTTCTTAGAAAAGATTGGTTTAAAATTAATCGATTATGGATATACTGGATATAGCGCAGGGTCCGACATTCGACGAAACACTATGGGAAAAAGAATATCACACCCACAACCCTTACACTTCATCAAAATTGAACAATAACGATGAAATTCGTATTCCTATACAACATCAAGACATTTACACACTACCATGTGAAAGTTACTTGTATATCGAAGGAAAAGTAACAAAAAAGGACGGTACTACTACTGGTACAACAGTTCCATTTATAAATAACCCTATGGCTTTCCTGTTTGATGAAATTAGATATGAAATATCAGGTGTAACAGTTGATTCCACTAAAAAAGTAGGTATTGCAACAACTTTAAAGGGGGTAACATCTATATCACCTAATGAAACCAATTTACTTCAACCGGCCGGATGGGTTTTACCTGAACATGACATAATCACTCCGAATACAAAGGGATATTTTGATTTTCATATTCCATTACGTTTGTTGCTTGGATTTGCTGAAGATTATAGAAAAATAATATTAAATGTTAAACAAGAATTAGTTTTGTTGAGATCTTCTAACGATAAAGACATTATTAAAGCTCCAGATGGTACAACGGATGCAAACCTAGAATGGAAATTAACATTAGACAAAATTGTATGGAGAGTTCCACATGTTAAATTAGCTGACGAACATAGAATGCTACTATTAAGGAAGTTAAAGGCTGATCGTGATATTGTAATTCCTTTTAGAAGTTGGGAATTCCATGAACATCCAAGCTTGCCAACTACAGATCGTCACACTTGGACTGTTAAAACATCTAATTACGTAGAACGAGCCAGGTATATTATATTTGGTTTACAAACAGATAGGAGAGACAGCATCACAAAACATGCAGGCAAATTTGATCATTGCAACTTAAAAAATATTAAAGTTTATTTGAATTCACAATTTTTCCCCTACGACAATTTAAATGTGTCATTCGCTAATAAAAAGTACAGTATATTATACGATATGTATGCGAGATTCCAAAATTCATATTACGGTAAAACAAATACACCTTTACTATCACCAGAAGAATACTTAGATGGTTACACAATAGTTGTAATTGATTGTTCTAAACAAAATGAATCAGTAAAATCATCAAGTGTTGACATAAAGATTGAAATGGAGTTTAATGCAGCTATACCTGCAAATACAACTGCATACTGTTTAATTCTACATGATAAAATTGTAACATACACACCTCTAACTGGAATTGTTAAAAATGTATTGTAAAAAACCGGTTTTGTTACATTCCGCGAGTATAAAAGCGGAGCGTGCAGGCCGCTCCTGATCAGTTTGTTGCCTGACGTTGTATGGGTAGCATCATCTTCAATATGGCTTCTACAAGTGGTACAACCGAATGCGATATAGAAAAAGAAATTTCAGAATTTTTGGACATGAATGAACAGCAACACGTCACAAATCAAGAAGAAGAAAAAGGTAAAAAGAAAAAATATTTGTCCAAGAGGAAAAGAAATATGGAAGAAAATATTTCACCAAATATTTTGATGGAAGTATTTTTAAGAATTTTTTATCCAATCTCTTCAAGTTTGGATAAAAGTGTTTTAATTGGAGTTATGAAATCAACCGACTATTCACCTACAGTAATTTTAACTCACGGAACAAAAATAATTTTGTTTACAGCCAATGCTTGGGAATCTTTTATGAAACACCTCCATTTGTTGGAATGTTACTTTAATAACAACATGTTTGGCAGGAAAACAAAAGTAGGACTATTGGATTCAGACTTGGAAATTGATATTATTAAACATCGAGGTGAACATCAAATGAGATTCAGAGATACGACTAAACATGACATAAAAATTCAACTAAACAGAGAAGAATTTTTTATTTTAACATGTGCAACTGAACCGATAACAAGATATTTAAGACAGCTAGTATTCTCCAGTTCAATTATTAAAGATTATTTAACAGATACTTTGGACAAACAACCGGATGCACCAATTTTGTATGGACCTGTGGACACTTCAATATTCAACAGAATTCCTCATGAAGTTCAAATGTGGAGACAATTAGAACAATATGTGCAGGAAAAAAATAATTTTGTAAAATCGGATGAAGAAACACATTTCAGTGATGAAAAGGATCAAAGTGATGATAATGACAACAACAAAAATGACCAGATGGAAAGTTAAATAAAATTTTAATATTTTTCACAACACTTTACACTTGAATTGGCAAATTTTCAATAAAAAATTTAAAATTTTGTGGGTGTAGGCCTACCGGGGATGGTGCCCACGTTAAATATACACCAACGCGCCTTCAACTGTACGGCCTGGCATAAATAAATGCCTACCGTGGTGTGGAAAACAGTTGACCTTCTGACACCGTGATGGATAGACGGGTGACCTTTCAAATGGACATGGAAGAAGAAATCAAGTCCAAGCCGGGTATTATTGAATTTCAAGCTTTTCGTTGTAACGATGATCGGTTTATAATTAAAGAACTCGTATTTTACGATTTAGATAAAAATATTCCTTACACATTTTTATTTAAACCACCATGCTCTTTTTCTTCACTAACCGCCAAAGCCGCAACAACAAACCGATGGACTTGGAAATATTTTCATCACATCGATTGGTATGACGGTTTTACCAGTTATTCAGACTTGTATCATATTATGCATCAATTTTCAAACAAATTTACTAATATTTACACAAAAGGACTTGAAAAGAAAAGATGGATAGAACAATTTACATCTACTCCAGTTAAAGATGTGCAAATAGATAAAAATTTTAAATTTATTGCTGAAAACATTTGTATTTGCACACAAAGTGTGGAACATGAAAGGGACAGGCACTGTGCGTTAAAAAACGCTTTAAAATTAGCGACTTACCTGCAAGATGGAGAAATCGGTGATGGTGGTGGGGGTAACGGTGATTATAAAAGCGAAGAGCAGACCGAGACCTGGCACGAGTACTACTCGAGATTCCGAGACGACAACATCTCAGAGCAAGAAGACAGCGAGGACCTCTAGAACAACCATGGCATCCAACCAGTTTCTGCAGACTTTAGTGGAACAATTCAACGCCCACTCCAAGTCTACAATTTTGCCGGTAAAAACATGTTCAGAGTTGAAGGATGAAAAACATTATATTATACATACCATGAAGAAGATGGAAACTACAGTCGGCGAGGCAATCTGCTGCAGCTTGAGCGAAGCCCCATACACTCCGGGAGATGAGCCGAAATTCCAAATTTACCTGCCCAAAAGATTTGTACACCTACTCCAAAACGAAGATCTCCGCTCCATACAACCAGGATGTCTCTACTTGGTATCCCACGGATGCAGCGGCAGCAACTCCACCGAGCTTACCATCCACATCGCAGACAAGCAGCAGTGTTAAAAAAAAATAATTTTTTTCTTTCTTGTATCTGTTTGTATTTTTTAACTATATATATTTTTTTCATGTAATCTTGTTTGTACTGTTTTAAATAAAGATAAAAAAAAACAAAAAAAAAATAAAATAAAAAAATAAAACACACAAAAAAGGCAACATATCAATATGTGAAACAAAAAAAATTTTTTCACATATTGATATGTTGCCTTTTTTTTTTAAAGCTCTGGGGTGACCTTGACCTTTGACCTTTGCACAAATTAAACATAAATTTTTTTCAAACAGCAATATGTGTGTGTGTGTGTGTGTGTGTGTGTGTGTTCCCCCCACCATTTCAGGTTACCAGCATACAGACTGTAAAGAAGTTCAGTTTGATTGCAACTGTCAAACGATGAGCACCCTATTTGAGCTTTGTGTAAGAAAAATTATTGAAGATCAACAGCTATTTAACCATACTTTACGATCCAACGCTCCTCAACAAATTAAAATTTTTATCAAACAGTACAAGCTAGACAACAGAGGTTACAACACTTTTGGTTGGTATAAGTTTGGTGATGGTACAAAATTTTGTCGAAGTTGTGGAAGGGCCGCTGTAAAAATAATTTTTTTTTAAAACTTCAAATGGTTGACGTTGAACACGTTTGAACATGTTGAGTAATGTGGATAAAAAATATTTTTTTTTTCTTTCTTATGCCTATTGCTGAATAAAAAACTCAGTTGTATAGTTTGCAAAAAAAATTTTTTTTTCATTTCATCTGACCACTTTACCCCCACCATCTCCTTATCCCCACCACCCTGCCGAGTACCTCAGATACACGGAGAGACTTGCTCAGTTGCTGTTCAACTCTTGTGGTGTGCACATCTCACTTTTTGCACTCAATTTACTTATATTGAGTTTAAATTTAAATATTTAGCCAAAATATCAAACATTTCTACATTTTTCAGCAAAGTGTCAAATAACAAAAATTTTTTTTTTCACTTTTGGTTTAATTGAAATTTCACAAGTTCCAAAATCACCTGAGAAAGAATAAATAATAAATATTTCTCAGGAAATATTTCCAATCCGAGTTACGGAGATCCGGTAAAGGACCGGCTGGGACGAGTTGTTTGTAAAAAATTAAATTTTTCTTCCTTCTGACCACTTTACCCCCACCACCTCCTTATCCCCACCACTGAGCCGGGTACCTGGGTAACCGCCTGCGCCCAAGTCAGTACGTCTTCGGACGCGGTGCTGTTCAGGTCGCACTGTCGGGTGTTCGAAGAAATTATTCTTCGGCTCTCAGTCTCTCGGTGGGTAAGTAAAATAAAAAAATTATTTTTTTTGAAGTGGGGGTGCTGGGACGGGTCAATGACCCCTGACGGATATATTAGGTCTAGAGTCTGATCGCTAGGGAATAAAAAAAATATTTTTTGCACTTTTGTGATTCCTCGAGAAATTTCAATTTCTCAGCAAAATTTGAGGAATCGCAAAAGTGCAAAAAAAAAATTTTTTTGTATTCTTGCGTGACCTTGACCTAATTAACGTCAGTGACGTCATTATGATGACGTCAGCGGTAATGACGTCACCATGACGTCATTTATGTGACGTCATGTGACGTCATATGACATCATTAGTGACGTCATTCGTGACGTCATTGATGACGTCATCACTGCTGACGTCATCGTGATGACGTCACGTCCCAGCCTTCCCAAAAACACACTACTCAAAAGGTCGAATTTAATGCGATTTATGGCGTTTTGAAATGTTGGTATAGTGGTTTTATGTAATGTTTGACTGCCTACCATTTCTGACTTAACGTTCAATTAATTGAGGTCGAGTTGGCGACATTGTTTTCAATTCTATATATCTCTTCTTTATAAAGATCCTGAAAATTAAATTAAACGTTTTATATTTATTTATAAATATAAAACCTTTAATAAAGAAAATACTTGTCGTCTTCGATTGCTGTCCGAAATATTATGATTACGTTATGATTTTCAGCTCGATTTGGTGCAGCTCATAAAATTTGTAGTGAAATATTTAATGTAAGTTTTAGGATTCTGTTTAACAGAAAACAATGCCGCGAATGAACGTTCCAGTCAGAAACGGCAAGCAGTAGTTTTAAGCAATTGCATAAAATGCTTTTATGCAACTTTGCATAAAAGAATTTTATTGAAATTTCAAAACGTGATAACTCGCGTTATATTCTGTATTTTGAGATCAGGGTCATTTTTTATCTAAATTCAAAAACCTTTAAAATGATATATATCTTGACATAAACCAATATAGTTTCATCTATGACTTCCTCTATAGGGGGTTCCCCCGTGTGCCCGCACTAGAAATGTGGCAGCATCGGGTTTTTACATGTACTAAATGTTAACAACAATAACCCAAAGTCAAATTTTGTTAGACTTTCAGTGCATGCTCAACCTGTTTAGAGCTTGGACTATAAGTAGGCCAAGAGAAAAAATGATGTAACATGCGATACTATTGAAAAAAATAAGAAAATAGGTCACACGCAAAAAAAGGATTTAAAAATTGTCTAATTAAGATTAAAAAAATATATAATTAAAATATACAAAATTACACTAAACTATTTGTTGACTATTAAAACATGTTGTTGGGGATTTTGCTAAGTATTTACAGTAATTTAGCGCTAAAAGCTACACTCTAATCATTATACAAATTCAATAAGCACCGATCCACAAAATAGTTACGAAATTAGTTTAATTGAATACTATAGTTGAAACTATCGTCATTATCAATACGACTAAATAAACTTTCGGTTGGGGATTTTGCTACGTATGTAGGTCTACTGTAATTTATCCTCAAAATCATAACCTAATAACTATACAAATGCAAAAAACCACCGATCCACAGAATTGTTACAAAATTAGTTTGATTGAATAAGATAGTTGACACTATCGTCATTAGCCCTGCTCATTATTGAAATTAACCCTACTATATTATCTGCAGTGTTATTGATACTAGCCCCACGAACACCAACTAATCTCATTTATTCATATATCGCATTATTTAATTAAAACACCAGTTTTCCTATTTGAAATACAGTAGGTCTACTAGGATTTTAGGTAATTTTGTAAATCCTACTTTACTTCTCAAACTCGAATTCTTCGTAATGAATTGCATATTATATTATTTAACTACAATAAGCATAAAAACATATTCTAATAAAAAGTTATGTGATTGAAAAAATTGCCAAAAATAAGGCAATGAACTTTACACATGCTTCCAGACAATGCACTATGGTTTCTCAAAGCCTTTTCCGACAGCCTTCCTCACCTCCTCGACGGATGATTTCCACACACCCCGAGCTCCTCCGCCTCTGCCACCTCACGCCCCGTGCGGCGCGGGAGTCTCTCTCACGGAAGCCTCCGTCGCCCCCAGCTGTGACGATCTCGCCACATAGACGTTGACCTTTCCGTGGAGTCGCGGCGATGTTCCAGCCGGTGTCGTTGTGACCTGGCTAGCCTCAACTGTATCTCGCCAAGGCCTCACCTTGTCTGTAACGCAAGGTCTTTAACTATACAACAAATGCGGACACCATGTAGATAGTGTCGTGCTATACCGTGTGTTGCTGCAACTTTAGATAAAGTCCTTGCATAAGGTTTTACATTCCATTACTGTCAACGTGCGCGTGTTCAAAGTAATGTGTTTATGTAAAATGCTTAGAGGTGATATTTTACAGCTATGTCGTTTCTGAGGGGTACATTAGAAATGGTGATGTGTTTGGAAGTATTTTGATGGATTGCACGAATAGTTGAAACACGGCAATGTGAATTATGTTAAACATGATAAACTATTAACTATAATAGTATTCCCGAGTAAGAGTTTACTTTTTAAATTGCTAACTAAAATAAATAAACTTCTTTTAAAGTAAAGGATGTATGTTAATTTTTCTTTATAGAAAAATTTATCGATATAATTAAGGAAAGAGAATGGAGTCATTAAATAGAGTTAAAATGAATCCAGAACTCTTGAAGTAGGTATAAAAAATAACTACGATCAAGAAACCATTGACTACATAAGTGTGAAAAAAATTAAAACTAAACCTTAACATTCTTAACATGAAAAGTCCAGCAATGATTTTGAACAAAATCGAGCGACTATTTCAGTGTGTCAGGGATCTTGGTTTCTTATTCAGTGATGTCATCAGAAATCCCCCGGAAACACATAACACAGTAGAAACGCCTTTCCGTCATTCATTACAGTTAAACCACGCGCTTACTCACCAATTAAGAAATAATTGGATGTTTATAAACATTGTAAATCGGCCGCAAAAGGGAATCAATTAATGCAGAAGAAAGACACGGCGCAGTGAAGTGACGCGGCCGGTGCCTGAATCATATCCAGGAGGCTCGGCTACTTCCAACGAAAACGTCCAATTAAACGGGGGATTTACGCGGCTGCCGGCCTTACAGCTTTATAGCTTGTTAGGCCCGGAACCTGCCGTAGGTTTTTTTGAGAATATATGTCGGTTGACTCATCAGGGGTGTGGGAAGACACCGGAGGACCGGGAATGTGGGGGTCGGAACCACCGGGAGCAAGTTTCCTCATAATTAGATGATTAGTCATATTATTGATAACCAATTACAAACTTAAGTAAGATATTCCTTTAAATCATTTGTTACATTTGACCGTCATGGCAGAATCAAAACCAAAATAGACAGTTTAGTTCAAACGAATTAGACTGTTAAATGTTTTTGTAAACTATTGGAAATTGAGGTTAAAAACTTTGTACAACTACAGAGTAAAACAGTGTTTTTTATATTTTTATTTTATGGATATTTATCAAATACCATTGTCTGTACATTGTTTAAAATCTTCACTTGTTGAGTTATTTTTACTTCTCATTCCTCAAAGAATCCAAAATCTTTGGTATCATAACTCATATCTCTGTCTATTTGTCATTCAGTCTGGCATGGGCCTCAGTTGGTCTATCTGAATAAAATATACCGGAAATAGTTTGTTATGACCATGAACCAAAAGTTTAGGAAAAATATGGTTGAACCATACCTTAAAGAGGGAAAAATCTAAGTTAAAAGCAGGCTGAAAACGCATTATTACTTTAAAATTAGATTCAGAAACCTGATAATTTTGCCATTACACTTGATAAAGCGGTCTAAAAAACAGACCGTCAACGGCTACTGTCCATGTTCCCGTGTAATTGAAGCGAACCACTATAATAACACAACCGCCGCAATTATAATGGCGGGAACTATTATCTTTACTCAAGAAATAATCGCTCAAATTCATTCACTCTGTTCAAAGAGATAGACTAATTGTCCTCATTATATAATTAAAATAATAGCCGAGGCTCATGTTGTACTTAACGCATCAAAGAAGGAAACAGAGTTTGTACCTTTATTAAAAAGCCTGAATATATTAAGATTATTTGAATAATGTTGGTTTAGGTTATTTGCTCGATGAGAAGATAGTGGAGCTTTAAAGCTTAACAGCAAGGTGAACAGCTTTTGTTGACCCGAGGCAGCCCAAGTTTTATCAATAACAGTTTAAACTTTCCTGGAGCATTTTTGTTCCTGCAATCTAAGCGAAATGTTCCTTATGAAATTGAGAAAGCAGTTTTCTTTGTTTCATGCGTAGAAAGTTTTCTTTTGTATATAATTTGATGTATAAAAGAATCAAATGTAAACAAAAGCATAATAACTTTTTCAAACACAGTATGAAAATACAAAAGTATCAGCTGGTGTTTGAATGAAAAATAACTGTATCATTATTTTAATATTTTTATCATATATTAATTGTACATGTAATCAATGTAACACATTTGTAATTTAACACGCATATAGTTACGATATGATATTACTATATCTATTTTTATATTTTTATGTATATATTTTTACTAGGGACCGTAGGACCCATTATTAAAATTACTGCAGATAGGCATTGATTAGCTATGTGTATGCAAGGTGTACAACAATTGGGGAAAATAAAGTTTTCCACGATACAAATTTATTGAGAGAGAAAGTATACATTTGTCACATCACTCACATTTGTCAGTAAGTGGTTATAATGGTTTTGAGACAAAAGGGCAAATAATCTAATGGACATTAATAATATTTTAAGTATATACTATTGAGACATATAAATACTGTATTTTGTTCAAACAAATACACAGCATTAACATCATCATACAAATGCAAAAATGTTGTTAGCATAGGATACACTGTTCTAGCTATCGAAGGTGTTTTAAATTACACAAATATAATTAATTATTTAGTTTTCTCCACCAATGAAGTGAAATCACGTGAAAGAGCGTATACGATGAAAGCCTATCCCGAATTCTAAACTTAAAAACAAATCTGCATTGAGTGTAACGGTCAGCAGAGAAGGGCGCACATAAAGGAAGGGCAGAGGCCGTATCGTTAGGGCCACCCTTAGCGCACAATGGCTGGTAACGAACCACCGCTCGGCTGCACAGCTGATGTTCGACGCACGATCTAGGTTGGGCCCCGCACGACCAGTCATAATCTTAACTGGGCTTTAATTACCCGAGTATCGTGTTCTGTTGGTACGAGAATATCTGTGATGACCACTTAGAGTAGGATCGAGTCGTGCTGCTAGTTGCTTCGTTCTAGCACACTGGTGGGTCGGCAAGCAAACTAGCTAACGGGAAACTCCAGCTCGAAAATTGTAGGTCGGAGTTTACAAATTATTTTATTACTATATCTAGATGTCATGATTTCATTTCATGCTGTAAAACCAAAAATATGCTAATAAGTCCTTAAAAATGTTATTTTAAGGTGGACGCATACTTCTATTCTTACTCTCTTTCAGTCACATAAACACTTTATTTTAAACATTCTTAATCACTTTCTAATCATTTTCTGCCCCTAATGATTACAGTTAGTTGGTACAAAATGAAGTTGTGATTCCCATTGCAATATTCGGTGTAAAAATTGTGAAAACACCCAGATCTGTATTATACTCAGTAAGAAACTGCGACGACCTGTTTCTTTGCATGTACGTGACCTAATGTGATGGTATTGCTCTAATGTATTTTCCACAAACATATTTTTATGATATACTTTTCACAAATACAATATATATGGAATACCCCGGAATGCAATGACGATATCAAGTATTTGAAATTGCCGTTACCGTGTACACTGAATCAACGTCAGTATACGTTGACGTAGCGGGTATCAGATTACAGTACATGACATCTCGGCACTTCATTTCGCACATGGCGACCACCGGTGCCGGTGCCACAGACGAATGCGGCCTCAATTACTGCGCCTACCCGACTGAGAGATCGTCCTCAAACACCTGCCGGACTCGCAGACTGTCCGCAAACAGCGAGTATTGGATCTCTGATCGGCCCTTCAACACCCGATGTTTACTTCTGCTCAAAGGGACAACGGGGAACGATTATCTCAGAACCGAAGAGCATTGTCAGCCAAAAGTGGATTGAAAGAAGAATTAATATTGCATTTAACTCTCTTAAATTAACATTTCAGTAATAGTTTTCACAAATTTAAACGATTCCTTACTATTTAATAATTTAAATAAACCAATACTCTCTATGCATATAATTGTTGTTTTTTCAACGCTTTTGATATGGCTGAATTGTATTCAATTATTAAATTTAATACACTGCTAAATCACAAATTCCTTTTTTTATATACAGAAAGTCAATGCTATTCAAATAAGTTCACAGTGACTTCTACAAAAAGTCGTATAACTAAAACTATCATACCTAATATCCACATTCGTTAGCTATGTTACCCAGAAGTTAATAGTGAAAAAACAAAAGAAACACTTTAATAACTGTGAAATTTTAATGATGGAAGGACATTTAAACAACTATAGTAAGTCAATTGATGAGAAACAATGTATTGTAACAATTCCAAATAAAAGGACCATGATTCATATAATTTTCTGCCCAAAGTATTGGAAATAACACAAAAAAGTGTCATAGCGATATATTCACTCTTAAGCCATTTGGGATTTGCTTAATATAATGTGTCCAGGTACATAAAAAAAAAAAACACAAATGAATAATATAATTACAACATTGGCAAAAAAGTATTATATGACAATTTTACAAGTTAAAAAAAGGGTAAACACTAAAACACGAAACTATATGAAGGACATTAAGTAGGCATACTAATACTTGAAAAATGATCAATTTTTTATTCATGAGGGCAAGTGCCATTGCAGGTGCATGCAGCGGAGAGGTGGCGGTGTGGCAGCTAGCGGCTAGCTGCGAGTTGTCATTTGACAGTCCACATGTAATCTGCATGTGTGGCAGTACATCAACATCTCCAAGTGCGAGGGCAAGTCAAGTGCCATTGCAGGTGCTTGCAGCAGAGAGGTGGCGGTGTGGCAACTAGCAGCTAGCTGCGAGTTGTCACCTGACAGCCCATGTAATCTGCATGTGTGGCAGTACATCAACATCTCCAAGTGCGAGGGCAAGTCAAGTGCCATTGCAGGTGCATGCAGCGGAGAGGTGGCGGTGTGGCAGCTAGCGGCTAGCTGCGAGTTGTCATCTGACAGTCCACATGTAATCTGCATGTGTGGCAGTACATCAACATCTCCAAGTGCGAGGGCAAGCGCCATTGCAGGTGCATGCAGCCTCAGAGAGGTGGCGGTGTGGCAGCTAGCAGCTAGCAGCGAGTTGTCATCTGACAGTCCACATGTAATATGCATGTGTTGCAGTACATCAACATCTCCAAGTGCGAGGGCAAGTCAAGTGCCATTGCAGGTGCATGCAGCGGAGAGGTGGCGGTGTGGCAACTAGTAGCTAGCTGCGAGTTGTCACCCGACAGCCCATGTAATCTGCATGTGTGGCAGTACATCAACATCTCCAAGTGCGAGGGCAAGTCAAGTGCCATTGCAGGTGCATGCAGCGGAGAGGTGGCGGTGTGGCAGCTAGCGGCTAGATGCGAGTTGTCATCTTACAGTCCACATGTAATCTGCATGTGTGGCAGTACATCAACATCTCCAAGTGCGAGGGCAAGTCAAGTGCCATTGCAGGTGCATGCAGCAGAGAGGTGGCGGTGTGGCAACTAGCAGCTAGCTGCGATTTGTCACCTGACAGCCCATGTAATCTGCATGTGTGGCAGTACATCAACATCTCCAAGTGCGAGGGCAAGTCAAGTGCCATTGCAGGTGCATGCAGCGGAGAGGTGGCGGTGTGGCAACTAGCAGCTAGCTGCGAGTTGTCATCTGACAGCCCATGTAATCTGCATGTGTGGCAGTACATCAACATCTCCAAGTGCGAGGGCAAGTCAAGTGCCATTGCAGGTGCATGCAGCGGAGAGGTGGCGGTGTGGCAGCTAGCGGCTAGCTGCGAGTTGTCATCTGACAGTCCACATGTAATCTGCATGTGTGGCAGTACATCAACATCTCCAAGTGCGAGGGCAAGCGCCATTGCAGGTGCATGCAGCCTCAGAGAGGTGGCGGTGTGGCAGCTAGCAGCTAGCAGCGAGTTGTCATCTGACAGTCCACATGTAATATGCATGTGTTGCAGTACATCAACATCTCCAAGTGCGAGGGCAAGTCAAGTGCCATTGCAGGTGCATGCAGCGGAGAGGTGGCGGTGTGGCAACTAGTAGCTAGCTGCGAGTTGTCACCCGACAGCCCATGTAATCTGCATGTGTGGCAGTACATCAACATCTCCAAGTGCGAGGGCAAGTCAAGTGCCATTGCAGGTGCATGCAGCGGAGAGGTGGCGGTGTGGCAGCTAGCGGCTAGATGCGAGTTGTCATCTTACAGTCCACATGTAATCTGCATGTGTGGCAGTACATCAACATCTCCAAGTGCGAGGGCAAGTCAAGTGCCATTGCAGGTGCATGCAGCAGAGAGGTGGCGGTGTGGCAACTAGCAGCTAGCTGCGATTTGTCACCTGACAGCCCATGTAATCTGCATGTGTGGCAGTACATCAACATCTCCAAGTGCGAGGGCAAGTCAAGTGCCATTGCAGGTGCATGCAGCGGAGAGGTGGCGGTGTGGCAGCTAGCGGCTAGCTGCGAGTTGTCATCTGACAGTCCACATGTAATCTGCATGTGTGGCAGTACATCAACATCTCCAAGTGCGAGGGCAAGCGCCATTGCAGGTGCAAGCAGCCTCAGAGAGGTGGCGGTGTGGCAGCTAGCAGCTAGCAGCGAGTTGTCATCTGACAGTCCACATGTAATATGCATGTGTTGCAGTACATCAACATCTCCAAGTGCGAGGGCAAGTCAAGTGCCATTGCAGGTGCATGCAGCAGAGAGGCGGCGGTGTGGCAACTAGCAGCTAGCTGCGAGATGTCACCTGACAGCCCATGTAATCTGCATGTGTGGCAGTACATCAACATCTCCAAGTGCGAGGGCAAGTCAAGTGCCATTGCAGGTGCATGCAGCGGAGAGGTGGCGGTGTGGCAGCTAGCGGCTAGCTGCGAGTTGTCATCTGACAGACCATGTAATCTGCATGTGTGGCAGTACATCAACATCACCAAGTGCGAGAGCAAATCAAGTGCCATTGCAGGTGCATGCAGCGGAGAGGTGGCGGTGTGGCAGCCAGCAGCTAGCTGCGAGTTGTCATCTGACAGCCCATGTAATCTGCATGTGTGGCAGTACATCAACATCACCAAGTGCGAGCGCAAGTCAAGTGCCATTGCAGGTGCATGCAGCGGAGAGGTGGCGGTGTGGCAGCTAACAGCTAGCTATGCGAGTTGTCATCTGACAGCCCATGTAATCTGCATGTGTGGCAGTACATCAACATCTCCAAGTGCGAGGGCAAGTCAAGTGCCGTTGCAGGTGCATGCAGGAGAGAGGTGGCGGTGTGGCAACTAGCAGCTAGCTGCGAGTTGTCACCCGACAGCCCATGTAATCTGCATGTGTGGCAGTACATCAACATCTCCAAGTGCGAGGGCAAGTCAAGTGCCATTGCAGGTGCATGCAGCGGAGAGGTGGCGGTGTGGCAGCTAACAGCTAGCTATGCGAGTTGTCATCTGACAGCCCATGTAATCTGCATGTGTGGCAGTACATCAACATCTCCAAGTGCGAGGGCAAGTCAAGTGCCGTTGCAGGTGCATGCAGGAGAGAGGTGGCGGTGTGGCAACTAGCAGCTAGCTATGCGAGTTGTCATCTGACAGCCCATGTAATCTGCATGTGTGGCAGTACATCAACATCACCAAGTGCGAGGGCAAGTCAAGTGCCATTGCAGGTGCATGCAGCGGAGAGGTGGCGGTGTGGCAGCTAACAGCTAGCTATGCGAGTTGTCATCTGACAGCCCATGTAATCTGCATGTGTGGCAGTACATCAACATCTCCAAGTGCGAGGGCAAGTCAAGTGCCGTTGCAGGTGCATGCAGGAGAGAGGTGGCGGTGTGGCAACTAGCAGCTAGCTATGCGAGTTGTCATCTGATAGCCCTTGTAATCTGCATGTGTGGCAGTACATCAACATCACCAAGTGCGAGGGCAAGTCAAGTGCCATTGCAGGTGCATGCAGCGGAGAGGTGGCGGTGTGGCAGCTAACAGCTAGCTATGCGAGTTGTCATCTGACAGCCCATGTAATCTGCATGTGTGGCAGTACATCAACATCACCAAGTGCGAGGGCAAGTCAAGTGCCATTGCAGGTGCATGCAGCGGAGAGGTGGCGGTGTGGCAGCTAGCGGCTAGCTGCGAGTTGTCATCTGACAGCCCATGTAATCTGCATGTGTGGCAGTACATCAACATCTCCAAGTGCGAGGGCATGTCAAGTGCCATTGCAGGTGCATGCAGCAGAGAGGTGGCGGTGTGGCAACTAGCAGCTAGCTGCGAGTTGTCACCTGACAGTCGATGTAATCTGCATGTGTGGCAGTACATCAACATCTCCAAGTGCGAGGGCAAGTCAAGTGCCATTGCAGGTGCATGCAGCAGAGAGGTGGCGGTGTGGCAACTAGCAGCTAGCTGCGAGTTGTCATCTGACAGCCCATGTAATCTGCATGTGTGGCAGTACATCAACATCACCAAGTGCCAGGGCAAGTCAAGTGCCATTGCAGGTGCATGCAGCGGAGAGGTGGCGGTGTGGCAGCTAGCGGCTAGCTGCGAGTTGTCATCTGACAGCCCATGTAATCTGCATGTGTGGCAGTACATCAACATCTCCAAGTGCGAGGGCAAGTCAAGTGCCATTGCAGGTGCATGCAGCAGAGAGGTGGCGGTGTGGCAACTAGCAGCTAGCTGCGAGTTGTCACCTGACAGTCGATGTAATCTGCATGTGTGGCAGTACATCAACATCTCCAAGTGCGAGGGCAAGTCAAGTGCCATCGCAGGTGCATGCAGCGGAGAGGTGGCGGTATGGCAGCTAACAGCTAGCAGCGAGTTGTCATCTGACAGTCCATGTAATCTGCATGTGTGACAATACATCAACACCACCAAGTGCGAGGGCAAGTGCCATTGCAGGTGCATGCAGGAGAGAGGTGGCGGTATGGCATCTAACAGCTAGCAGCGAGTTGTCACCTGACAGCCCATGTAATCTGCATGTGTGGCAGTACATCAACATCGTCAAGTGCGAGGGCAAGTCAAGTGCCATTGCAGGTGCATGCAGTGGAGAGGTGGCGGTGTGGCAGCTAACAGCTAGCTATGCGAGTTGTCATCTGACAGCCCATGTAATCTGCATGTGTGGCAGTACATCAACATCTCCAAGTGCGAGGGCAAGTCAAGTGCCGTTGCAGGTGCATGCAGGAGAGAGGTGGCGGTGTGGCAACTAGCAACTAGCAGCGAGTTGTCACCTGACAGCCCATGTAATCTGCATGTGTGGCAGTACATCAACATCACCAAGTGCGAGGGCAAGTCAAGTGCCATTGCAGGTGCATGCAGCAGAGAGGTGGCGGTGTGGCAACTAGCAGCTAGCTGCGAGTTGTCATCTGACAGCCCATGTAATCTGCATGTGTGGCAGTACATCAACATCACCAAGGGCGAGGGCAAGTCAAGTGCCATTGCAGGTGCATGCAGCGGAGAGTTGGCGGTGTGGCAGCTAGCGGCTAGCTGCGAGTTGTCATCTGACAGCCCATGTAATCTGCATGTGTGGCAGTACATCAACATCTCCAAGTGCGAGGGCAAGCGCCATTGCAGGTGCATGCAGCCTCAGAGAGGTGGCGGTGTGGCAGCTAGCAGCTAGCTGCGAGTTGTCACTTGACAGTCGATGTAATCTGCATGTGTGGCAGTACATCAACATCTCCAAGTGCGAGGGCAAGTCAAGTGCCATTGCAGGTGCATGCAGGAGAGAGGTGGCGGTGTGGCAGCTAGCAGCTAGCTGCGAGTTGTAACCTGACAGTCCATGTAATCTGCATGTGTGGCAGTACATCAACATCTCCAAGTGCGAGGGCAAGTCAAGTGCCATTGCAGGTGCATGCAGCGGAGAGGTGGCGGTGTAGCAGCTAGCAGCTAGCTGCGAGTTGTCACCTGACAGTCGATGTAATCTGCATGTGTGGCAGTACATCAACATCACCAAGTGCGAGGGCAAGTCAAGTGCCATTGCAGGTGCATGCAGCGGAGAGGTGGCGGTGTGGCAGCTAGCGGCTAGCTGCGAGTTGTCATCTGACAGCCCATGTAATCTGCATGTGTGGCAGTACATCAACATCTCCAAGTGCGAGGGCAAGTCAAGTGCCATTGCAGGTGCATGCAGCGGAGAGGTGGCGGTGTGGCAGCTAGCGGCTAGCTGCGAGTTGTCTTCTGACAGTCCACATGTAATCTGCATGTGTGGCAGTACATCAACATCTCCAAGTGCGAGGGCAAGCGCCATCGCAGGTGCATGCAGCCTCAGAGAGGTGGCGGTGTGGCAGCTAGCAGCTAGCAGCGAGTTGTCATCTGACAGTCCACATGTAATATGCATGTTTTGCAGTACATCAACATCTCCAAGTGCGAGGGCAAGTCAAGTGCCATTGCAGGTGCATGCAGCAGAGAGGTGGCGGTGTGGCAACTAGCAGCTAGCTGCGAGTTGTCACCTGACAGCCCATGTAATCTGCATGTGTGGCAGTACATCAACATCTCCAAGTGCGAGGGCAAGTCAAGTGCCATTGCAGGTGCATGCAGCGGAGAGGTGGCGGTGTGGCAGCTAGCGACTAGCTGCGAGTTGTCATCTGACAGACCATGTAATCTGCATGTGTGGCAGTACATCAACATCACCAAGTGCGAGAGCAAATCAAGTGCCATTGCAGGTGCATGCAGCGGAGAGGTGGCGGTGTGGCAGCCAGCAGCTAGCTGCGAGTTGTCATCTGACAGCCCATGTAATCTGCATGTGTGGCAGTACATCAACATCACCAAGTGCGAGGGCAAGTCAAGTGCCATTGCAGGTGCATGCAGCGGAGAGGTGGCGGTGTGGCAGCTAACAGCTAGCTATGCGAGTTGTCATCTGACAGCCCATGTAATCTGCATGTGTGGCAGTACATCAACATCTCCAAGTGCGAGGGCAAGTCAAGTGCCGTTGCAGGTGCATGCAGGAGAGAGGTGGCGGTGTGGCAACTAGCAGCTAGCTGCGAGTTGTCACCCGACAGCCCATGTAATCTGCATGTGTGGCAGTACATCAACATCTCCAAGTGCGAGGGCAAGTCAAGTGCCATTGCAGGTGCATGCAGCGGAGAGGTGGCGGTGTGGCAGCTAACAGCTAGCTATGCGAGTTGTCATCTGACAGGCCATGTAATCTGCATGTGTGGCAGTACATCAACATCACCAAGTGCGAGGGCAAGTCAAGTGCCATTGCAGGTGCATGCAGCGGAGAGGTGGCGGTGTGGCAGCTAACAGCTAGCTATGCGAGTTGTCATCTGACAGCCCATGTAATCTGCATGTGTGGCAGTACATCAACATCTCCAAGTGCGAGGGCAAGTCAAGTGCCGTTGCAGGTGCATGCAGGAGAGAGGTGGCGGTGTGGCAACTAGCAGCTAGCTATGCGAGTTTTCATCTGACAGCCCATGTAATCTGCATGTGTGGCAGTACATCAACATCACCAAGTGCGAGGGCAAGTCAAGTGCCATTGCAGGTGCATGCAGCGGAGAGGTGGCGGTGTGGCAGCTAGCGGCTAGCTGCGAGTTGTCATCTGACAGCCCATGTAATCTGCATGTGTGGCAGTACATCAACATCTCCAAGTGCGAGGGCAAGTCAAGTGCCATTGCAGGTGCATGCAGCAGAGAGGTGGTGGTGTGGCAACTAGCAGCTAGCTGCGAGTTGTCACCTGACAGTCGATGTAATCTGCATGTGTGGCAGTACATCAACATCTCCAAGTGCGAGGGCAAGTCAAGTGCCATTGCAGGTGCATGCAGCAGAGAGGTGGCGGTGTGGCAACTAGCAGCTAGCTGCGAGTTGTCACCTGACAGTCGATGTAATCTGCATGTGTGGCAGTACATCAACATCTCCAAGTGCGAGGGCAAGTCAAGTGCCATCGCAGGTGCATGCTGCGGAGAGGTGGCGGTATGGCAGCTAACAGCTAGCAGCGAGTTGTCATCTGACAGTCCATGTAATCTGCATGTGTGGCAATACATCAACACCACCAAGTGCGAGGGCAAGTGCCATTGCAGGTGCATGCAGGAGAGAGGTGGCGGTATGGCATCTAACAGCTAGCAGCGAGTTGTCACCTGACAGCCCATGTAATCTGCATGTGTGGCGGTACATCAACATCTCCAAGTGCGAGGGCAAGTCAAGTGCCATTGCAGGTGCATGCAGTGGGGAGGTGGCGGTGTGGCAGCTAACAACTAGCTATGCGAGTTGTCATCTGACAGCCCATGTAATCTGCATGTGTGGCAGTACATCAACATCTCCAAGTGCGAGGGCAAGTCAAGTGCCGTTGCAGGTGCATGCAGGAGAGAGGTGGCGGTGTGGCAACTAGCAACTAGCAGCGAGTTGTCACCTGACAGCCCATGTAATCTGCATGTGTGGCACTACATCAACATCACCAAGTGCGAGGGCAAGTCAAGTGCCATTGCAGGTGCATGCAGCAGAGAGGTGGCGGTGTGGCAACTAGCAGCTAGCTGCGAGTTGTCATCTGACAGCCCATGTAATCTGCATGTGTGGCAGTACATCAACATCACCAAGGGCGAGGGCAAGTCAAGTGCCATTGCAGGTGCATGCAGCGGAGAGGTGGCGGTGTGGCAGCTAGCGGCTAGCTGCGAGTTGTCATCTGACAGCCCATGTAATCTGCATGTGTGGCAGTACATCAACATCTCCAAGTGCGAGGGCAAGTCAAGTGCCATTGCAGGTGCATGCAGCAGAGAGGTGGCGGTGTGGCAACTAGCAGCTAGCTGCGAGTTGTCACCTGACAGTCGATGTAATCTGCATGTGTGGCAGTTCATCAACATCTCCAAGTGCGAGGGCAAGTCAAGTGCCATTGCAGGTGCATGCAGCAGAGAGGTGGCGGTGTGGCAACTAGCAGCTAGCTGCGAGTTGTCACCTGACAGTCGATGTAATCTGCATGTGTGGCAGTACATCAACATCTCCAAGTGCGAGGGCAAGTCAAGTGCCATCGCAGGTGCATGCAGCGGAGAGGTGGCGGTATGGCAGCTAACAGCTAGCAGCGAGTTGTCATCTGACAGTCCATGTAATCTGCATGTGTGGCAATACATCAACACCACCAAGTGCGAGGGCAAGTGCCATTGCAGGTGCATGCAGGAGAGAGGTGGCGGTATGGCATCTAACAGCTAGCAGCGAGTTGTCACCTGACAGCCCATGTAATCTGCATGTGTGGCGGTACATCAACATCTCCAAGTGCGAGGGCAAGTCAAGTGCCATTGCAGGTGCATGCAGTGGAGAGGTGGCGGTGTGGCAGCTAACAACTAGCTATGCGAGTTGTCATCTGACAGCCCATGTAATCTGCATGTGTGGCAGTACATCAACATCTCCAAGTGCGAGGGCAAGTCAAGTGCCGTTGCAGGTGCATGCAGGAGAGAGGTGGCGGTGTGGCAACTAGCAACTAGCAGCGAGTTGTCACCTGACAGCCCATGTAATCTGCATGTGTGGCACTACATCAACATCACCAAGTGCGAGGGCAAGTCAAGTGCCATTGCAGGTGCATGCAGCAGAGAGGTGGCGGTGTGGCAACTAGCAGCTAGCTGCGAGTTGTCATCTGACAGCCCATGTAATCTGCATGTGTGGCAGTACATCAACATCACCAAGGGCGAGGGCAAGTCAAGTGCCATTGCAGGTGCATGCAGCGGAGAGGTGGCGGTGTGGCAACTAGCGGCTAGCTGCGAGTTGTCACCTGACAGTCGATGTAATCTGCATGTGTGGCAGTACATCAACATCACCAAGTGCGAGGGCAAGTCAAGTGCCATTGCAGGTGCATGCAGCAGAGAGGTGGCGGTGTGGCAACTAGCAACTAGCAGCGAGTTGTCATCTGACAGCCCACAGCCCATGTAAGGTATAGCTACAGGTGTGATCCAAGGCAACCTACATTCCCCTCCGTGTCATTGCGTGCGGCAGCACTCACTCCCCGCTCTGATCACCTGATTTACTTACACCACTCATTTGATGTGGCATGTCCGGTTCATATGAAGGACCTTGAAGTGTATTTGTAGTGTATTCAAGCAAAATAAATAAAGAAAAAAACTTTTTACTTTTAGTTTCTTTTACAATATTGTATGATACTTATACAGTAAGTAATATTTCTAGAGAAACTAGTTTAAGTCATGTAAAAATGTTTTTATGAGTGAATAAAATTATATAAACATCTTTTTAACAATACTCTATTTTTCTTAACTTTAAATTTACGAAGGATATGGAGTCACAAAAGAAATTAATTGATACTATATTACTATCAGGGAATCCATCATAACCATATTGTCCTTTAGCAATATAACATCAGTACGACTATGTTTTCTTAAAGTATCTCAAGGAAGCCAAAATGGAACTAACCTAGTATGAATTTGGGTACCGAACGCAAAATTATCATAGTAGCCGTGAATGAGTTTCTAAAAATTTCTCTAAATTAAATGTTTCCCAACGGCATTCAGTGTTTGAAATTGCAGGAAGTGCTGCATTTACCGTCGCTGTGGTTCTGCTTAACTTTTCACCGTCCCTAGTCGCGGTCAGTAAATGTCTCTTGACCTCACACTTTGTCCAACATTAGCGCTTTCACTACTCCTGCACACTCTCTCTTGAAAATTGCCACGATTTTGTATTCGCTATGGATTATGATTAGTTTAAATGTCTGAGATCCGTGGCACTGAGTTACATTTAAATAACTTACATAACACATAATGTGACATCAGTTATTTTATGCAAAAATTTTCTTTTTTTTTAACAGCATAAATGTCTTATGCCAAAATCCCTATTAAACTTCAACAAACTCATTTAATGGTTATATCTCACTGTGGGTTGAAAATTTTTATGAATTTTAGGCTTATTTTTTTACTTTTTCAAATGCAAAACCATCAAAGAAATATAGACTACATAAAATAAATATTAATGCATAGGTTTTAATTTTACTGCTGAACGAAGAAAGTTATGACTGAAAACACTCATTTCTTTTATAAAATTCGATTGGGAAATCGTTTACATATAAAAAAAAGATTTTTTAAGTTTGATATAAGTTATTTGTGCTCTAGATTACTAGGTTTATGCGTGTTGAAGAAGCATTTTTTCTGTTATCTAAAACCTAATATATAACACCTTTGTTTATAATTTTCTACATGTAGAGGGTCATAAGACTTTTTGTACTGATTGGGAAAGTTCAACTAAAACTTCAGTAAACTAAATAGCGTTAGCTTTTATACTGTTTGTTATAAAGCCCCAAACTACTTTATTTATGAATCCGAAAAACTGGCTTTTTTCATTCAATTCATTTGAATTACAGCATTAATAACATCTGACTAAATAGTAAAATGGATAAAATATGATACATGTTTAATGTGTAAACAGGTACTCTTTCCATTCTATATGTCCAGATTATGTATTATTGTATAATTTACGAATACAGTATAAGTAACACTAAAGAAAGAAACTTTCGACAGTAATAAACAAAGGGAACTGAAGTAGCAGATGGCAAAAAATGTTCATATCTGAGTTGTTTTCGTTGCTCTTTCTTGTCGAGGAGTAATAAGGCAATAAATTGAACTCAGTTTGGACATAAAAATGGTAAAACGGAAACACCTTAATATTAACTGTCTGCAGCGCCCCCTCAAACCATCACCTCGCCTCGTCGCGGGAAATTAGCTTTGCGCCCGTTTTATATTTTTCACTACGTGTTTACAATTCTCTTTATAAAATATTACTTGTGAACAACAGGTCGGGTCAAGATGGGTCATTGCAATGCAAATAACTGACTGTCAGTAAAGTTTACTTACTTTTATATTAGTAATTCGTTCTTACTTGTTATCAAAACATAAACGAGATGATTTATACATTAATTTTACGTGGAACAAACATAAACTAGCCTAATACATATTTAAAAATCAGTAACTCCATTGCAAAAGCCATGATGCGTTTCAAATTGTACACTCATTTTAAGTATAAATGAACAATGCAATTAAACTGTAATCATGCAAAAAGGGAAAATATCTTGTAATATCTGTAAAAAATAAAACGGTTGATTTCCACTAAAAAAATATCCCATGAAAGCAATTTTTATAATTTAAAAAATATCACTTATTCTTTACATTATTCGCAAGAAGGTTTTTAACCTCCAAAAACTCAAGAACCCCATTCTCAGTGATGAAGACACTGTTTGCTGAAGTGTGGATAATGACGTACAACTCCGGTTACAAGATGCTTAAAAAATAGTTTAAACCAAAGAGTTTAAACTACATATTGAGTGATAAACACATATTAATTTATGCCCCCTGCAGATTTGCGCCATTTTACGTGTGATTCCCACCGTTTCCTTGGTAACCACCTAGCACACTTTGCCCTCGTTTCCCTAGTTTTGATTCTGATTGGTCACAACAATTTTCAAAAAATTACAGATTATACTGTTAAAACATCTGATAATTTGATGTTTGTTTTCAAAACCACTTTGATCTGGTGGCCTGTGAGCAAGGTATTAAAGTTTGTTACCATAACGTTGGACCGGAATGGGTAAAATGGCAGATACCAGATGGGAAACTGTAAACAGTGGACTGGTTATCAAGGAACCATCGGGGATTGTGGGTAAAATGGTGCCAATCAACAGGGGACAAATTTCTCCATCTTCGTATGGATCTGTCTCCGTGTTTTATTGAATTTGATTTAAGATATTCTCTCGCTTTTCAATTACACAAAATCTAACAGCTAGGAATACATAATTGAATAAAACAATGTAAAAAGCTTTTGGTAGGGGAAAGAAGGGTAATAGTGAGCACCTAAGGGAAAAAAATTCTTCCCAGAAAATATGCGGGCAAAAATTACCAATACATGTGTCAAACTTGGTATTTAATGTAGTTTTTTATAAAAAAATTATCATTATCATATATACACCATTATATAAGAATATGCACTTGCGCACGATTTCCCTACCCATCGGGTAATTGTGCACATGGGGGTGGGTAATGGTGCGCAGGGACGTATGGGTTGAAATAATTAAAATAAATGTGTTTCATTAATATAAATTCAATATCAATATAACATATGGAATGTCTTAAAGCTAAACAATACTTTTTTGAGCTTTACAATACACTTAACAAAAGTTTTGATTAAAACTACAAAATTGTTCAAGGGTTAATGCAAAATTAACACACGTAGGCTAATTTTCTGCTGTGTCTGCACCTGAGCTGTCTGCATGACTCCAGGACAAACAGTTTATGAGCATCTGTAAACAAGCATGTGTAAAGGGGAAGTAATTTTTTTTCTTACCTATAACTACATGGTGCCCACTGCCGCGCACCATTACCCAATATTGCATTCGAAAGTATTTTATTTTCTCACTATCTTAAGAAGGGGTGAAACCATAAATTAATTGGTTCAAACGATAAAGCAAAGACTACCATTAATTGTAATACTAAATAAGTATTAAGTTATCGAAAGATCTGCCCTAACCTTATTATTTTCTGAGGCGCAAAAATAACATGACACACACGACTTTTAGATTTTGGCCTCTCATAACCTCAAAAATTTCAGTATCGAAAACCATGATGTCGGGTATTAGTTGTTGAGTCCCCCGATAGGCTGCAGCACATACTGGAGCTTTTTAACTTTTTTCATTCATATGAAACTACGATGCGCACCTTTACCCGCCGCCCACGATTACCCTACTTTCCCCTATGTTCTGAGAGTATGAACCAAGGTAAAAAAATATTTTTAATCATTTGCTATACACTCAACAATCTATTTTCAAAGTTATTATTATATTTACATGTTCGTGATCAAAGGCAGCTAAAGTTTAACGACAAAAAATTAACGCTATTTATTAAAAGAAAATTCCAAACAATTAGTATACCTTGAGAATTGAAATAATTGCAAAACAGGATTCAAGTCGGTGGAGCTATGCTAATTGGCATTCCGCACCGCAGTCCGGGAGTCCGCCACGGGACAAGGGCTGCCGCGGCGGTTGCGCTGTTTTTGCGTGCGACTCTCGCAGAACAAACACTATTTAACGACAGACCGGAATATTTCGCGGGCCTGGCCTCCGTTATGGTCGATCTCGACATTCTGCTACCGGACTTTTCCTGGAAAGGAAACAGCCGCATCTGATAATATAAATAGTGTTCTTGGCTTGTAATTCGGTTTTAAACGGTACGGACGGATGCTCAGCATTTGTAGCTTAACGCTTAATCCACTTTAAGTGATCGGAATAATAAGCATAGCTCTCAGGCTTTGAATACGTAATGTTTTCCAAGGTAATTCCAGTTGCACAGGTCTTTCAAAGCTCTGTATGGGGGTATTATTTTAATTTAACAGTTATTTTTGACAACATTTCCAAAAAAAACAACTTTAAAATAAACACAATGATTGATTTACTTGATGAAATTGAGGTCTAACGATTCGTTCTCAGTATTTATATTTATTCTGCGAGCAATGTGAGTTATAGCTTTCTAAGTGGTATAAAGGGTGTCGTCTTTTATTTTTATTTTGAATCACAATGCGGTAGGCCTACATTCAGCTAGGTTTTAATTTTGAGCAAATATACTTATAAAACCCTTTTTTCATTAATCTTGTTTGAAAAATATTGTTCAATGAAAAGTTATAAATACGTTGTATAGTATTTAAAGTCGATTCAAACTGGACTGTAAATTGTATAAGATATTGTGACAAAACTATAAAGCAACGTTGGAGTCAAATTAAAACATGTTTTAATAATATATTTCAAATACTCAGTGAAATTGCTCGAAGTGGTGACGTTGTTGTCATAATAAAAATGTATTATTGGCCGAAAGTTAATTTTCTAGCGTTAATTTATAGCTTTCTAAGTTGTATAAAGGGTGTAGTCTTTTATTTTTACTTTGAACCACAATGCGGTGCATTCAGCTAGGTTTTAATTTTGATTAAACACTTATAAAACTTTTTTTATTAATCTTGTTTGAAAAATAATGTTCAATGAAAAGTTATAAATACGTTGTATATTATTTAAAGTCGATTCGAACTGGATTGTAAATTGTATAAGATATTGTGACGAAACTATAAAGCAATGTTGGAGTCGAATTAAAACATTTCCTATTCTCAGTGAAATTGCTGGAAGTGGTGATGTTCTCATAATAAAAATGTAATATTGGCGGAAAGCTAATTTTCTCATGGATGAGACGAAGAGGGGGGGGGGGGGGAGATCCGTCAACAGTTAATAACGAGGTGTTTATGTCCAAACCGACCTCAGTTTGCAGCTTTATTACCTTTCCACAGACAAAACGAAAGCATGGAAAATTATTACCTATTTCAAAAAAATGAAACTCTTATTTTGAATTAGCCTTTAAGGTATTTGATGAGTGAGATTATTGTTTGAGGGTAGGCGTAGCGGACTGAACTGCATGGTAGCAGTCCAAGAAAGGAGAGATTGTACTGCCATCTAACTACAGGTATATTGATTTCACCGGGTAGCAGGTAGGTGATAACCATATCAAAAAGACTGTGATGCAGACATATTGGCATTGAACAGCATAGGGATCATGATTTAAGACAAAAATGCAAAATATCTTAGTGTATAGTTAATTTATAAAAATTTCTATCCATTTAGCTAAATTTGGTGGGTATATGTATCGATAAAAAATTTTACTTTTGTAAGCTATACTAAAACTTATTATCTGGTAGTGATGTATTTTAAATAATTTGTTAAACCATAAAGAGACGAATAAAACCATGTGTCTTTGCATTGTTTTGGAGTCAATATTTTGTAGTTCATAATGTGTCAGTTGCATTTTTTTTATTTATATAATTCTGCATAGGCACATTAGCCGATATACCGATGCACTGATTAGAGTTACATCTTAAATTTAGTCAAGTTAGGGTTCCAATTTAGGATTCTCCTCACTATACCTCTTGACATAACGAGTAAAGACTTCGTTCATAGAAGTTTAAAGCGAGGCCATTTTTCATTCCACGTACTCCAGGAGTTTGGTGAAATGAAAGTGGAGTACCCAAGTAGGGGTTCGGGATCACGCACGGACCATAATTCTTGAACGCACCACTTCACTTACGTCACCGATGTAACGACTGCCGCCAGCTTAACTTAGTTGAGGTCACGCAGCCACTTAGCCAAAATCCACACAGCATTTCCCTGGTTGCTCAACACAGAGCCGCAACAGAGCTTTGTGTGCTACAGAGCCGCACGACTTGCACTAGTTGCGACACTCACTCTATAGTGTGCTCGGCTAACTAAATGCGTACTTCCATTTGTATAGTAGAGAGAACATAACTCTCTGTGCAACTACGAATATGGTTAATAGTAAATTGAGTGGATTTACTAATGAATGTTTCAATTTGCTCAAATGAAACATGCTATCAAGGTTTTCATCTTCGCCTTCAGAACAATCATAAATTCATAAATATTCATAAATTCATAAATAAATTCATAAATTCATAAATTCATAAATTATAAATTCATGTTAACTGGTATAAAATGAAATGTATGGCGATATTGAGTATAGCAGGTGGTGCTGAAACCAACACCAACATTGGATCACCGGTGTAGCGACTCTGCATTACAATAAACGTTGGTGATTGTAGCACACCCAGAGTACTATCGCATTACCAATATCACGGCTGACAGATATACGTGTTATTGTCCCGGTGTGAAGGCCCGCCCCATAACTGATCCCTGGGGCACCCCGCCGGCAGCCTTGCCAAGGTCACTCGCCACACGGTTAACTGGCACAATCGTCCCAGTTACGTCACCTCACCGGCCGGCCGCGTGGGTGTATTTGATATTACAACATCACCTAACCACCTTGCATCGTCCTTGATGCTCACCATTATTATACAAATGTTTCGCTGTTTCCAGACTATAATTTATTCGCAACCGTGCCAACCCGAAGTGCCTTTCTTCGTGAGAAAACCGATCGTGGCCTTCCGTCTGTGTCATTCTGCAATCTTCCTGGTGAATGGTTCGACGGCCACGAAGACATTCGCGGTGAAATATTGCCTCGAAGATGGTGTTGTGTAGCCGCCGGCGGGATTTTATCATCTTCTGGATTTCGAACGGTTCTTTTGTTTAGAAATTCCAATTCATCATCAAGAATCATAGACTTGCCTGAGGAGTACTTTTATCTGTTGATGCACAAACGAGTTTATAACTATTAAATGGGCTTTATGGATTTTATAATAATTGTAAAATCTATAAATGCCATTACAGTTATTTTAATTTCATGAACACTTCTGTACATATTGCCGATGGATACAAAATGGGAAATATATCAATGCATTTTGTTTATATTTATAGACTAGTAATTTCATTTAGTGGATTATGATTAAAAAACCCCAAAAAAATCAACGATGTCATCGTAGCACCTTGACATGGAAAGTTCCTTTTCCAATTATAATTTTCGTCGGTGTTCATAAAATGTTTAAAACTAGAGGTTAAACTCAAGCTTTACAAAGTCTTGTCAATGCCTTATTAAAAAATGCAAAATATGCGACGAGAGCTAATTTCCCAGAGGCGGAAGATTTCACAGCTGCCGAGGAGTTAATTTAAAGGTGTTGCATCGTGTTTGCGTCCAAGCTCTACTTAATTTATAGCTTATTACGTCTGAACAGCCTCGGTCCAGGTGCAGTAATAAGTTGAGGAACTGCGAATGAAAACTTTCTCCACCAGAGATGATTCAAATGTGATACAGTATTTTGAAACTCCTTCTACTGCAGCACTTAACCTTTGAAAATATTAGATATATTTAAAAGATTAGTTAGGCCTATAATGAAATATAAATATGTTTACAATAGACATAAAACTATACTAGATTGAGAAAACCATTCATTAATACTATGTAAATATTTAAATATTTTGTGAATTTTAATCTAAGTATTGTTTGAAAATGAAATAATAGTTTTTGTTTCAAATTAAATAAAAATGTCAAGATTATTGAACAAAATAAATCAATGTAATAATTAATTTATTTTGACAATAGATATCAATGATTTAACTAAATAGTAAAATAATACTAAGGAATTTCAATCTTCTGTCATATTTGAATGAAACATAATAGCAACTTTAATAATTCAAATAAAACTTACGTTTTACAGTGATTTTATGTACCAAACAATAAATTAGTGTAATACGAGTATGCAAACTATTTTTCTGTAGAGTCCAAATCCTATAACATGAATATAGCCTATTTAAAACAGTAAGGTAAAAACACCTGTGGACAGTTCGTCTGAGACTTCTACTGCCTCGATTTACACGAGGGTTGTACCAGAACAAAGTTTTTGGACCCTATATGAGAAGGTTTTATTCATATTTCAAAAGCATTTACTTTAAATTTATAAACAGTTAAAAATCAACTTTTCCTTTAAAGATTTAACATAAGGAAAACGTCAACTTTCGAATCCTTTGGACATTTAATCTGAGCCTCCCACACCTATTCACATGCAGTTTGTACCAAATTAAAACTAAATTGTTCCATATTAGTAGGTTTTATTTATTTTAACGTTATCTTACTTTCTTAACTAAAAAAAATTCATTTTCAAACGTTTGAAATGAAATTATTTCACAACCTTGCAATTAGCTGATTAACACACAAGGTATTTTGTCTAAATACGGTAGAAGAACAAACGCTCAAGCTGAATTTTTTCTCATGGCCAGTAACTAAAACGTATATCCAATGTATTGAATGTATCATTTCAATCAAAAAATAATTCAGTGTTATACAATTTAAATAAAACCATATTATATGATTCGTGGATCGAGAAAATAATGAGTTTTGATTGTTAAATTGTTTAAATTTACTCAATTATTAAAATCAGCATATTAAGTAGAAGGAAATATTAATTTAAAAAAGTACCATTATACGTGTTTCGCACTATCTGCCTTGTGCTTGCGCTCCCCTCACAATGACTGGAGCTGTAGGCCTATACTATACGCCGAGTATCGACGGGCAATAGACTCGTATTGATCAATATTGCGTTTTTTATGTAATACAATCGATTTTAATTAAATATACATTTTCAATAAATGATATAATAAATAGGGTGTAGAGGAGTTATTTGAAGTATTCAACTAGTTTTTAACGATGTTGATGTCTTTACTTTATTCTCAGTTCAAGAGTTAGTTTTTGGAACAAAACATTATATATTTTAGAGTAAAGATATAAAAATAAGACAATCTTAAAATTTGATAAATTATATGAATTCATTAATAATAATTATTTATAAATAAAGTTAAAGTTATTGGGTACTAAGTACTAAGAATTCCATATCATATTTATTTCAATACTTTATAAATAATTATGTAATTGGTAAATTTATTTGAAAATTCTTCTTGAGAGTAGTTTTCATTTATATTTTCATAATTAATCCACAATCTCAGTTTAATTTCAGACCAGTTCGTTGACTGATGCAACATCAATGAGTACAAATAAAGCCAGATCTAAGCACTGAAATCCAATAGCGAATGATCAAACCAAGTCACAGGTGAGCTGAGCGCGCGACTTTGATTACTAAGCGAATAATTAATCGGTTGTAATCAAAGCAACGGGGAATATCCGCCTCTGACTTTCTACCTTATACCAAAATTATATATCTACTAAATTATACTCTCGAAAATGTATAGCTGTACAAATATTTTTCAAAGACCGTTTGTTAAATACATGATCCAGTTTTAGAGTTAAACATTTATTGGTAATTTTTTTAGATTCATCTAATACACTATTTGGCATTCATTACCTTAAGTAAAATGATTAAGTAGAACGATAATTCAAAACTGTCTTCTTCATTCGACTATTTATTACAGTATTCAAAATCTTCACTGAACCCTGCTATAAAATAAATAACTAGCTTTCCAATCTTTAAAAATAACACATACCTTTTTTATTCAGTACGCCATACCGAAACATAAGTATTTATTTAATCAGTTATTGTATGAAACAACTCATTAATAGTTTATCTTTTTGTCGGGAGATGACTTGTTGGCTAATGGAGGGGAAGATGCCTCCACTACTATCAGCTGTTAAACATCATTGAAATAAAGATAAATATTTAAAATTAACCAATAGGAGAGCTATGAATCACTGAGGTGGGGGTATAGTCCCCTCAATCCCTTTTTCCCTAGGTGGCCATCTTCATCATTCCAACTATACTGTCATCTTCCAAAGTCATACCATAAAGTCATCTTCCAACTATACTGATTTTCTCACCTAACTATTCTTCAAGTGACTTCAACCATTTTCTTAGAAATCAGAGAAATATCTAAAATTGTAAGAAATAACTGAACATTTATCACCGTTGATCATTTCAATGAATCATGATTGCAGAAACCCAGAGCATTTCACTGAACCTTACTCTGGTGGCCGGTCAAGGTAACTAGCGGAGCAGAGTTGTTAAACGGTTGGCCGAAGGTTTCCCAACCACAACCGGCTGCAGCCGCGCGGTCGGTCACGGCAAAACCATTACCCATCAGGTAATTCCTACGGTGAGATAGTAAACAATGTAAATCTATTAGTAACGATAGGGGCGGCGACCACATCGACACCGGACCACCGACCTGCATGTACAGTGACGTCGGTAGTGGAGCCCCACAGCCGCTATAGGGTTAGATGTCGGACGACGAGGTGATTCGGTGCATCACCATACGGTTAGAGCAATAACAAATATTCCTAAAGTAATAAAAAAGTACCTGGGGCCGAGCATTTACTTGGTAAACTCAAACAGGAATATTCTTAATAGTAATATCAGTTACAGACAGTGCGCTTAAAAAGGTTCATTTCTTGTTCGAGACTAGCTCGTTCACTCTGCACAATCGCCTTTCAGTCTGTTTCAATGTTGTTCTACGGGTGCTACACTTTGATGTATATTTATTTAAATACATGTTGAATAACATGTCGATTCTAATAATTTAATTAACAGATATTACATAATTCTTACTAAGGATTTTTTTTTAATTCCAGTGAAATTCTACAAATTGAATATTTGTTTTATATTTTTACATGACTTATTTATCTAAACCTTCATAAACATCGGTATGAAGTCGATAAAAAAATCATAAATTATTTTTATCATACAATAGAATTACAGTATTTAATAATTTAGTAACTGGCTGCCATGCAAAACCACATTTTTATACTGGAACACGTGGTGTTCACTTACACAGTTGAGTCAGCTGTTTTCGACATTTCTTTGTTTTGATTTTTAACTCCATCCCAAGTAGCATAACATAAGTTTAAAAGAAGTTTGCAATAATTTTGATTATTTTAATATCAGTTAAACTTGTTTTAACGAAATTTGTAACGAGTTTTTTTAAACAAATTTGTAATAATTTTATAATAATTAAAAAATTATTAAAATCTTAATTTAAAATTATTATAAACTTATTTTTATACAAGTTTTCAATAATTTTTAAATGAGTTTGCAATGAAGTTTAAAATTGTAAAATGGAAGGTAACCATTTTTTACTTCAAAGCTTATTAATGAATGCATCTTTTCTTACCAACGAATTGAAAAAAAAAACAAAAAACTGAGCAAACATTTATTATCTATTTCAGGATTTGAACCCTTGACCTCTCACTCAATGTCCTAACGCCTTAACCCCTTGAACGACCTGAACTGTGCGTACATTTCTTATTTACTACTTAAACATTTACAAATCTGCTTTCACTGGTGCACTCCGTGCACTTGGGAACTACGTGAGTCAGAGTAAAAAAAATGGCGAAAAATTGAATAACTTACAAATGGTCCATTTCAGGTATTTATTTTAATAATTTAATAAAATCTTCAAAATTTTTATGTTGTAAAAAGTTTTATGTTATTTGAATTTTATATTTTCAATATCACTAGAATACGACATAAACTTGATATAGTTAATACATCACTTGAATAAAATAAACAATTGTTTGACATAAATTGGTATATTAAGTGAGTTTAATTTAATTTAAGTATTATAAATTTCCCCTGAAGAGATTAACAGTTTCTTAACACTTTATATCTCAATAAATATGTACAATTTGATATAATCATACGAGTTAAAATATTTTTCGAATACCAAAAATGATTAAAATTATTTTAATATAAGTTAAATAATACAAGTTGTTTTAATAAGTTATTTTAATAAGTTGACTGTTTTGCTTTAAAACTATTATAAACTTATATTACAATATTTTTATACACTTTTACGGACTTTTACTAAAATAATTTTTAAATCATTTTAAAATATGTTTATAAAAATTTAAAAAATTAAAAAAAAAATTTATATTAAAATAATTTTAATCGACTTACATTAAAATAGCTTTAAAGTTATTACAAACTTATATTATCATAATTTTAATACATAACTTATTATGACCTTCTTTGAAACTCATTTTTATGCCACTTCGAAAATGCCAATGTTTAATGCCAAATATTTGAAATTTCAATTAAAGATTTAAAAGAAATAGGATTTTTCCTGGCATAAGAGACATGTGTATATTATTTCTTCCCAGAACTAAGTTATTTGCAACGTTTGAAGAAACTCGTTCGAGCCGTTTTTGTGATGCTTGTGCAAACATAGGCTACATTTATACAAAAATATGCCTTACTCGGATTAGAGTATAGTACCTTGGTTCCGAACATTTATTCGGTAAACTTAAACAATTCTGTATTGTAATATCCGTTATAGACAGACGGTGTGATTAAGTGCCAAGTGCAAAAATGCTTGTTTCTTGTTCAAGACCAAACCAAGCTCGTTCGCTGCGTTCACTCGCCTTCATGATGAGCTTGTTCGCTGCGCTAACTCGACTTTCAGAGTGTTTCAATGTAGTCCTACGGGTGCTGATCTCTGGTGTATATTTGTTGAACCACATGTTGAATCTGTAAAACGTGGATTCCATTTAGGCCCTACTAGTAAACGTGTTGCTCGAAATCGAGCAATTTATTTTAATACAATACAAATGCTACTTTTATCTCTAAATCATTAACGTCCGACCAATCCTATATTGTGAATATCCTGCAATCACCAAAATTTACAGCTACACGAATTTACAGCTGATTATTAACAGATGTTTATAATGCTTTATTCAATCCCAATGTTATTTAAATGGGAAAATTTGAGATTTCAATGGTGGATAACGCCTTTATTTTCCGTCAGATTCTCATCAGTTTTTGGCGGAAACAACTACAGACCAAGCCCTATCCAACGACACCAAAAACTTGAAAATCGGTTGAAAATTGTAGGAGGAGTTCTCAAGACAAAAAACCCCTTAGCGTATTAAATAAGTATAGATTTGGTTAACAGCTGATTTCATAATCTTATACTCTAAAACAAGCTCCGTTTGTCCGGGCAAAGTTTTTTTTCGCTCCAAGGATTTTTGATTTTTTGATTGAATATGGGGGTTTTGGCCATCAGAAATCGATTGGAGCTGGTCCCATGTCTGGGAAAAATCCGGTTTTCGCGCTAGAGCCCTTCAAAGTTTCCAAGTTATCCTTATGGAGATTTTATTAATTGAACAAAAATCAGCTCATATCTGTAGATATAAACCAATGTGTTACATCTTTAACCTGTAGTTTAAGAAAATTATACCAATGTGCAGCAAACTTCTGCTTGGTGAGTTAGCGAAGCGAACGAGCTCGTCTTTAAAATTGAAGAGGGCGAGTGAGCGGAGCGAACAAGCTTTGTGTGAGAACGAAAGTAATAATTTTACCGAGCTTGAGCTCGGCCCCCTGGTACTAGTTATTTATTCTTTTGTTTTTAAATTCAATTGCAATTCTACAAATTGATTAGTTGTTTCATACTTTTATACAACTTTTATTTATTTCAACATTCATAATCAGCAGTGTAAAGTACGATTTACAAATGACCAACCATCAAAAAAATCATATATCTTGCTTATTTATTGACAAAACTAAATCAAATTTGGTATGCACATTATCTAGATAAGGTTTAACTTATACTTGCTTACAAAACCCATATGGCGGCAAACCTACAAACTCACCCCCATGGGGTTTATGGGGAAAATAAAAACTGCCAGAGCTTGATACAATTTTGTGTTTACATTTACCACTTATTGATTGACTAAGACTAACAACACCCAATCGCAGAAACCTACATACTCGATCTTATGGTTTTCTTATGGGGAAAGTAAATAATCTGAAATTCCATTGGAAATTCGCTGAGTACGCAGATCTGCTGCGACGGGGGTGTTATTAAAGTATGATTTCACAATTTACTAACTGGCTACAATGCAAAACCACATTTTTATACTGTAACGCGTGGTTTGTACTTTGAAAGTTAAGCCAGCTGCTTTCATTATTTCTTTGTTTTGATTTTTATCTCCATAAGACCAATGGTAGATATTTTTTAAAATTTCAATTAAAATTATTACGAAATAAGATTTTTCATGGTACTCAGAGACCTTAATACTAAGGTATTTGAAAAGTTTGCAGAAAATCGTTTGAGCTGATTTTGAGATCCGTGTGCAAACATACATACAAATATATCTTAATCGTATTAGGTAGGATAGATTTAAATTTATATTTTTTTTATTTGATACATTATAATGACAGTATCATTAGACATTTATAAAGTTTATTTAAAAATAGTCATAAAACATAAATTTATACAATTCATACAATTCATGTTTATGAGAAAATTTTAGTAAAACATTTCTAGAAGCTTAAATTGTAAATAGTTCTTAAACTTTAATGAACATTTTTTAACATTTCCTATAAAACCTCATCAACAAAGTTTAGCTCTTCAACGTGCTCTAATCCATCCCAAGAACACAGTTTTCCTTGTAGATTACACGAGGAAATTTTAATTGGTATATTTTCGTGGATGCAAATATTTACAATTAAGAAGTAATTTAAAGGGATACAACGAAAATTTAAAGTAAATATGTTACATGCACATTTACACTAATTAATGCCATTTTAAAAATATACGTACGCATGAAAAATAAAATTAAGTAATTTTTTCACTTATTGTTGCTGATTATTTAATAAGTGTAGGTTATTTTTTAACCACTAAGTTATATTCCGGTATGGCATTCATTTATTTATTATTTACCACTGAGGGGGATGGTTTAGTTTAGTATTTTATTTAGCGGGGACCGACGTAGACCATGACAGGAATATCGAGAAGGGTTGTGCAGTGGAGCGAGCGCTTCGTTACCCGCCATTGTAAGCTAAGGGTGGCCCTAACGATACGGCCGCAACCCTTCTCTTTTACTCGCCTCCTGCTGACCGGACCTCTTGTAGGCACAGCCACATCTTGTTCATTTACAGAAAGTCTTGGACTAAACTAAAAATTAATAACTAATACAGCTTAAGGTGAAAACTTTAAAGTTTACTATACCATATTGTTGTATGTATAAATTAACCTCCAAAGAAGCCGAAAACAATTAATCCTGGTATTATTTAGAATACCATATAATGTAATGGCATCTACTGTAGCCTATGATACAAAAAAAAGCTTCTGTGAACTATATTCCATAGACATATCTTTATTTCTGAATTCCAAATAATTGGCTATTTCTATGGTGGTAATTATAACAAATAGACATCCTTATATAATCTCAGAATTATTTTTTTCATAACATGGTCAATTTATTCATGGTTATGGAAAGTCAAATTTTAAATACATAAATTTGCCAGTTTACTGTATTCACGCATTTCTCGTTATTCAACTGGACTTAACTTTGTCACTTCAGCACAAAATTTCATATTGCCGAGCTTTGTAAAATTGGTTCAGAAGATGGTTGAAAGTAATGAAGAGAATAAATGGTCGAAAAAAGTGATGACAACTGCAGTTGAGCGGAGAACAATGACGATGACTACGGATCAGCAGCTACTTGTGTTGTATGTTCCATTATGAGTATGGTGATTTTCTGTTGACAGTGAAGGGCCTTTACCCTCACGCAAAATACAGTTGGTAAAAATTTTTTTATCGTTTCATATCAAGCTCTGAAATGTTTTCATGTTATTTGTCACTTAGTATTATAGAGTAAGTATTATAGAGTAAGTATTATAGAGTATTATAGAGTAGTATTATAGACATCTCACTACAGTATATCTAAGAGAACTTAAAAATATGAGTTGAAACTAACTGAAGATTTTAATTTTTTGTACTATAATATTTTAAAGTCTGTAGGATCGAGGAATAGGAATGGTGGCTGATTATTATTATTAAAATTCTTTATGAAATACAACAAATACCACTAGTTTTACCATAAATCGACTCCTAGGTTAGGTTGAAAACTACTGATGCCGGCGTTTTCAACATATGGCAGTAATAAGAATTATTGTAAAAAGTAGAGTAAGATCATAAAGAATATTACTTTCCAAATTATGTTATAGCTATAAATGAGTTTTTTTTATACAGTAGTTCCCCCTTTTATTAAGGTATTTCTTAAATTCGACTGAAATTTTAAAATCTGTATTAGCAATATAAAGCTATAAACCAAGATCTGTTTTACAGATTTAATTAAACCTCGACATTCGGTTCAAACTTTAATGTCAACCAATTCCAATATCATAAATACCAAACTTTAGAAGCAAATTCTTGTTACTGTCGTAAGTATTGTTGTTAATGTAAGGTTATTGAGTTGAATAATTATTGTTTTCTCTGATTTTGAAGAAAAACATTTCCAATAAGCTTATGACATAATCGGTTCAATTACGTGAATAATTATCAACATTCAAATTACTAGATTACTCATACGGTAAAGAGAACATTTTCTGCTCACAAAAGACCCTAGGTTGCACATTTTGAGTACATCTCCATTACTACAATACATTACAGTACATTACTAAACGTATTTATTAAAATTACAACACAATACAAAATATAAAAATTTATTTTGTTAAAGTTGTGTTAAGTTTTGAAGGAAAATCATTTAAATGTCATTAATCGTGTATAATAATATCCAGTTAAATTTCGTATACAATTTTAATACTTGATTTAAACTTCAAAACATATAATTTAAGTTTATAAAAATATTAATACAATTAAATTTTTCTTCATTCAAACTACTAGTTTGTTTCCGAACATAACTAATACCAGTTAGTCGAGAAAACGAGCTGGTTGTAATTCAGAGCTGCCCTCTACAGCTACAGGCTTATTGAATCTTGCACTAGCAATACCGCTTGTAAGGCCCTAATGAACACTTCACTGGCTCTGTCTTGATTATACTATATTGTGGACTGAATCTCTAGTAATTTAGGTGTTTCCTCCCTTGATTGTAAAACATACAACCGTAAAATTTTTATACCTGTGAAACATTGTGCTATGGTGCTTTAATTAATGTTAGAGTTGTGACTAGCTTGATAAAAATATTAAACAAATTTAGGTTAAAAATAGTTTTTTTTTATCTTAGTGAATTCTTTTTAATCTTTGAAATACAAATGTATATAAATGAATAAAAAGTATAATTTTAGTTCATAAACACGTTAATTTAATTAAAAACTTATAGAAGTAAAAAAAACCTCTGTGTTCATTATTATATGGATTTTAAACAGTTTTATGACCATTAAGAGTCTGCAGTACCTCCGCCATCTTGGATTTTTAGTCCCATAAGAACAACGTTAAATATAGGTGTCTTTTAAAACACTTTATCTCGATAATCTTTCGTCGGATTCGCATGAAACTTGAATATGTTCACCTAAATGGTATGGCGGTTCATATGACGTGGATAAATCTTTTAATAAACCTCCTAAAATATTTTAACATGGTTTAAAAATGGTGTTAATATATATTTATATTTTACTCGTTATTCGAGTGGATAATTTTTTAAATTAATTTTCTATCACGCCAAATTAAAGATATTATGGTAACATTTAAAATGACACCAAGATAGAAATATTTTGGCGAAAAAAACAACAAATACAACAACAAACTCATAGTTATGTTTTGAATTTAACATTGTTCTTAAGGGACAAAGCACCAAAATAGCTTAGGTACTGCATACTCTAAAAATGAATGTAAGAGAATCTGTATACCAACAAAACATGAGTATTATGTACCAATTAGAAAGCAACGCAAAAACAAACAAGTTGGTGGTTGAATAAAATAAACTCTAGTTTGTACTACACTCTAACAATCCCGAAGGAACGGTTTTTAAGTAACATGTAACAACCAGAGGTTTAAGCAATAAAAATAAGGAAATATTATGTTTTCGCATGGGAAAACTTCTCATCCTCTTTTAATATTATATGAAGCTTCCCAACAATATAACCAAGACATTCTAATCATTTGCAAAGTTTGTTAAAATAATGTTGTTTTTAAATTCATGCCTTTATTGGTACATATTACTTAATTTTTAAGCTATTTCCAGTTCTTTTCAATTTTCTTTTACTAGTTACTTTACGTTTATTTGCAAAAAATGCCATTGTAAATAAGTCTATTCATTTGTTGTAGTTGTGTGTAAGTGTTTAAAAGAGTAACCAACTGAAACGGTTTTTATACTAATAATATTACAAGCATAATTATTAACCTAAAATCTAATTTGACATATGATATTTTCCCCTTCTTTCTTTTAATTTGATTCTCTCATAAAACGGATGTAATGGCCACTTAGTTTATTAACATCAGAGAGCCGCTGGGGCACATTTAGGAACTGATAGCTTTACTCCTGCAACTGACCCGCTAGTCAGATGTCAATTTGTGTCCAACCCTTCCCCTTACCGGGCTGCATCTGCCTCATTGATAGTTTACAGTTTTATAAGACTCCAATTATATCACTAAGCCATTTATTTCCAATACCTAAGCTAAAAACAGCTACTAAAAAGAAATGATTTATATTAGTTTTCAAAAGTCTCACAGTTACTAATTTAACTAAGTCTTTGGCTTTTATTAATTCAAACTAATTAATACCAAACTACAATACTATCCAGTTTTCACCAACAGTCCACTTGTGTCTAAAAATCGATGACTCGGTCATTTACGGTTTACGCTTCATAATTAAAATCAGAATCAGAAATCATTTATAAATTATATTCCTTGAGAACAAATTAAAAGCCAAAACTAGTGTCTGTGTTATGATAGTGTAAGAGTTGTGTGTGTGATGAGGTCTAAGAGGTGATTTTTAGACAGTCCATGGTTGTGGATTCCTTCCTCCAGTCCTCGAATTTTTCCACTATGTAGTAAAGACGGTTAAAAAGACAGCGTGAGATTGTTTTAGATAACTTTACTTTCTTCACTTCTCCAGGTAGAATGTTCCAGAAGTTAGATCCGGCATATAAGGGTTGCTTTTCAATAATTTCCAGTCGTTGTATTTTGAAAGCAAAGTTATTTACTGCTTTTGTGTTGTGATTGTGAGTTTCATTTCTTCTTTTTGGGTTTTGCCGCAGAGCAAAGATTGTTGTTTCTAGTTCGTACAGATCTATTACAGTGCATGTGATGAAACGTCAGTGAGTCTCCTCAATACATAGCCTATAGGGTGGAGCTAAGTTTTCTGCATATTGAAGAGCTGATGTCCCAGTTTGCATCACTCTTCATTGCTTTTAAAACCAATATTTCAAATGAGATTTAAGATACCAATAATTAAAATGTGCGTACTTAAAAATGTAGGCTTTACGAAACTTCTCTGATGGTGGTAGGTAATCTGACTGCAGTCAAAACATATCATCTAGAAAAATTCCTCTTTATTATTGAATATCCCATGTTGTTATTTAAAACCTTTAACACCTTTACTGAAATGGCGATAATGGAGTTAATTGACTTAACTCAATAGGTAGTTTAAAGCCAAGTATGAATGAGAGATGAGTAGGATGGTTGTGGTACGATCTTGTAGTTTTGTTACTGACTAGGGCCGACATTTTCTTTAGACAGGATTGTTAATTTATAGAACAAACAGCCAATGGTATCTAGGGACCTACAGTTTAACGTGGGATCCGAACCACAATTTTGACCTCATATATACTAATTGGTCATGGTTATGAGGATGATCTTTATGGATGAACTAGTATTCACTAGTGTGGACGTTAATCCCCACCAAGGAATATCACATCCACAAGCCATCGCTTATAACTATCCACAAATCGTGACCGACAAGAATCTTAATTACAGGGATGTCACCACCGTTCCAGTCCTATTAAGCTAGGCAACTCACATAGGATGTAACAGTGCCTCCCCTTGAAATTTAGTTTTGACGAGGTAATTGAACAGGTCCAGAGGTATGGTCACTATTTTTTTACTGGTTATTTTAGCATTGCATCTATTAAAATATATTACAAAACTTGACGATCTGCCGAATACCCCTTATGTAACATAATAGATGTAAACGTAAAACACATAGTTAATAGAAACTTTTGGATCAGGTAAATCACGTAGACATTTTTAGAGGTCACAAACTGAACCTCTTCTTCACACGTGGTCAATATGTTCAAGTAAGTACAACTGATGATAGACGGGCTATGTTTATCGCTACATTGCAATTATGATAAAGGATTCACTGAGCGTCCGGTGCGGTCTGTTAATATCACGAGATCTGATCCCAAAACTGACACTTGCCTGACACGTTTGCCATTTATACCACACTAACAACTTCTGGGCAAGCAGTAACCAAACGTTCCTTCAGCTCAATCCACAATAATCTAGTTGATTAAAGCGGATGGTTAATATTCGTAATAATCAATTTTATAATTTAATGTAGGTAAAATTCTTGATTGCTATAATTATTTCTTAGTACCACTTTACTTTTTATTTATTTGGTAGTAATCGTAATAGCGTTAACAAATGAATACAGAAATTCTATAAAAACATAACTATCAAGAATGATTAACAGAGAAAATGCAAATACACACAAGGACAGTAACTCGATTCCAATTTTAACACCGAGAATATCAACTAAGGTTCAAGTTATAACCGATTAATTACAATCTGCGTACAAGTTTAGTATCGCAAATAAACTGCGCCTATATTGTAACACCTTATTAGCTTATTTTGTAAGAATATCTTTTGTACGTTTCCTCAATTCCCATTAAAAAAGAGGCAAACCTTTTTCTTGTAGTTACTGAATTCTGTGAAATAATCTGGAAAGAGTTTATTACAGCCTCTGCATATGGTGTTATGAACATAATAAAGTCTTTTTTTTTGACAAGACCTATATTTATATTTTTATATTATCTATAATTTAGTTTTTAATAGAAAACTGTAATCATCTTACTTTGTTTTAATATAGTTCTACAGTTGCAGATTTTAAATAAATCAATAGGCCTACATTATTTTTTAAGAGCATATTTTCTTTGTCGGTTGGTTTTTAAATCACTAGCTTAAATTTACCAAAACAAAATTTTAAATCATAATGAAAAAAACAATTTTAATGAAGTATATTAATGGATACTTTATTGAAGTTAGTTGAAGTAGTTAAACTCAATTGCTAATTCTAGGACTTAAAGTTTAGTTCCCACACCTGAGACTTCGAACGTGCTTAAGAGGCGTTTGAAATTCCTTTTAAATGAAATTATACAGATTGAATAAGGGTTTAGTTTATTTATCTAAAAGTAAATTAAGCATCTGGGATTAAAAAATGTAGTAATTTGCAGTTACATAAGTTCAAAGGATTTAAAAAATGTATGTTATGAAGAGAATGAATATTATGTAGCTCTATATTTATGTACTACAGTTATCCGATTTTTATAATTATTCTTTTATAACATACCTAATAAAATACAGCATATGTAGCCTATATTTTGTAGTATAAATCCAATAAAGCAAGGAATTAAAGTTTATACTCTGTATAAGAAACATAATATCTCAATTATTGACACATTAAGCAAAAATGGCTTATGTTCTTTTTAATTCTTGATATTAAGTATAGGAGTTCGTCTGATCATTCAATATTATAGTAACAAATGTAATCTTTAACATTTCGCGTTACTGGTGTGATAAAATATCGAGTATCAATATCTGAGTTTACTTTACAAACAAAAATGCGATACTACATTAAACGTCGAGCTGAAATTATGTGACAACAAGAAAATTGAGCGATAAGAACTGAAATTAATCAAGTTTGCAGGGAGCGGATGGGAAAATGGCGTGACTGTCCACCGACCGGCGACCCGTGTGTCGCACGGAGTTCTGACGGCGCGGCGCGGCGCAAATACCTACTTAATAATATAGATATTTGCAATAAAAATCAATGCTAATTTAAGTATGATATGAGAATTATTTATTAGTTATTAATACGGTTAAGTTACAAACATAAATATTTTTCTGAAGATGCATATTGCGTAGTATCGCAAAAACTACAGTACTCGTGGAAACTGTTGATATACTAATTTTCTGCAAATTTTCAAATTTCATTTGAATGTAAATTTTCTTCATATAACTGGCCTCCTTTGGACTGATGTTAGAATTATTCATAGTATGTAAACTTGAATGCTGTGAATATTGTATTATTGATTATTAACATTTGTAATTATGAATTGTATTGCATAATTTTATTGCATTTTTATACTGGTGTATGCCGTTTATTGCCAAAAAATAAATAAATAAATAGAGTTATACCATGTTTTTTTTTTTTTTTTTTTTACAACATGAGTTTATCCTCTAAGGACGTATAGCAATAATATGGGAATAATGCTATGAATATACTTAGGCCTATGTGTTTTATAAAAAGAATGTTAATGTAATTATTAAATTGTCGTAAAAATTTTTAGAAAACGATTTTTATAAGCAAATAATAATAATATAAATTATTTAACAATATGAAGTAATATTATTCCCTAGATGTTCAGTTATTCATTGTTCTTTATTGACCTCGTCAACCATAAACCTTGGATAGCGTGACAATGGCAAAATGTCTTCATCATTCAGCAACGGGCATAAACTGTGTTCATTTCTTTGTTTTACTTTTAAACCTTGAAGATTGTAATTATTTTGTATCTCCATATTTCAAATTCAAGTAATCTCATTTTCAGGCTAGAAAACCTGCTAATTAAAGCAATCTTTTTTATTTATAAATACACACAATTTTGTTTTTGCCATTTGTCATAATAAACTATTTAGGTTGCCTTCTAGGGCTGATTTCATTATGTCACATCCGTCATCGCTTAAATTTACAGATGAAAGCAACTAAATGACTATTTAAAAATGCATTTATATTTAATTGCATTTATTTATTTTCAGATGTGTTATGACTTGCTGTCGAAAGGTTGATACAAAGAATAGGCCCTACATAATGGGTTAATGCAACACAACTCAATGTGTAGTGGGTAACAAGGTGTGGGGAATGGCGCTCCTGTATTGGTCATTGGATGTTACATATAGATTGGAATTATCCAGGATTATATATCTGCTATGGATGGCTGGATTAGACTACTCGTTTATATCGGCTGCTTTATAACACAATTAACAGCCCTGTTCAAATAGCTTCTCTTTTAGTTATGCCATCGAAGCTAGATAAACAAGTTACTCCCAGGTTACGGCATAGTTACTGAGATATAATTATCATTATGTATAGTTTATTAAGTACATTACAACACTTAGTTTTAACATTATTTGTAGCTTAAAAGTCCTAATCAATGATTTTGGATGGTTGCTCAATTAGTGTCAAAAAATTGTTTGTGTGTTTTACCTTCTATATATCCCGTGTTTCCACTTAAGAGTCATCTTCACCCTTGTGAAAACACTGAAAACATGCCTCAGTATTCTCCTATTTCGGACGGTGTTTTTGGATTTTTACTGGTAAAATTCATGTTTTATTGTAGACTAAGGTTCGATCTAGGTCCCTCATACATGATATATGAGTAAAAATGAATGGTGTAAGTAGAAATAAATCTTAAATGTAAGGAAAATTGAGTTACTTTGCGACGTCACAGAGAGTATTATTTTTAAGTTTTTCAAAGTTTTGAGGCATGAGGAACCTAATATAACTATTCAACAAAACACTTACTAAGTTTAAAGAAAATCTGTTGAAAAACGGCGTCCGGAACAGGGGAATAAAATACCATGTTTTGCATACAAGCAGTATGGTTAACATTGCGCAACAATGGGCTACTGGAGCAAAGGTAAAGATGACTTAATAACTTAATAACTACTTTTTTTCAAAACGTTTACTATTTATTTGTTGATATTTAATTGAAACATGCTATACCAAAACTAAAATGAATTACATAGCTACTTATATAGTCATAATCAACTTAAAACTGGCAGAAGCTATATCAAACTACAAAAAATTCTTCTTAATTATTATACGTAAAAATGTTATTTATTTAGTTTTTAAAATAATGTGATTTTTTAGATAAAACATAATTTTTGCATAGAAATTTGTATCAGTAGTTTAATAGAATTTATGCTTTGTGTTATTTGGAAGTTCGCATGGTAAAGCTTTGAATTGGAACCATATTTTGAGCACTTTGCCCTCCTGATCTTTACCTCGACGAAGGTTGTAAAATAATCAAACATGTATAGTTTTCTTGTTGGATAAATTGTTTTTTGTACACATTTTTTAAAAGTTAAGGCCACACAAATCCTCAATACGTTAGACAAACATTTTTCTAAATCACTTCCATTGTCATGCCAGAGATCTGCAGGGGTGGGGGTTGCCATCGGTAGGGGTGCGTGTCGCTGCCGGCAGTAATTACAGACCTTGCCCGCGGCCAAACAGATGCTTTGACCCAATTATGGGCACATCGATACCGCGGGCCGGCCCCCGTCCTCCCCGCGGGCCGGGACACTCAAAAATATTTTACCCTGTCAACAAAATAATTGGACGGACAGCCTAATCGGCCGACACGGGGCATGAATTAAGACGATAACTACCGAAAGAAGATGTAATCTTAGATGGAAAAGCACTTTCGCTCGGGACCATTACCATAATTTAAATAAGCGAAGATTCAATCTCTAAAATAAGTGTTATTAAGGGAATGTTAGTCTTATTTCCTCGGCAGTTTAGAGCATTAATTATTTTTAATGAAATCATTTTTGGTCTGCTGGTTTTAAATGACAGAAATTGATGGAAGTGATGTGGCCGATTCAATTTCTATGCAAATTCGATGTGTACGTCGCAATCATAGACAATAGTGTGAAATTTGATAGCTCCGCCGGATTAAATATCATGAGATAAAGCACCACTTTGTTTATTTTTACACCTACTAAGGAGATTGACCATTGTATGGTAAACTGAAAGTTCAAACAAGGCATTCTTTGATGGGTTATGATGCAGACGAAACAGGAGAGCCCATTTAAATTATAAACTATAGGAGTGGTGGGTATAGGACGCATAAATGAACGCGGAAACATTGTACTTCCAACTTAAAAAAAGGAAAATACTTAATTTGAATGATATTTTCTATATATTTTAAATAATCTTTGAACTGAATAAGTTCCTCATTCTTAGCTTTTCACGACTTATTCTATTTCTGCAAGAGTTGCCTTTATGGGTAGTGAGATTAACGTGATAGCACACTAAACCGTTCGCCGAGATGGAGGCCAAGTGAGCCATGATGACCGGCTCTTCCAACAAATGTTTACCTCTTGAAAGTGCCATTAGCTGGCCAGTGTCACTTGTCAGCGGCCTGATGATGTAAAGTGATAGCCATCAGCAGATACGTCACTTAGGACATGAGCCAGCGAGCCACTTGATACCCCACTGTGATACTCAGCCCAGGACGCGGCGGCCGCTGGTCCAGTGTCTCATAATTACGTTTAATTTAACATAAAATAATATTTTTATCCAGTAAACAAATTCTAGGTTGTAATACAATTCATAATGTTTCTGTTTCTTTCAAATTTATCTGTTGGCCAAGTATGGTATTTTAAGAAATGATATCATCTCTTTAAGTTTCACAAAAATATCAAAATAGTTGAGTTTAAATCCAATAAAACACATACAAAAATTATTCTTTTAAAATTGAAATAGGATTAATTTGATACAAATAATTCAAGACAGACAACTATAAAATTTAAGAAAGTATTTTGCTGAATATAAGTTGAAATTAAGTTTTTCTTTGTAGCACATCTAAGGTAATTTCCATCAATACTATTTTTCTACATAAAAACAAATGTAGAGTATAAAAAATTTCTTTGATTCTGGTCATAGCTCTTAACCTTATTTTATCTTTCGTAATCCCCAACTGTAAATTGTCAGACAGAGAGTGTGACCAGATAAACATATGCTCAGTTGTGCAACCCACAACGACCGGCCGATCCTTCGAATTGTCTCGCTTATCGATGCTCCAGTTTGGTGTTGAAACAACTCCTAATTTGCCATCAACATTTACATTTGTAATTATCACCCGTCACCCGGCAGATCGGGATCTGTGACTTACTGGCTCAAATTAGCCGGAAAGGTCATCGATCGGCAGCCCAGCTGTACATATCTGCAGCTTATTAGCCTATCGGTCACTTCCAGCTTTTGAGTTCATTCAAATACGTTTAAAACAACTTATGTTAAAAATCGAACTTTTTATAACTCAACCGGGCAAAACTTAAAATTTCCAAACATTTTATTTCACTTATATTGTTGTAAATTCTATGCTATTGTTGACAAATTGTTGTGTATTTTTAAGGCTGAAAATAGTAAATAAAACTACACAGTGTATTTAAAAACATAAACCGTTATCTTTAAATTAAAACATTTGAAAGATCGAGTTTATGTTAATTTATTATTGATTTTCATTACATTAGTGTTTAAAGTCTTTTTTTTACTGTTTTTTACATTATATTCATACTTTTACACAAAAAATTGATACTAGTTAATGTATCATTTCAAACACCCAAAACAATTTTCTATCATTAAACACAATATCGAATAAATTCTAATAGAACCAACCAATACACTGATACAACAATAACCAATAGCTATCTGGAACCATTATTGTTCTGGGTACGATTATAGCTTCATACACATGCACGATCCGTTGTTGTACAATACTACACCTAAATTACTTGTATGAAAACAAATGTTTTGTGTAAAAATTATCTATGTAATTTAAACTAACTAAACCGCAATTTCCTTTAAGTGATCACAATCTGTTTACATTATTAATTCATTGACGAGAGTACTCACATCGTGTTTAATAATTAATTCGCAGCAGCCATTACTCAACACATAATCCCATAATTCTCTGGATTCATTGCCGCTGTCCCCGCGCACTCTCTGACCCATATAGGACTACCGATGCCAATCGTTATCATTCTCTTATTGAATTCTGTTTTTAATTGGTGTTTCAACACCTAATCTGCAGATCGTAGATGTATAAGGCCCGACGTTACGTCATTCGGGACACCCCAGTCCGAGTTGAGTAACAAGTAGAGAGCAGGGTCTGGGTGTCCTCCAATCAGCACAATATTTATACAGCTGTTGTTATTTATCGGCGAAGAAAGTGAGAGGTTCATTAGGCGAGTGGGTGGGAGAGCTAAATCACTGTTGGGAGGAGTCGCTGTAGCTATAGGTGTTGCCACTGCCACCGCGCCGCTAACAGCCTATTGCAAATCCCCCTGCCCACAACTCTATTAATCTTGAGCTACTTGAACCCAATTTTGTTTTTGTAATAAATCACTACTACAGGTAGTTTTGATTGCTGTTTCATTTTTAATTTGATTATCCTACTGTCTAATCAGTTATTGATTCATAGGATGTTCGCAAAACCCTGGTTTCAGAATGGTTGTACTTTTTTTAAATGGAGTGGTGCACTTACAACGACTGGGTAAGTCCTGTAATCCAGCTACTTAGAGGTCAAAAATTGTGAATGATTATAAGCGATGGCTTGTGGATTGTGGATGCGATATTTCCTGGTAGGGATTAACGTCCGAACTAGTGAACTCTAGTTCATCCATAAGGACCATCCTCATAATTAGATCAATTCATGAGGTCGAATTTGTGGTTCGGATCCCACGTTAAACTGAAGGTCCCTAGATATCATTGGCTGTTAGGCTATTAATTAACAGTCCTGTTTGAAGAGAATGCAGACCTTAGTCAGTAACAAGACAACAAAACTGCTCCACAATCATCCTACACTCATCTCTCATTCATACTTGGCTTAAATTACCTATTTAGTTAGGTCGCCATTTCAATAAAGGTATTAAATGTACAAAATTCTCATAGTATTAGAAAAAAAAATTATTTACTGTGATTTTAACCTAGTTTATTTACGTTATACTTTTGACATAGTGTTCATACAAACTTCATATTATTATCATGCAAACCCAAAATGTCTAAAGTCATTTCTGCCTGACCACTTACTGGTCACTTATGTTGTGTAGTGGTTTACTTCCAGGAACTAAATTGATATAGAGTTAGTTTGAAATCTCATTCACCCTTTTCCTACGGAAATGATAGTTGCAGTTTACGATTAGCATATTTCACCCGCGAAATACCAGCCTGACATTTCGCCGACTCATGTCCGCCGGTGCCGGTGATGCTGTGATGGTGCGGTAATGCGACGCGGAACAGCTGGGGTCTAGACGCGGTCTGACGGTCCGGCGGTCGGTAAATCATCCGGACGTGCCTGAACCTGGAAATGTAACCTCCGCAGACCGTCGTCACTCGCCCGCCACGCCAGCCACGCCATCAGCAGCGAGCCTCAAATAAGGCTGCTGGACAACTCGCCGCTACAGCTTGGCAAACATGAAATATTATTATCGATAATAAGCAATATAATATCAACACTCCTTTTTAAGTAAAAAGAGTTTTAGTTCTATAGAAATGGTAATTATCTGGTTAAAAAAATACTGAATGTAAAATAGTGTCACTTCTTTACTTTCACTGTGGTTTAATTTTTTATTTCAACATACGAGAGAGAAAATTTATTTTGAAGAGCTTGTCTCATAAATACTAGGTCAATACATAGTTAGGATACAGATAATATGGCGTGCCAAAATAACATATCTTAAATATCTTTTAAAACCCTCGAGAGGACGCTAAGCTGAGGAATCCTCCGAGTCAATATTTTTTGTTTTGGGAAATATTTATCTTGGGGTTGACAGCACTGTACATTTGTGTTGCTGTCGCCCCCTCCTCACCATGCATTTGACGTACCCTTATCCCGCTTTCAGCGTCCAGGGTCAGTTTGGCGAGCGCTTTCCTGAGGTGCTGGACGATTCCTCCGTGAGCGTCCTTGTGTGTTTTTGGAACCCGGAGGAAGAGTCCGTGTGGGATCGTTTTTTACTTGGTTATTTGTAATTGTTTAGGCTACAGTTGCCATTTTAGATTTGTTTTTATTTTAAGTAACTTTTTATTTTTCAACTAGCAGTTACCCGGCGCGCGTTGCTGCGCTCAAAATAAGTTTTTTACATAAATAAAGCTTTTTTAATATAACAAAAAAAGATAAGTTTTAAGTTTTTTAATGTAACAAAAAAATGGCATAGAAATTAAGTATATTAATATTACTGTAAGGCCAGAGGATAAACAGGCATTTTGCAAATTTAAACTCAGAATAGTCAAAGTTTGCCTTGTATCTTATTGATCGTAATTGCAAATGCAAGAGCACCTATAAGCAAAGAGGCACGTCCATGTCAAATTTGAACCCCGGAAGCCCTAAATTAATTTTAAAGTCCAGTGAAGCACAGCCCTACTAAAAAATATATTTGCAAAACCATTCTTGGTGAATACCTATAAGCAAAGAGGCATGTCCAAGTAAAATTTCAACCATGGTGGTCCTAAAGTAATTTAAAGTCCAGTGGGGCGGAGATCTAAAGAGCTTAAAAATTATATTTGCAAAACCGTTTCCTAGTGAGTAGCTATGAACAAAAAGAATCGTACATCAGATTTCAACCCTGGTGGCCCTAAAGTAATTTTAAAGTCCAGTGGGGCGGAGCCCAAAGTGCTTAAAAACGATATGTGTAAAACCGTTTCTTAGTGAGCACCTATGAACAAAAAGAATCATCCATATAATTTCAACCCCAGTGGCCCTAAAGTGATTTTAAAGTCCAGTGGGGCGGAGCTCTAAAGATCTTAAAAAACTATTCTTGCAAAACTGTTTCTTAGTAAGCACCTAAGAGTAAAGAGCATCGTCCATCATATTTCAACCCCGGTGGCCCTAAAGTAATTTTGAAGTCCAGTGGGGTGGAGCCCTAAAGAGCTTACAAAACTATATTTGCAAAACCGCTTCCTAGTGAGTACCTATGAGCAAAGAGAATCGTCCATGTCAAAATTCAGCTCCGGAGGTCCTAAAGTAATTTCAATGTCCAGTGAGGCGGAACGCTAAAGTGCTTAAAAAAGTATATTTGCAAAATCGTTTCTTAGTGAGTACCTATGGGTAAAGAGCATCGTCCATCAAATTTCAACCCCGGTGCCCCTAAAGTAATTTTGAAGTCCAGTGGGGTGGAGCCCTAAAGAACTTAAAAAACTATATTTGCAAAACCATTTCCTAGTTAGTACCTATGAGCAAAGAGAATCGTCCATGTCAAATTTCAGCTCCGAAGGTCCTAAAGTAATTTCAATGTCCAGTAAGGCGGAGCCCTAAAGTGCTTAAAAACTATATTTGCAAGATCGTTTCTTAGTGAGTACCTATGGGTAAAGAGCATCGTCCATCAAATTTCAACCCCGGTGGCCCTAAAGTAATTTTGAAGTCCAGTGAGGCGGAGCCCTAAAGAGCTTAAAAAACTATATTTGCAAAACCGTTTCCTAGTGAGTTCCTATGAGCAAAGAGAATCGTCCATGTCAAATTTCAGCTCTGGAGATCCTAAAGTAATTTCAATGTGCAGTGAAGCAGAGCCCTAAAGTTCTTAAAAAATTATATTTGCAAAATCGTTTCTTAGTGTGTACCTATGGGTAAAGAGAATCGTCCATCGAATTTCAACCCCGGTGGTCCTAAAGTAATTTTGAAGTCCAGTGGGGTGGAGTCCTAAAGAGCTTAAAAAACTATATTTGCAAAACCTATGGACCTATGGTGCACCTATGGACAAAGAGAATCGTCCATGTCAAATTTCACCACCTGTAGGCTTTTAGTGTAATTGTGAGCTTCCGTAGGGCGGAGCCATAAAGACAACACAAACATCAACATTATACCTCACACCTGGTTGCTTCTATGATTATAAGCATCTGCTTGAATGAAACTTTCAAATTTTTTAATTACAGCAGTTCATTTTGTAAACACTAAATTTCTAAAACCTGACACTGCACCATTGTATGCCCTCTGGGTCAGAGCCCTTTGGACAGATTTGCACCAAACTTCACACAAACCATCCTCGAATACTGCTTACTAATGCCTGCAAGTTTCGTTGCAATCTGTTGAGCGTTTTCGGAGTCTATAGGCAACAAACATATATATATATATATATATATATATATATATATATATATATATATATATATACACACACAAATATATATACATACTTCCTCTTTTATAGATATAGATGTATAGGCTAACTATTTGAATTGATTGTACTATCATTGTTATAATATTTAATTTATGGTTTATGCAGGAAAACATCATAGTATTTTTTATATAATCTGATAGTCGAGTTTTATACAAAAGCTTTTTTATTTGTACACCAAAACGTTATTTTTACTATTTTTATACTATTTTACAAAACTGTTATTGAAGAATATTAAGTTTTAAGAAAAAAAGTGAAACATGTTTTGTATAATCCATAATAATTACATTTGTTAAATTAACTTTACCATTCTTGCTCTGTTTTGCAGGGATATAGCGTGAAATCTATTTTATAATCATTTTCTGTTTTTATTTAAAACAATAAAAGTATTTAGAATACATTTTGTGCATTTATTTAAAACCCGGAGGAAACCTCCTTGAGCGAGAGACGGCGTTTCAAATTTTAAGCGACCTCTGGAGGGTTAAAGAATTGGGAACAAAAAATACTTTATGCTCCTTGGGCAATTTAGTATTTGAAAATCACTCATATTTAAATACTGTATTATAATGAAGTACATCTTTGATTAAATGCATAGTAATTAATGTTTAAGTTGTAGGATGCAAGTTTTAAAAATTTAATTGTTGACTAATGAAGCCATTATTTAAAAGAACTATTGTGATTAAGTTTTTATTATGAAAAATCCAATTTCAACTGGTCCCGCATGATATGTTTTCAGAAGACATGTTTCATTTAACAACTGACCATTGCAAATCTAACCCTGCAATAAAAATTGTATCCTTATAAGAATAATAACTGTATCTACTTATCTTGTAATGTAGTCATTTTATTCTTGCAGGTATTAGTCTATAAATTCAAAATTAAATTATAATTGAGATTATAATTATTAGGATTATGCGATTATATATTATTATTGTTAATTTACATAGGGGTATGTATTTTAATCTATACTTATTTAAAACGCTAAGGGTTTTTTTGTCATGAGAACTCCTCCTACAATTTTTAACCGAATTTCAAGTTTTTGGTGTCGTTGGATAGGGCTTGGTCTGTAGTTGTTTCCGCCAAAAACTGATGAGAATTGGACTAAAAATAAAGCCGCTATCCACCATTGAAATCTCAAAAATTCCCATTTAAATAACATTGAGATTGAATCAAGCATTTTAAACATCTGTTAATAATCAGCTGTTAATAAGTATAGATTTTGGTGAATAAATATATTCACAATATTGGATTGGTCGGATGTCATTGATTAAGAGCTAAAGTAAAATTTGTATTGTATTAAAATAAATTGCTCGATTTCGAGCAACACGTATACTAGTTAATATAAAAAGGTTAATTACTAATGATACACAAAATATGTATTTATTTCTCCCGGGAGTTTTACACTGAAAACTTGTTGTATCTAAATAAACCGGAAAATGTCTAGATTTTATAGTTTAGCGATAGAATATTAATAAGTTACAATAAATTGTTCACGCATAAAGCCCAAATAAACCAATTGAAAACTTAAATAAAACGTATCAGGAAAACACAAAGTACATATGATTTACTGTTTACAGTATATTGTTAGCTCCATAACTATTACATTAAAAATATTCACAAGTAATATTTTATAAGTTTGATTTAACCTACAACAAGTAGTACCGCCATTGCAATCTCATTAAAGTGTTCCCCGTCAGATCCTGTTCTGAGGAAAACATCAACTCTTCTATACAAGGACGACGAGATTAAATCAAATTATCATAATATCCAGTTCAGCGTGCAAGTTGCAAGCCTCCAGGCTGAGGTTCACTGGAATTGAGAAACATGGTTTGAGGCTATTAGGCGCGTGGTTGCGTTTCGCCGGTGATTCGAGGCTGTGGGAGCAGTGAACAGCGGCTCACGCGACGCGACGCGACGCCCAGCGGCGGCGGCGGCGGCGACCCATGGTCTCTCCTGGCAGCCACCCATTAGCGGCTACGGGTTATGACATCCCATCCTGCTGGTTCTCCTCTACTGAGTCATTAGTTTGCAATTTGCTAGTTCCAGCTTTATTTCTAACTTTAAAGATGAAGCGATTTGACAACGTTACAATAGCTTACAACATTCTACAGAAATACATCGTGAATATGTTTTACTGTATAAAAATCGCGAAAATTATCAATACTAAAACAATTGTGGAAAATTGGATACAAAAAAGTAGTGTAAAAAGGGCACACCTGGGCCATGACGTCATCACGATGACGTCAGCAGTGATGACGTCATCAATGACGTCACTAATGAAGCCACCAATGACGTCATATGACGTCACATGACGTCATGGTGACGTCACTACCGCTGACGTCATCATGATGACGTCACTGACGTTAATTAGGTCAAGGTCACGCAAGAATACAAAAAAAAAAATTTTTTGCACTTTTGCGATTCCTCAAATTTTGTTGAGAAATTGAAATTTCTCGAGGAATCACAAAAGTGCAAAAAATATTTTTGTTTTATTCCCTAGCGATCAAACTCTTGACCTAATATATCCGTCAGGGGTCATTGACCCGTCCCAGCAGCCCCACTTGAAAAAAAATAATTTTTTATATTTTACTTACCCACCGAGAGACTGAGAGCCGAAGAATAATTTCTTCAAACACCCGACATTGCGACAAACGACACGCGATCCGAACAGCACCGCGTCTGAACACGTACTGATTTGTACACAGACGGTATCCCAGGTACCCGGCTCAGTGGTGGGGATAAGGAGGTGGTGGGGGTAAAGTGGTCAGAAGGAAGAAAAATTTAATTTTTTACAAACAACTGGTCCCAGCCGGTCCTTTACCGGACCTCCGTAACTCGGATTGGAAATATTTCCTGAGAAATATTTATTTTTTATTCTTTCTCGGTGATCTTGGAACTTGGTCGGGAATTGGAGTCACCAACGTAACCTTACTGGCAAAAGTTAGCTCGTCTAAAAGTTTTTGAAACATTTTATCATCCATAGTAATATTTGTGTCCCTTGAGTAAAATTTTGGATTATTTTTGAAGCAACGTTTCATTTTTGTTAAAGTGGAAGTCTTGGACACCTTAACAGAATTATTTTGCTTGGCCATCAAAAATTTTACTCTTAATAATTTTTCTCGCAAAGTCTCAGCCATAGATGTGTTTCACAGTAAGGTTTGGATATAACTGAAACACTTAGTCCAGTGTTGTACCTTAGCTGGAAGTAGTGGGGGGAACAGGGCTATAGTGGGGGAATGAGTAGTGGAGGGGGTGATGTGGACTGTTGTTGCCAAGTGTAGAAACAGTTTGCTGGGAACTGTCCAAGGAGTAACACGTACTGTGCAGAAAAAATTAACCGAGAGACTTGTGTATAATTTAACTCCAAGAAATATTTAATGTAAGACTAAAAGAGGTAGAGCCAAATGAAAAATAATTTTGTAGGAGACGGGCATGGATCAGTTTTGTAGTAAAGTTGAAAATCCACTTGTGTGGAATAAAATTAAATTGTGAGCGAAAAATTTTTAGCCACACCTGCAAAATACAAGTGTAGGAAAATATTAAGACACCTGTATAGCTAAATAAAAATTAATTTTGTATCAAACAGTCTTCCAGCATTTCAGTTTCTAAGTCTTAACAAGTAAGGAATAAAATATTAAATAAGGAGTGGAAAATAATTTGTTAAAGTAAACATAAGTGTAGCAGTGTAACAAAAATTAATTCCGTGCAAAACAGGCTAGGTTCTGTTTTGCTAAGTTTATTAAGAAGGAAAAATAAAAATTTACTCACAGAAAAGTCTCGCGGCGGCGAGGTGTGGCGTGTTTGTTGGCTTGCAATAAACTGACTTACCTTCTGTTGAGCTACATTTGGCTAGTTTGCCAAGAAACCAGTCTGTTATATAAGCATTATGTAACCGTCTCTGCCGGCTGTGCTGAATCCGGCAAGCTAAAATATTATTCTATAGTACACCTGACTTGGACTGAAAATATTCTAAGTCCCAAGACCCCTCCCCCTCCCCCCCCCCTCGGCTCCGGACGAGAAGTGAGCCCCCCCCCCCCCCGGGGGAGGAGGAGGTGGCATAGCCCGAGGCGTTGCCATACCTTGACACGTGTTGTATAATGAGATCCGGTTGGTAATGTATTCAGGTGTGGCTCTTGGAGATTGTCCAATGCCGCAAACAAGTACGTGTCGAGGTCTGGCTGTTTATGTAACCAGATCCGGTTCCCCCACTCCTGACCGGCTCAGCTTCGGTTCTCTGAGGCTTTGCTTCCTCGCAGTTGGTTTCAAACACTTCAGCTGAGTGGTTGAAGCTCTGCCCTACAGGATTCGTAATGTAATGTTGGCGCCGCATTATATTGGGAATTCTTTTAGTCTAAGGCATGGCATGTGTAGTGTTAAGAAATATTTTATTTTGTGCTTGCTGCTTCTGCTAGGTCTTGGTGTTGGATTTATTTAGTCTAAGTGTTGTGTGTTGAAAAATATTTCTTTGTACTAATCTTCACAGGTTGTCCCCAAGTAGAAATTTTTCTAAATTCGCATCTTGGAGGTACTCCTCCGTAAATTGGCAGCTTAAGTGTTAGGCTTTTGAGACTTAACAGTCTCTGTAAAATAAAAATTTTTCGAGGTTCAGAACCTCAAGAATTATTTGTTACCAACAATAGCATGGCACCTAACGAGCCTGGGGGTAGGCCCCTGGGGATCCACCGTCAGGCCATCGGCCAGCGGCGCTGCTGGACCTCATCACTCGTCACTGGCAACATACGGGTGGTTGGCATCCTTCAGCACGAGGTGCCGGAGCTATTTGTGGCCGGTCGGTTACGCGCAATTGAACCAGCAGGCTTGGTCATGATAGCTCCTCGGTCATGGTTAGCATGGCCTCTTCCAAATTACTGTAGCATGTTTCCCTTAAGGAAACTCAAAATTAAATAAATAATTTTTTATTAAATCACCTCCCCCTAAATGTTGAGATCCCCCCGATGCCTCTGACCACCGGCGGTCTTAGGCATCGGGGGATTTCTTTTTTAACTTTTGGATGACCTTGACCCATATTAGTGTGTGAATAAAATAACATTTTGTTCCACACGATATGTAGGTCAGCCATGACTTAGGCGGATTTTTGCCTGAGTTCTGAGGACTCCTCAGGACTTAGAGCGAGATGCGACTAAGTGTTGGCTGTCCAAACTGTGGTGGAAAAAATATTATTTGATGTTGACACATGAGTAAGGGTAGCAGGTATCCAAGAGTTAAAGTCCTAGGGGTAGGTGACCCCCCCCCCCTCCGGACCCGGACGGCAAGTGAGCCCCTCCCCCCCCGATTTTTTTTTTTGGATTTTGACCTTGACCAAAAATTTTTTGCTCCGGACGAAAACTGTGCCCCCCCCCGAAATTTTTTTTTTGGGATTTTGACCTTGACCAAAAATTTTTTGCTCCAGACGAAAACTGCGCCCCCCCCGAAATTTTTTTTTGGGATTTTGACCTTGACCAAAAATTTTTTGCTCCGGACGAAAACTGCGCCCCCCCCGAAATTTTTTTTTTTGGGATTTTGACCTTGACTAAAAATTTTTTGCTCCGGACGAAAACTGCGCCCCCCCGAGGGGGAGGTGGAGGTGGAGGCCTCTGGTACTTTTCCATTGTCACGTTTGGCCACTTGGTTACATAAGTAGATCCGGGTATTACGTAACAGACTTGTTTGTCCCCACCACATAGCGCGCTGGAATATTCCTTTGGGCCGCGAGCAGTTTCATTCTGCTTCCAACTTGTAAGCCGAATACTTCGACGTACCGCTCCGCACCATGCCTCGCTTCAAGAATTATCCTCCAGCCACCGCCGCCTCGCCTGCCACGACCTCCGCCGCCTCGCCTGCTACGACCTCCGCCACATCACCTGCCACTACTTCTGCATCCATGCCAAGCTTGTCACCACTGCCAGCGCCGCCAGTCACTACCGGTCAGAAAATTATTGTGGATATGCGTCCTGGATCGACCATCACTGGTGAAACAACTGTGCGAGATATTTTGACCGCCATGACTGTGTTGATGACTGCTACTACGAATACCGTGACTACCGTTTCGAGTGCAACTAAGCCGGCCGTTATATCATTGGACTCAAGCTCTGAGGAAGAAATTTTTATTAGTCCGAAGAAGCCTCAGAAGCCATCAACTCCTCCAAGACCAACATCGCCTACCCAAGAAATCCTGACCTATTTTAAATCCCTTATTGATCCAACCACTCTTGTCACTCCTGTAACTCCTTCCACTAGTCCTGCTAAACCGCTACAAAATATTTCCTATCCTTCTACCTCGAAAGATCCTCAACCTGAAGTGGAGAAACCCAAAATATTAGTAAGTATTCCAATTAATAAAATTAAACCGGGGTTACGGAAAACAATAAGGTCTAAGAAGGCGGCGGCACCGAAACGCCAGTGTGAATTTGTTTGGGAAACTGTAGCGAAATTTGGTCAAAAATATGCCAGGTGGGCTGTTAGCGGTCAAATGTTATGCCGCTATCATCTTGACCGCAAGTCAGCCTGCACCCGGAATACAGCACGACCATATTCGCTAAATGTTGCTCCTGTCAAACAAAACAAACGTTCTTTTGTGCGCTATGAAAGACTCTATGAAGGTCATAAATATTTTTTCCGAAAACATCTTAGTGTAAAGCCTAACGTGTTTTTGATGAGGCACAATGACAAAAATGTTGAGGTAAGGGTTTCTCCAGAATTTGTACAACCACATTTTATGACCTTCAGGGGGTATTTGATACGCAAGCGTGTCTTAGGACAGTTGAGAACTGTGTGGCGTATGAAGGAGTAACTTGAGATGTAAAAAAAATGTTTTTTTCTAAATTATTCTTGTTCCAAATTAAGTTTTCCAAATTAGTTTTTCCAAATTATTTCTTCACCCTCTTGAAATAAGGGAGGGGGGTATTATATAAATGAGCTATTAAAAAAAATAGTTCATTTATATAATATCTTAACCTGGGGATAATGTTTTTCTTTTTATAAAAAAAAACATTATTCAGACACGTCCCAAACCAGTGTCCTGGACGGTGAAGAAAATTTATAACAAATTAATTTTATTAACCAAACAGATGTTTAGCAATGTGGTAAAGCAGTACATGATTATGTGACAACCGGTTTCCCCCACTACTGAAAGGTCACGTGACAACCAGTTTCCCCCACTACTACTGAATCTCACTGAGTTCCCAGCGCTACTCACTTGGTTCATTCTGCTTTGTACTTTCATCCGAGCTACACATCATGAGTGAAAACACTGCAGAAGTCTCATTTGAAGCGCCCAGCAGAAAATTTCAGCCTGACCACGAGCGGGTGGTAAAAATTTTAGGAGCAAATCCATTTGTATATGCTCCAATGCTGGTTGACTACAAAAATTACTCTTCACCAGAACCTGGACCATCCAATGAAGAAGGAGGAAATATTTTAAGACATGCATTGATGGAGGGCACGGTGGAGAATAAAATAAAAAATAAGGAGTTGAAGCGGTTGGCGGACCATCAGCGCAATTACAAGGAGCGAGTGGCGATGCTCCGGTTAAAACTGGTGGTGCCAAAAGTTAAATTGCGCGCCAGTAAGCTGGACACTTTGATGGAGGCTGCGGATTATATCCAGCAGTTGGAGCGAAAAATTAAATATTTAGAAGCTCAACTGGAAAATAAGAATTCTGAACGACTTGTCATTGCAAGTCCAGAATTTGTAGACGATGGTGGGGAGCAAATTTTGGGAATGTAAAATTATTTTATTTTGTGCGACTTGGACTTGAACACGGACTAGCTTTTTGGTATGTGGAAAAAACCGAGCGGGGGATAGAGCACTCTGTGATACTGGAATAACATATCACTTAGTGCTTTATCCCCCGCTCACAGGGTAATTTTATTTGGCCTTGACCTACTTAAAAAAGAAGTGGTGGGGGTAAGTTTAACCAGGTGTAGGGTATTGAGGAGGTTGCTTAGTCTCAGTTCAGCGTAGCTAAGAGACGCACCCTAGAGATGGCTCCTTTTAGTCTTGTAGAATTGTGTTTAATGAAAATTTCCGATGAAACCGAATTGTTCCGTTATGTTGTGCATCAGTCTGGTGCACCACCAAAAATTAAAAATTTAGTGAAGGAGTTTGATTTTGAAAGGAATGGCTACACAAATTATTTTGCTTATGTCTTCAGAAATGAAAATCTTAAATTTTGTAAGGAGTGTGGTTTTGCTGCTTGTGAGGACATGATGGAATTTATAGAAAACGGTGGCTACATGTTGATGACTGGAATTTGTAACATAAAAAGAAATGAAATACCACAAGAAAAGTGTGATATTTGTGCTTGTTATTTACACGATTGGCATACATACAGCAGAAACCAGGTAAAGCCTCTTGAAAAGTGGTGGGGGGTAAAGTGATATAGGTGGTGAGAAGCGTCAGTTTGAGCTCATTCTTTGCAGAACACTCTAGTGATCAGCATCATGGTGAGCCACTGCGTTGAATTTATATTGCTGGAAGAGGACATGATGGAGATTGTAGAGCTGATCGAGGATACTACAAGAAAAGGGACAATTGAAAATGTCAATTGTGATCCTCTGGATGAGAGATCACAAAGAATTGTGCAAATCTTTTTGGCAAATCGGTTAACACCACAAACTACAAATTTGGAATTTGTGAAATATTTATTCGATAACCGTGTAAATGCTAAAATGGCTATATTTAAAAAAAAATAATAATTTAGTATTTTGATGTGCTACTTGGACTTGAACATATTTTGTGAATTTTGGTTTACGAAAAAATGGTGGTAGGGGTAAATAATTAACATATCTATATAAAACTCTAGTTTGTTTGCAAAGGTGAAACATTCCACTAAGATGCCTCCACTGGACAACACTGATGTGCCTCGCAGACAAATTTTCGAAATTTTACAAGACATACCAATTGAAATAACAAATGGGGAAGAGGAAGAAGAAAATGTTACAGAAGATGAAAGCGCAATGGAAGAATTGGATGAAGAAGAAAATAATTCAATAGATATTGACTTACATGCTTATGAAACATTGGACTCGTCATCAGTAGAAGAAGAAATGGAAGATCAGAACACCCCTCAAGTTGGAGCTATATTGGACAGAATGTCGTTGTGTAAAAGACTTGTATTTTGTAGTAGAAGATTATTTTTGGAGAGTAGTGATGACGAGGATAGCAGTGATGAAGTTTCACCTTTGTAAATAACTTTTTTGTAAATAATTTTTTGTTTTGCATTTTACAAAAATCCAAAAAAATTATAAAACTGTAAAAAAGAAGAAAAAGAATATGAGCGGGGGATAGAGCAGCAGATGCTCTATCCTCCGCTCAAAATAATAATTTCCGATGGCCTTGACCCACTTTTGAGAATTGATTGTGGTGGGGGAGAGCATTAGTGGTGGGGGAAACGTCATATATACGGGTAGTCAAGCCTCAGTCTCATTTGGTAAGAAAGAGGGAACGCTGGATCGGAGGTGATGGTAAGATTGACTCAATAGCAAATACTTTAACACTGCAATATGTTAACAGGTTGTCAATGATTAGGAAATATTTTTATTTTTATACTCGCTAGTTTGTTTAAGCTTAAAATTTTAAATATATTTTGTTTTGGTCAAATGCTTTTGCCAGACTTCCTACACGCTAAGACTCATATAAAGTACAGGATTAAGCTGATCTCTCGGGGAAATACTATGTAGCCACCTCACACTGGTTATCGGAGTCGCATAGTATTGGTGATTTATACAACATAAAATATTTTCAATATGTTATATATCACCAATTCTTATTCGAGTCAGATAACCAATGTTAGGTAGCACATCAGTATTTCCCCGCGAGATCAGTCTTAATTCTGTACATTTTTTGAGTTTTGGCGTGTGGTAAGTGTGCCAAAAGCATTTGCTCAAACAAATATATTTAAAAGTTTTAATTTTAAACAATTTGGTATATGAAATTAAAAAAATATTTAACTTTTGCACCTGTTGATATATTATTGAAAGTATTTGTTAGAAAGTTGATCTTACTACCATCTCTTATCCAGTGTTCCCTCTTTTTTACCAGATTTAAGGTGGCCTTGACCTATATATTTGTCCTAAATAGCAAATGTTAAATAAATATATTACATTTTGTTCTGCGCATGCGCAGAACGGGTTTTCCCAAGATCACCTTCCACCACCCGCTATAAAAGGAGGTCGGCCAAGAGCGTCTCTCATTCTTTGGTGAACTTTTGTAGAGGTAACATCTAAAGACGCTAGTGGTAAAAAAGTGTTAAAATGCTTCTTTGCCGTATTTGTGGGGAATTTTTCCCAGATGAAGTGATTCTTCAAATCCATCAAGAATTACATATGGAAGACCCGGTGAGTGAAACGGCTAATGAAATGGACATGGACTGGATTGATGACATTTTGGCTGAATTTAACCGCAACCTGGACAATTGGCAAAGTGAACTTCAACAGATTCAACGCAGAAGACCCAGTGTTATCCAGTTTGGAGGCGCTTTACCATCTGGAGTTGGAAGAACAACGCCACGGACTGACCTGGATACGGAAACGGACATGGACACGGACATCGACTTGGATTTGGATTTGGATACGGTAGAAGAAGAAGGTGTGAGACGGCTAAGTGCAAATGCCTTCCCCGGACACACGGTAATCCATAACAAAATTAATAATGTACAGTTAGACTTAGAAAACTTTGTAACCGAGGCAAAATCATTGATTAGTGAAACTTTAACTGAAGAATTGGCAAGATTAAATTTTATTAAATTTGGTTTAGTGTTGGACGCAAAATTTAGTAAATCTGATGGTGAAACCACACTTCGAGGTTTCATAACAAAAAACCGTACTTTGATGTTTGCCTCGGATGTAAATAAAATTGTAGACGAATGTATTGAAGAATTGTTGACAAAAATGCAGGAGCATGAAGGGAGAGGGTCAAGTTGGATGTTTACATCCGTAGAGGGGTTAGATTTAAGAGTACATAAGCACGGTTACGGTATGAGGGGTAGTAGCTATATCCCTCTACCAAAAGCCATTGAGAAAACGAAAGCATGTATAAATGTACAAAATGTAGATAATGAATGTTTTAAGTATGCTATGTTATGTAAATATATTTTGCCAGAGCAGCACCCTTGTAGAGTAAGTGGACATTATGTAAATGTAAATAATAGGTATAATTTTGTAGGACTATCTTACCCTGTAAAAATTTCTGATATTTCTAAGTTTGAAAAACACAATCCAGGTGTTAGTGTAAATATTTTTGGATTGGACGATTCAAATAATGTATACCCTTTAAGAGTAGCCAAAACTGAGCTTAGGAACCATACTGATTTGTTGTTGATAACCAATGGTGAAATATCACATTATGTTTATATTAAAAATTTTGAAGGACTTGTTGGTAACCAACTTACTAAAAAACGACATAGGAAAACAATTTGTAAGCGATGTTTCTGTTTTGTGTTGAAAGATGAAAGAAGGGGAGGAGCACAGTGGTTACGTGAACACCAAAGGCTATGTAATGAAAACTTTGAATGCAAAATTAGTTTGCCTGCACCTACTCGCTCTATTGTAAAATTTGAAAAGATTAGCCATCAATATAGGGTACCATTTGTAATTTATGCAGACTTTGAGTCCACACTGGTACCCGAAGAACATCCAGAAGGGGAAATTACCAGTAGGACTAAATATCAGCTGCATAAACCTAACAGTTTTTGTTTGCTTGTTAAATCCACACTGTCAGAAGAACATTTGAAAAATTTTGGTTTAAGTTCAACACCAATTTTGTACAGAGGTGAGGATACTGCTAAACATTTTGTAGATAACTTGTATTATATAGCTGATAAGGTTGAAGAAGTGTACAGAAATATTGTTCCTATGATTCCTCTAGATGAAGAGGAGGAAATTCAATATATCAATGCCACTAATTGTTACTTGTGTAAAAAAGAATTTACTGTTGAGAACCATAAAGTCCATGATCACGATCACCTTACTGGTTATTACAGAGGGGCTGCTTGCAATTCATGTAATATTAATTATAAACTTCCGAAATTCATTCCAGTTGTTTTGCATAACCTTAGTGGTTATGATTCACATTTTATTATTCCGGAATTGGGCAGGGATGATGGGAAAATTGATGTATTGGCCAACACTTTAGAGAATTATATTAGTTTTTCCAAGACTGTTGGCAAAATTAAGCTTCGATTCGTGGATTCTTTTCGATTCATGTCATCTAGCCTTGCCAACCTAACTAAAAATTTAAGACGACAGGATTTAAAAGAAACAAGAAAAATTGTGCCAGATGATAAAATGGACTTGGTGTTAAGGAAAGGAGTGTTTCCTTATGATTATATTACTGGAATGGAAAAATTTGAAGAAACAAGACTACCACCTATCGAAGCCTTTAAAAGTAAATTAACTGAAACCGAAATTTCAATTGAAGATTATAATCATGCTCAGAAAGTCTGGAATGAATTAGGAATGAATACCTTGGGTGATTATTCTGACTTTTATGTAAAACTAGATGTAACATTATTGTGTGACATAATGGAACAATTTAGGAACACCTGTTTCACTGCTTACGGACTGCACCCCCTTCATTCGTTTACATCTCCCGGCTTAGCATGGAAGGCCATGCTAAAATCCACCGAGTGCAAGTTGGAGCTGTTAACCGACATCGATATGGTTTTGATGATCGAATCAGGTGTACGCGGTGGATTAACTCAGGCCGTTACAAGATATGTCAAAGCTAATAATAAATTTCTACCAAACTATGATGAAACTGAAGATTCGATTTTTCTTGGCTATTTTGATGCGAATAATTTGTACGGTTGGGCGATGTCCAAACCCCTTCCGTATGGCGACTTTGAATGGGAAGACCCTGATTCACTTGGAAATATTATTGATATTCCCAAAGAAGGTGACACCGGCTACATCTTAGATTGCGACTTCGAGTATCCAGAACACCTACACGATCATCATTACGACTTGCCACTGTTGGCTAAAACTGAAGTATCACCGACAGGAAAATGGCCCAAATTAATGATGACATTAAACAACAAAAACCTATATGTAGCACATTATTTAGTTGTTCAGCAAGCCTTAGAATTAGGATTGATTATTACCAAAATTCATAAAGTTTTAAAATTTTCACAATCTTGTTATTTAAAACCATACATTGATTCAAACACTGCAAGGAGAGCAGCAGCAACATCAGCTTTTGAAAAAGATTCTTACAAGCTCATGAACAATGCAATATTTGGAAAAACTTTAGAAAACAAAAGGAAACACAAAATTGTAAAATTAGTAACAAACACCAGACAGATGCAGAAACTTGTACAGAAACCGAATTTTGGAACAAGTATGATAATTAATGAAAACTTGGTAGCAGTCAGCATGAAGAAAACCAAGATAGTAATGGATCGACCGTTGTACATAGGAATGTCTATATTGGATATAAGTAAAACGCACATGTATGACTTTCATTACAACAAAATGGTTCAACATTATGGAAGAGAAAATATTGGAGTAGCCTACATGGACACGGATGCACTAATTTATTGGATTAAGACACAAGACATGTATGAAGATCTTCGGACGTTCATACACAAAAATGATTTTGATTTTTCCGACTACCCAAGAAATCACCCGAACTTTAATGAAAATAATAAGAAAGTTTTAGGCAAATTCAAAGATGAATGCAATGGAGCAAGCATGGAAGAAACGGTTGCACTAATGTCCAAATTATATTCTTTTAAAGTATATAAAGGACATCAAGAAGAAACATCTACCACCAAAAAAGCAAAAGGTGTGAAGACAAGTTATTTGAAGAAAGATGTAAACTTTGAACACTACAAAAACTGTTTATTTAACGACACCACCTTGACTGCTAAATTCAACACTATAAGGAGTGAAAAACACAAAGTGTACAGTGTTACAGAAGTGAAAAAAGCATTGTCAAACAAAGATGACAAACGTCACATTATGGAAAACCAAATTGATACTCTTCCTTTTGGCCACTACTCTCTCAACCCTATCGACAACTAACCTATTCTTCGTCCCTCTTCGTCCTTCTTCGACCTAAATTCCTTTTCCTTCCGTAAAAAAATGGGGAACACGGCAAGTCCAACGCCGTGTTCCCCATTTTTTTACATCAATTTGAATGACCTTGACCCAGTTAAATATGGGTATAATGTAATAAAAATTTATTTTTACTTCATCCATGAATGAGGAAGGATAAAATTATGGATTTGAAACAAAAAATTGTTCATGAACTTCATAAACCGGCTAGGAGAAAATTTCCCCGAAGAAATACTGTTATAAAAGGAATGAATGATCTATATCAAGCTGATTTAATCGAAATGATTCCTTATAGTAAACAAAATAAAGGATTTAAATATATATTGACTATTATCAATTGTTTTACAAAAATGGCAGATGCTTTACCGCTAAAAGATAAAACCGGCAAGAGTGTAACAAAAGCCATGGAAACTGCTATACAGAGAGACAAAAATACCATAAAACATTTACAAACCGATGATGGTAAAGAATATTTCAATAAAGAATTTTCAAATTTAATGAAAAAACACAACATAAACCATTATTCGACTAATTCAGAGGTAAAAGCATCAATTATAGAAAGATTCAATCGAACTTTAAAAGGTGCGATGTACAAGATGTTTTCAAACAGAGGATCGCACGTATGGATTGATATGTTACCAAAACTAATAAAAGATTACAATAACAAGTTCCATAGAACAATTGGTATGAAACCGAACCAAGTGACTAGCAAAAATGAAAAACTAGTATTAAAACGTATAAAAATGAATACTAAACCAAAAGTTGAAAAACTAAAGCCTAAAGTGTTTAATGTTGGTGATAAAGTGCGAATAAGCAAATACAAAGGTGTATTCAGTAAAAGATATCTGCCTAATTGGACAAATGAGGTTTTTACCGTATTTAAGGTACAACCTACAGTGCCGGAAACTTACATTTTAAAAGATAATAAAGGGCAATTGCTGGAAGGAGGGTTTTATGGGCATGAAATGTTAAAATCAACAGTAGGTGATGTATATCTCGTTGAAAAGGTGTTACAACGGAAAAAAGATAAAGTTAAAGTGCGATGGTTAGGATTTAATAAGAGTGAAGATTCTTGGATACCTAAAAAGGATCTCATATAATGATGGAGCATCATTTTAGGTTGAACCTTTACAAAGGATGGAGATAATACCGCAAAAGGATAGTTTTCCTATTAATAATATTGATGAACTCACGGTGGACAATTCGGAATTAAACAGCGGCAAACATGGTGTTCTGTTACCAAACACGGTGCGTTGTCTTGTAACTGGTCCATCCAATTGTGGTAAAACAAATGTAGTATTCAATTTGATTACAAACCCAAAAGGATTGCGTTTCAATAACTTGTATGTCTTTTCCAAATCATTACAACAACCCAAATACCAATTATTAGAAAAAATATTTAATAATGAGCCAGAAGTGAAATATTACAAGTTTGATGCTAGTGAAAGCGTAATGCAACCGCATGAAGCTAAACCATTTTCAGTTTTTATATTTGATGACGTATCCTGTCAAAACCAAAACACTATCAGGAGCTATTTCGCTATGGGACGACATAACAATATAGATAGCATTTACATAGGCCAGACTTATAGTAAAATACCGAAACAACTGATAAGAGACAACGCAAATGTGTTAATTGTATTCAAACAGGATGAAACTAACTTAAAACATATATATTACGATCATGTCAATGCGGATATGTCATATGAACGGTTTAAAGACATATGTGGTAAGGCTTGGGCTGAAAATTATGGATTTTTGACAATTATGAAGGAACAACCACTAAATAACGGCCGATACAGAATAGGTTTCGATAAATTTATATTAATTTACTAAGCACTATATCACACAATCATTCTTGTACAGCACGTCTTGCTACAAACATGGTTAACCAAGAAAAGTTAGTAAAGGAAATTAAATCACTTAGTGATTCTATTCGGGCAAAAACAGAGCGTTAAAGTTAGGTATCAGCGAAAGGGAGAAATTTCTTGAATCTACTTTTAAACCTATTACAGAGCCTTTGAAACAATTGAAAAAAAATTGACTAAACCTTCTTTTCAAGGTGATATTATTGCTCCAATAACAGAATATGAAAGGGAAAGTGTAATATCAGAAGATATTAGCGATGAGGACCCGGAAGCCTCCATATTTAGTGAAACAACGGCAGAAAGTGAAGATGTATATGCTGGTAGTGAAGAAGAAGTGGTATCTATAGCGAGTGAAGAAGAAAAAACAGAAGGAGAACCATCAAACATAAGCTTATTGGGTGAAAATATTCATACAAAAGGACCTTTAGGAAGGAAATACTTGTTAAAACTGTTAATTGGAACTGATTCTACTAAAAAATACCACAGTTATGGAGCAAGAATGTCCAAAGAAGGTGTAATGATTGGTAATAGCAAATTAGATGTCGATGAACATGATAATATTCACGTAGGTGATCAAATATATAAGGGAACAAGGGGACTATTTGAATTATTATTTGAAAATAAACCTTTAAAAGCATTGGTAAAAAATGATGATTTGGAAGTGTATAGCAAAATTTTGGAACAAACTAATGCATATAGAAGAAATTATTTACCTGAAGCACCCATATATAGGAATAAATCTGTAAAATATAAAGATTTTGTTTCCAAATCAATACCTATTATAAGAAGAAAACCTGTAAAAAGAAGATTAGTAGCATCCACTTTAGATTTAAGTTCCCAAGAACCGAGAAAAAGAAGCAAATCAGTCACCGGTAAAGGATTAATGAAGAAACTATATAATACAAACGTCATTTATTACAATAATATCAATAAATTGGTAGATAGAATGAAACTAATACATGAAGCCAAAGAAGCAGGTCATACTGGATTGGAAAACGAATGGGTGGCTTTAGTGGATGAACTTAGAAACCGCGGGGTAATCTTATAAAAATGCGTTAGTCCCTAAAATGCTATTCAGTTGCACCATGAGTGTCGACAAGTTCGGACGATATTCCTCGGATGGATTATATTACGCGAATAACTTAAAAAGAGGTGCTGGTTTACCACAAACACCTGAAGGAGATTATGATATTAGTAATAAAAGGTTAAAAAACATAAAAGATCCCACGGACGAAAACGATGCAGTAAATTTAAAAATAGTAAAGGAAAAGCTATCACCAACATTAAGACTACACAATAACACATATGATGCAGAAAATCATAGAATTATCAACGTTGGTAAACCAATTGAAAACGGTGATGCAATAAACAAAGGTTATTTGTCATCTGAATTAAAAAATACGTTAAACTTCAATGGAAAAACGTATAGTGCTAACATAAACGTATATCCAACGTAGATGACCCTAAAGATGCAAAAGACAGCGTGAATAGACGCTATTTACATTCCTTGATACCTGAAAAGACAAAAGATGGATTTTCTTTTTATAAATTTGTTATTAATGATATAGGTTATCCGAAAACTGAAAATGATGCTGTAAATCTAAAATATATTATAGATCATTGTATCATACGTGATGTAGGGGTTATAGATTGTTTTGGTAATTGTTTAGCAAATGTTAAAGATGGTTCGGCGCCATCAGATGGTGCAACAGTGGGTCAAATGATGGAAACCTTAAAACAAGAAACAACCTCTTTTGTAAAACAAAATCAAGTAGTATCGAAGCAAGGGGATGAATTCGTTCAAGGTAATGAAAAATTTAATTTATTAACATACAAAAATAATGCTTGGGATTGCACGGATAAAAAGTTATCAAATGTGTCATGGGCTCATGAGGATCATGATGCAGCTGCTTTATCACAAACCGTACATTTAGATCCAAATAATCACTTTGTATTTTTTACATGTAATGATAAAGTGATAAAACACTTGAAACAAGGAAGAGAAGCAAATGATGCTGCAACTGTAGGACAGACCATTACAACATCATTAAAGGATAGTAAAGTGTATAATTGTAATAATAAACGTATAACAAACCTTAAAGACCCTGAACATGTAGATAATGCTGTCACTGTTAATTTTCTTGTAAAAGTTTTAGGTAATGCGATATTTGATTTACACAATCATTTTACACCAGATATTCTTCAAGGAAAATTGGGACATAATACTTATGCTGAATCCATGAGAGGTGAGTATATTAAACGAGTTATAATAAATACTTTATTAACCCTAAAACGCAAAAGTTTAGATCATCAGATTGGGGTGATATTGATATTTAATTAAATAACTCAATAAATGACTTCATTTACGTGCAACCTGTCATAGAGGTAACACATAGGTTACGCTTTTCGAATATAAAAGACAATCATGGCATTTCATTACACCAGTCCATATCGAGACACTATACGGAAAGGAGGCGGTATCACGTCCACAGCAGTTTCTCTGTTAAGTAAAGCTTTAAATAGAATTCCAGTAGGATCTGTCGTAAATAGAGCAATAGACGCTTTACCATACGAATTTCACATACCGGGAGGTTATCAGTATTGCGGACCAGGAACTAAATTGAAAAAACGACTGGAAAGAGGCGATCCAGGCATAAATAAGTTAGATCAGGCTTGTAAAGAACACGATATAGCATATTCCACATTTAGCGATACAAAAAATAGATCAATAGCTGATAAAAAGCTCGCGGATATAGCTTGGCAACGAGTAAAGTCTAGTGACGCTAGTATTGCAGAAAAAGCAGCAGCTTTAGCGGTAACAGCAGGTATGAAGGCTAAAACAGCAGTAGGAGGTGGAAAAAGGAGAAGAAGAGTGAAAAAGAGATCGGCAAAGACAAAACATGGAGGGAATATTAGAAGAAAACGGCGTTCCACCAGAAAGGGTAGCAAAAAACCAACAGTATGGTCAATGGTAAAAAACGGGGCAGGTCTATACCTAAGACCGTATCGTGCATATTAAATAAAAGAAATCAATTAGTAATACCACATAAAGCGTTAACAAATATCGAATTATTTAAATACATTTCATGTTTAAAAATACCATTTTTTCGCGGTGTCTTTATGAAAGATGCTTTACCAGTTAAAATGTGGAAAAACGAAACCGGTATTGTAAATTTAGACAATTCTGAAGGTCCTGGCACTCATTGGGTTTGTTATAAGAAATTAGGTGATAATATATATTACTTTGATAGTTTTGGCAATTTACCACCACCTAAAGAGCTTGAGCATTACTTTAAATCTGCTAAAAACATATATTACAACCATAAAAGAGAACAACCTGATAACACTTTAATATGCGGCCATTTATGTTTGGAATTCCTAGCTAAAAGTATCAGTCACAATTGAGATGTCTTCCTATACGGTATCATTAACAGGAAAATCGTCCACTTTACGAAGTATCCTTTTCCCAGCGTTACGCTTGCAAAAAGGAAGATTTTGGGAGGCGGCACTGTTAGATTTTACAACTTACAACTCTATTCCCAATGTTACGGAAGATAAAAATAACTTATTGCATTATTATAAAGGAAAAGATGCCAGTGGGAAGTTTACAGACTTAGAAGTTTGCAGTTTACCCACAGGTTCTTATGAAATTGATCATATTAATGAATTTTTGCAAAATAAAATTTGAAAAAACAATATAACATTAAAAGGTAATAACAATACTATGAAAGCTGAAATTAACTCCAAATATTATATAGATTTTACTCAGGAACAATCAATCGGTGAATTGTTAGGATTTCCCAAAGATAGCCCAATTTTAGAACCAAATCAAACACATTCCGGTAAACAAACTGTAACTATACTAAAAGTTAATAGTATAGATATAACTTGTAACATTATACAGGGAGCTTACAGAGATGGAGCAAATACTCATATAATACATACTTTTTACCCGAGTGTACCTCCAGGATTTAAAATTGTTGAAAAGCCACAAAACCTAGTATATCTGCCGTTGAACACCACTTTCATTTCAGACATCGTGTTGAACGTATTGGATCAAGACGGTAACTTGATAGATTTCCGAGAAGAGCCAATTACAGTTAGATTACATTTAAAATCGACACTTTAATACAAAAATCATGGGTTTATCATTTAAAAGTGGACAGCCTACGGGAAACCGCATTAGTAGCTCTTCAGCTGTGGAGGAGTTAACACGCGAGAACATTCGTTTCTTAGAAAAGATTGGTTTAAAATTAACCGATTATGGATATACTGGATATAGCGCAGGGTCCGACATTCGACGAAACACTATGGGAAAAAGAATATCACACCCACAACCCTTACACTTCATCAAAATTGAACAATAACGATGAAATTCGTATTCCTATACAACATCAAGACATTTACACACTACCATGTGAAAGTTACTTGTATATCGAAAGAAAAGTAACAAAAAAGGACAATAGTGTAGGTACAACAGTTCCATTTATAAATAACCCTATGGCTTTCCTGTTTGATGAAATTAGATATGAAATATCAGATGTAACAGTTGATTCCACTAAAAAAGAAGGTATTGCAACAACTTTAAAGGGGGTAACATCTATATCACCTAATGAAACCAATTTACTTCAACCAGCCGGATGGGTTTTACCTGAACATGACACAATCACTCCGAATACAAAGGGATATTTTGATTTTCATATTCCATTAAGTTTGTTGCTTGGATTTGCTGAAGATTATAGAAAAATAATATTAAATGTTAAACAAGAATTAGTTTTGTTGAGATCTTCTAACGATAAAGACATTATTAAAGCTCCAGATGGTACAACGGATGCAAACCTAGAATGGAAATTAACATTAGACAAAATTGTATGGAGAGTTCCACATGTTAAATTAGCTGACGAACATAGAATGCTACTATTAAGGAAGTTAAAGGCTGATCGTGATATTGTAATTCCTTTTAGAAGTTGGGAATTCCATGAACATCCAAGCTTGCCAACTACGGATCGTCACACTTGGACTGTTAAAACATCTAATTACGTAGAACGAGCCAGGTATATTATATTTGGTTTACAAACAGATAGGAGAGACATCATCACAAAACATGCAGGCAAATTTGATCATTGCAACTTAAAAAATATTAAAGTTTATTTGAATTCACAATTTTTCCCCTACGACAATTTGAATGTGTCATTTAATAATAAAAAGTACAGTATATTATACGATATGTATGCGAGATTCCAAAATTCATATTACGGTAAAACAAATACACCTTTACTATCACCAGAAGAATACTTAGATGGTTACACAATAGTTGTAATTGATTGTTCTAAACAAAATGAATCAGTAAAATCATCAAGTGTTGACATAAAGATTGAAATGGAGTTTAATGCAGCTATACCTGCAAATACAACTGCATACTGTTTAATTCTACATGATAAAATTGTAACATACACACCTCTAAGTGGAATTGTTAAAAATGTATTGTAAAAAAACCGGTTTTGTTACATTCCGCGAGTATAAAAGCGGAGCGTGCAGGCCGCTCCTGATCAGTTTGTTGCCTGACGTCGTATGGGTAGCATCATCTTCAATATGGCTTCTACAAGTGGTACAACGGAATGCGATATAGAAAAAGAAATTTCAGAATTTTTGGACATGAATGAACAGCAACACGTCACAAATCAAGAAGAAGAAGAAAAAGGTAAAAAGAAAAAATATTTGTCCAAGAGGAAAAGAAATGTGGAAGAAAATATATCACCAAATATTTTGATGGAAGTATTTTTAAGCATTTTTTATCCAATCTCTTCAAGTTTGGATAAAAGTGTTTTAATTGGAGTTATGAAATTAACCGACTATTCACCTACAGTAATTTTAACTCACGGAACAAAAATGATTTTGTTTACAGCCAATGCTTGGGAATCTTTTATGAAACACCTCCATTTGTTGGAATGTTACTTTAATAGCAACATGTTTGGCAGGAAAACAAAAGTAGGACTATTTTATTCAGACTTGGAAATTGATTTTATTAAACACAGAGGTGAACATCAAATGAGATTCAGAGATACGACCAAACATGACATAAAAATTCAACTGAACAGAGAAGAATTTTTTATTTTAACATTTGCAACTGAACCAATAACAAGATATTTAAGACAGCTAGTATTCTCCAGTTCAATTATTAAAGATTATTTAACAGATACTTTGGACAAACAACCGGATGCACCAATTTTGTATGGACCTGTGGACACTTCAATATTCAACAGAATTCCTCATGAAGTTCAAATGTGGAGACAATTGGAACAATATGTGCAAGAAAAAAATAATTTTGTAAAATCGGATGAAGAAACACATTTCAGTGATGAAAAGGATCAAAGTGATGATAATGACAACAACAAAAATGACCAGATGGAAAGTTAAATAAAGTTTTAAAAATTTACACAACACTTTACACTTGAATTGGCAAATTTTCAATAAAAAATTCAAAATTTTGTGGGTGTAGGCCTACCGGGGATGGTGCCCACGTTAAATATACACCAACGCGCCTTCAACTGTACGGCCTGGCATAAATAAATGCCTACCGTGGTGTGGAAAACAGTTGACCTTCCGACACCGTGATGGATAGACAGGTGACCTTTCAAATGGACATGGAAGAAGAAATCAAGTCCAAACCGGGTATTATTGAATTTCAGGCGTTTCGTGGTAACGATGATCGGTTCATAATTAAAGAACTTGTATTTTACGATATAGATAAAAATATTCCTTACACATTTTTATTCAAACCACCATGCTCTTTTTCTTCACTAACCAGCAAAGCCGCAACAACAAACCGATGGACTTGGAAATATTTTCATCACATCGATTGGTATGACGGTTTTACCAGTTATTCAGACTTGTATCATATTATGCATCAATTTTCAAACAGATTTACTAATATTTACACAAAAGGACTTGAAAAGAAAATATGGATAGAACAATTTACATCTACTCCAGTTAAAGATGTGCAAATTAATAAAAATTTTAAATTTATTGCTGAAAACATTTGTATTTGCACACAAAGTGTGGAACATGAAAGGGACAGGCACTGTGCGTTAAAAAACTCTTTAAAATTAGCAACTTACCTGCAAGATGGAGAAATCGGTGATGGTGGTGGGGGTAACGGCGATTATAAAAGCGAGGAGCAGACCGAGACCTGGCACGAGTATTACTCGAGATTCCGAGACGACAACATCTCAGAGCAAGAAGACAGCGAGGACCTCTAGAACAACCATGGCATCCAACCAGTTTCTGCAGACTTTGGTGGAACAGTTCAACGCCCACTCCAAGTCTACAATTTTGCCGGTAAAAAAATGTTCAGAGCTGAAGGATGAAAAACATTATATTATACATACCATGAAGAAGATGGAAACTACAGTCGGCGAGGCAATCTGCTGCAGCTTGAGCGAAGCCCCATACACTCCGGGAGATGAGCCGAAATTCCAAATTTACCTGCCCAAAAGATTTGTACACCTACTCCAAAACGAAGATCTCCGCTCCATACAACCAGGATGTCTCTACTTGGTGTCCCACGGATGCAGCGGCAGCAACTCCACCGAGCTTACCATCCACATCGCAGACAAGCAGCAGTGTTAAAAATAATATTTTTTTTCTTTCTTGTATCTGTTTGTATTTTTTAACTATATATATTTTTGTCATGTAATCTTGTTTGTACTGTTTTAAATAAAGATAAAAAACCAAAAAAAAAAAAACAAAAAAAAACACAAAAAAGGCAACATATCAATATGTGAAACAAAAAAAAAAATTTTCACATATTGATATGTTGCCTTTTTTTAAAGCTCTGGGGTGACCTTGACCTTTGACCTTTGCACAAATTAAACATAAATTTTTTTCAAACATCAATATATGTGTGTGTGTGTGTGTGTGTGTGTGTGTGTGTGTGTGTGTGTGTGTGTGTGTGTGTGTGTGTGTGTGTGTGTGTGTGTGTTTTCCCCCACCATTTCAGGTTACCAGCATACAGACTGTAAAGAAGTTCAGTTTGATTGCAACTGTCAAACGATGAGCACCCTATTTGAGCTTTGTGTAAGAAAAATTATTGAAGATCGACAGCTATTTAGCCATACTTTACGATCCAACGCTCCTCAACAAATTAAAATTTTTATCAAACAGTACAAGCTAGACAACAGAGGTTACAACACTTTTGGTTGGTACAAGTTTGGTGATGGTACAAAATTTTGTCGAAGTTGTGGAAGGGCCGCTGTATCCAACCCGGCACAATTCCTACAAGATGATGGATGTTTACAATATGGTCATGTGGCTCCAGTTTTAAGTTACCATACACCTAAAGAACTTTGCGCCATTTGTTCAATCAATATGTTTAGTTGGCAAAAATTTAACCACCTCTCATCAGACAGCGTGTAAACAACTTCCCCCCACCACTATTTCATACTACCTTCAAACGACCATGCTAATATTCATTCCGCCTTTGGACATCATACGGAAAACATCAAGATGGCTCTGACTGTAAAATGTGCAAATTATGAAGAAGTATTTGTAAGAAATCTGCAAGAATTAAACGAAATTGTTCAAGAATTTAAATCACTAATCGAACAGGGATACCGATTAAACATGCAAATTTTTGCTTGCAACACAAAATGCCCTCATGTCCCCAGGGATGACGAGCCGCCTAGGTCACCATCATCAACTTCTTCAGCCTACTCCTCCAGATCATCCATGAAGACTCAAGCCAGTCCAAACTTGGAATATTTCTCCTGACTAATATTTATATTTTGTATCCTCATTGTACTTCAATATGTATATTTTTGTATTGTAATAAAGGAATGATAAAATAAAAACAAAATAAAAAAACCTATCTTGCTACAGTATTGTAGCAAGATAGAATTTTTTAAAAACACAAATTGGATGACCTTGAACATGTTCTAACATGTTCAGGTTTTCCCCTACCACTTTTCCTCTTGGAGACCTGAGATGCAGCACCAATGTGTTTCATTACATCTTCATCTTTTGAGCTGCAAACATGGATGTTCCACCACCAATATATGAGGCCGATGAAGCGGAAAGCCTGGGGAGGAGGAGATGCCAGCATGTGGATCTAGTGGAGATGATGGAAAGAAGGATGGAAGAAAGACGGATCAGGAAGGACCATATGCTAATTCAGAAAATTTTAAAATTAGATCTCTTCATAATCTTGGCCTTATTAATTGCAATCTTCTTCTACTTGGTATACGCAGTTGTATACTGCCTAAGATGCATCGAGTGTACAGATAAAGCAGCCAAATTGCCAGTTTTCAACACTACTCTTTAAATAAAATTTTCTTTTTTAAAACTCCAAATGGTTGACCTTGAACATGTTTCAACCTGTCTGGTTGTATCAATTACCCCCACCACCACAATTCCAAAAGACCAATCCTACATGCAAGTCTGGCTTCATTTCCAACTCAGCTACGCTAAAGGTTACACTACACACAATGAAGTGGGAATTACTTGTTGACAGCCTTCAATACCTAAAAGAAATCTATGAAAAATTGCACATGCGGCTACTTCAAAATCCAGGGATGATAATAAAAATGAACTTGGAATACGACTGTCCACTCATCGACGACAGTATGGATGAAGCAGAAGGGGTAGTCCAAAATACACGAGGAACATGTTGCTGTGAAGAAAATTCTTCAACAACATCAAGCACAAGTCCGGACAGCACATATGGGGATGAAGGAGGATTTTTGTAAATAAAATTTAAAAAAATATTTTTTTTAAAAACTTCAAATGGTTGACCTTGAACATGTTGAGCAATGTGGATAAAAAATATTTTTTTTTCTTATGCCTATTGCTGAATAACAAACTCATTTGTATAGTTTGCAAAAAAAATTTTTTTTTCATTTCATATGACCATTTTACCCCCACCATCTCCTTATCCCCACCACTCTACCGAGTACCTGAGATACACGGAGCGACTTGTTCAGTTGCTGTTCAACTCTTGTGGTGTGTACATCTCACTTTTTGCACTCAATTCACTTATATTGAGTTTAAATTTAAATATTTAGCAAAATATCAAACATTTCTTAATTTTTCGGCAAAGTTTCAAATAACAAAAAAATTTTTTTTCACTTTTGGTTTCATTGAAATTTCACAAGTTCCAAGATCACCTGAGAAAGAATAAAAATAAATATTCTCAGGAAATATTTTCAATCCGAGTTACGGTAACGGACAGGCTCGGATGAGTTGTTGCAAAAATTTTAATTTTTCTTCCTTCTGACCACTTTACCCCCACCACCTCCTTATCCCCACCACTGGGCCGGGTACCTGGGGAACCGCCTGCGCCCAAGTCAGTACATCTTCGGACGCGGTGCTGTTCGGATCACGTGTCGTTTGTCGCACTGTCGGGTGTTTGAAGAAATTATTTTTCGGCTCTCAGTCTCTCGGTGGGTAAGTAAAATAAAAAAATTATTTTTTTTTTCAAGTGGGGCTGCTGGGACGGGCCAATGACCCCTGACGGATATATTAGGTTGAGAGTCTGATCGCTAGGGAATAAAAAAAATATTTTTTTGCACTTTTGTGATTCCTCGAGAAATTTCATTTTCTCAACAAAATTTGAGGAATCGCAAAAGTGCAAAAAAATTTTTTTTGTATTCTTGCGTGACCTTGACCTAATTAACGTCAGTGACGTCATCACGATGACGTCAGCGGTAATGACGTCACCATGACGTCATTTATGTGACGTCATGTGACGTCATATGACATCATTAGGGACGTCATTCGTGACGTCCTTGATGACGTCATCACTGCTGACGTCATCGTGATGACGTCATGGCCCAGGTGTGCCCTTTTTACACTACTCAAAAATATTTGATTATCATTATAAAAAAAATATTGGCTTTAAACAGGACTCGAATAGGCCTAGTGCCGATAGTTTCCCAAGAGTTGATAGTTTCCGAATGATTATTTTTGGTGGGGGGGGGGGGGGAAACGTGTAGTTCATTATGTTAAAGTAAACTATTTTAGGATCTATATTTGAATAAACAAGAATATCAACAGTTATAATTAAACACCACGTAAATGTTAGATATAAGTAGTTATATGTTAGGTTATTGTTAACTTTTGAGAACTAACTATAACCGTGTTGATTTATCTTGTGGTATTTTCAAATTCCATGAATATCAAACATAAAACCATCGACATCTTTGTTCTATAATTATTTTAGTCTTTATTATTCAAGAATATATTTGGTAAGTCTATAATATAGTCCCTTTCTCTTTGGCTTCGCCCGATTAAACTTGAATGTTTCGAGATACTTGCAAATTAGTTGTGAAACCCGCAGTAGCGCCTGCACGACCCCAGCCGACACAACCAGTACGGAACGCAACACAACCTTTGCCGTCGACGCAACCTAGTGCGGATAGTTCAAGAGCGTCACGTTCCCGGCTGATCCCCCTCATCAACATTGATTCCACGCTGAGGCGCAATGGATTGAGTAAAAGTGTGCAGAATCACTTGATGGCGGGTCTTCCTCGACATGTTTGCTCAGCTAACCGGTACAGCACGAACCCGCGATTTGCATAACCTAACCCGTACTTGTCCAGTTGTGTTGATGGTTTCATCACTCATGACCTGACGTCACGTCACGTGGATTTATAGGGAGGATAAATATCGCTCATGACCGAGGACTTTCTCCGCCTCGGCGAGGGTGTAGAACCTGCGCATGCGCAGTTGCTCCACATGTTACGTAATGCGCAGTCACGCTGATTAAATCAACACCTATTCAACACGACTTTGTCGCTTTAATTAATCAGATCTTTGGTCCCGAGATAAAGAACTGATTCTGGATCACTTTCGACACTTCAATCGGCTCATTTGGCGGGTCTCCTTAGAACGCAATCAGCATTTAATTGAGTCGGTTCGTTTAGAGTTGACAGCGCTTTTGATACAAGGTGAATTAACTTACTAAGCCACGCACAATAATGTTCGATATGTATCAGACTATTGGAGTAGTGCTCTAATCACTATTGTTATAAGGATCCCAATTTCTATTATTATATACATTATGTTTTAATGCATTTGTTAAAAATGTATTTTATATTACAACATGTGAAGAATAACTTATATGTTATTAGTTTTTATTAATTTATGTTTATGTTATGATTAGTAAATTATGTTTTTTGTTACATAAATGGCCATGTTTTTATCAATTTAAACGTAAAACTCAAATTGAATAGCAATTTACACTGCAAAATTATTAGAATATGGTTTCTGCTTTCCATCCGATGATTTTTTTTTATTTTTGTTATCTTTAGCAAATAATTTTGGCAGTAAGATAAAAGAGATAATATTTATTATACACTTTATGTAATTATTCTTTTATCCATTTTAAGTGATTGGAATACGTGGCTTGATCAAGTGTGCTTCCTTACCTGCAAGAACTTACTAGTTTTAGACCATAATTGAACCTTTATCAAATTTATAGTTACAAGTAATTTTAATCAAAAATTATTTTTTTTATAAATAAAACATTATTAGAAAAATCATCAGAACAGATCAGAATCAAATCATCAGATTCAATTGATCAGTTGATTAATCAAGTTTAGATCCATTGACAATTTTGATCAGTCTTCATTCTTTAAATTTGTATGGATTGAAACAGTACTACGATGTTCACTTTAATATTATAAGTATTAGGGCTCCAATTGATTTTCTCTTGACCATCTTCCAGACATATAGCAGGAAGTCACGTGAGCCCACATCAGTTACAGAAGGCAGCCACGGAGACAGTAGCTCACCAGGCTCAGCTGGGTGAATGTTTGATGCCACTGATGCAATCAGAGACTCGGCGCCCCTAGCGGCCAAGTTGCACAATACATCCTCGCCACGACTCCCAGCGTCCCGGCCCCTCCGCGTGTCGCCGCCACTTCTGTCGGTACGTGTTCTGGGTAAACATAGGAGGATGCCCAGGTGGAGCATTAAACTTGCATGCACTTCCTTCCTGGGTTGGGATAGAATAACAGGATTGTTTAGTCAAACTGGCGAAGCTACAAGACTAATGCGAATATATCTTTTTTTCTTTTATCATTAATCTCTGACATAATATCAATACTGTGTCTTTTTTAATCCATACGAATGTATGGAAATGATTCTAAACACTAGTTTAGCATAATACTTCAAATTGGTTTTAAAAATATGTTTGATATTTTCCAAATAGTAAAATTCTATTTAAATTGCTTATTGGTAATTGACTACTTTAACATTGTTAAGTGAAGTTGATATGTAATACTATGAATCTAATTGCATTTGTATTGAAATATAATATTGACACGTTTTATACGCAATGTTCTCCGCCACTTAGTCTCTCTCTCGAACCGTAGGATGCTATGTGGTTCTCTCAACTCATCTCCCAGAATAACTCACTGCGGAAGATCTTAGATTGCGTAGGCGAACAAAACCATTTAGGAATCACCGATAACCACCGATTGCGGTGGAGAAATTTGCAATTTAATCCTACCCTTTCCCATCGCAATTAGCAATTTATCTGGAGTCATTACTCATCAACAATTGAATAGTGCATCGGACGCACTGACTCTGGTTTGTAAACAATAATCTAAATATTCAGGAGCGGTTAATGGCGGCAATGATAATTGCGTTTGGCAGGATATACAAGTCCAATATTCATAAAGCCTCACCTTGTAGGGACCAAGCGCATTTACATTAACACATTGATCAGAAGCTATCTGATAGAGAGGCAGCGTTATTGATGTTATTTATCGTCCGGTAGGCGTTGTACCAGATAGACCTTGTTGGTACCAGATCACCGCCAGATGTATGAAAGCCATTGCTTTATTGTGTTGACGCCTTCATCTGTCTTAGTAGGCTATAAGTATGACAGGCCACTATGTGTCTCGAGTAATCTATAGCGCCTCGTATTGAATGAGATACAACTGGATGAGTTATGCTGGAGCGATGCGTTCATCCGGGCAGGCCACCTTGTCATTGTTTAATCTCTGCTCAACAATTGGATATTCAACAGATATTCATGAGAATCCACTTCGTACACATACATCTAAAACGAGACGTTCAAAATTAACAGTAACTAGGAATTACATTTTCGAAATATTTCAACTAACCACTTTAAATATCAAGGATGGAATGTTTCATATTCAACAATTCAAGGTCTAGCTGCAACAAACGCTTACAGAGTAGTTAGAGGCAAGAATTATTACGCTATAATTATAACTGTCGGTTCCGACCTTGATCTTCACAACTATAAGAAATCCCACATTCATCATAGACCACTTTTTCACACATGTGTTCACGCCAGACAGCTTTCAAATAAATATATTAGAGTTTCTTTTAACAAGTAATAATAAAATGTTCAGATTTTCCCCACTTTTTGGCTACAGAAAAGAGGGAAATAATTATAAATTTTGTAAACCGACTTAGACGTTGCAGGATTTGTACTGAAACAGTTAAAATGTAATCGACAAGCGGGATCAAAGGAGCGAGTGTGGAGCGGATCCGAGTCAGCAATTCTGTTTACGGATGAGACGACAATAGTAAATGATTTGCCTTTACAATTAGAGAGGAGACTGAGGAATGTGTGGTGGGGTCGCAATTAAAGATTGCTTTAGTAATGGTTCCTTCACTAGGAAAACCACCTTGACCCAATTCCTTATTGTTAAATATTAGTATCTGATGATTACCATTTTATTTTAAATCAAGACCACAACTACTGCAACTAATACAACTATTGTATTATGAAAAATGTCTGAAAACTTGATTATTTATACTACAAAATTTTGTATTCCCCAAGATTAAATGCTTAATATATCCATGGTAAAAAATCACACTTATGAAATAAGACATGAACATTTAAATGTGGGTATGTTATCCTTTAAGTTATTAGTATAAAATGTTAAGGTTACTAGTTGCTTCGGTGGTTGATGATTGTATTTAATACCTAATTGGAACGTTTTTATGTTTCTTAACTGTGTTGACTCTATTTAGTGGTGATCATGGGAAAAAGGCAAGAAGACCCTATGTGAAATATGTATTATTTTAACATTCCTACACATTGTTTACATTTTATTATAAATTTTGTATTATGCTTTGTATATATTTTCTTTGAAGTGTTTCCGGCTACAAACAAGATAAAGTAACTACCTTAAAAAAGAGATGTGGCCATTGGCCAGGCATAAACGTTGTTATATCAACCTGAACTTTCTGCAGATTATATTGATTCAAAAACCTCTTTGGACTTTTTACTGAGGATACATAAAGAACATTAAGACATCTACGTGAGCGACCATGACTGTGACGTCATTAGAGATGCTGAAAATACAGAGATGATGGTTTTACATACAAAATATGACCCTTTTTAATTAAATTTAATAAGTCCGTATCAGTGTGGGAGCCAGGAAGTGAGGAGCAACTGGAACGGTTGAGCAACTCTCCGCGCCGTGCCGTGCCACCTTCTCCACCTTCTCCGTCGTCCCGTCGTGATCTCACTGCCATTATACCCACTTGCCCTTTCCGCGGCGAAATAATATTGTGCTTTGTATGTAAAAAGCTGGCTGTCGCTTCCCTCTGGACTTGTAATATTGATAAAACACGAAGTGGAAAACAAAACGTTGTGGTGGCCTGCGGAACCGTGAGATAACACTTGTTGGTTGCGGTTTTAATCAAATTTAATCTATATATTGTTGGTAATGCTGATATTATATGTAGTGAAAATTAAAATGAAGGAATATATTGATTTTATGGTAGAATAAATATGCCCACACTTGGGTTATACCGGGTCTATGACACGAAAATTTGAAACCTTATTCAATTTTTAATCTGCCAATCACCATTAATAAGCCTGAGCGATGGTCCAAAGACAATAAGTAGTGGGAAAAAGCCACTCCTGGCACAGATCAGCTGCCCACCGAGCAGCTGCCGGGGCAGCTGCCTGGGGCAGCTGGTGGCTAGATGCTGGGGCGCAGATGGCGAGAGCATATGCCCTCAATTTGAAGTAGAATTGGGCATGAATTAAAAGTTAGTTTAAAACTGAAATTCAACTGTGTTAACTAAACTCTAACAGTTGAACAAAAATTAAGAGTTAGTTCAAAACTGAAATTCAACAGTTATAACTGGGGCTTGGAAAGTATGTCAAGGTCATCCAGAGTAAGTTTTAAAAAAGCCTACCCAACTAACACCAGAAATAGTTCAAAGTTGAACTAGTTGGTGATAGCGGGATAGGTTGAAGTAACTTTTGAATTTTATTAGTGAACATACAATCAATGTGCAACAGCAGAGTTTAAACAAGTTGAACTTTTGTGATGAACTACAGAGTTGTAAATGCAAACACCCACGACGATGAGAAGGTAAACGCAGAGTCCCCAGATGATGTATTTGAAAAGCTTGAACAAATGTAACATTTCGAGTTGGTTTTCCCGTTCCATTTCTAATCGTTTAATTTCCAATTTCAATTTATCCTCTTCCATTCTAGTTACGAAGGGAACTTCATCCATCATATCCATCATGATTGTGTTAGTGTTTGAAATTTTAAAACAAATGATGTTGATAGTTCAGAAGTCGAAGACGGAATGAGAAGTGAAAGCGAGAAATGTTAGTTAAATAAAGAAGTGGTGGGGGGAAAGATGAATTATAAAGAAGTGGTGGGGGAAAAACATCGCTCTTCATTATTACCATCAGTAGTGTCAGATGGTGCAGGAGTTAGATTTAGTAAACTGTCTTCGTCCGAACTTTCAACCTTATCACAAATAGGACAATCGTATGTTATTTCCAAATTCATTTTGATGGTTGTAAAATTATCTACAAGTTCTTGTAAAATATTAAAAATGTCTTGTAACTCTTCTTTAGAGTTTATTTCAAAACTAGAATTCATTCGGGCCAATGGAGAGTTGTTCATTGTTGGAGAGTCGGTGATGGAATGAGGATCGGCGCATAGGGAGGGGGCTTATATAATGGTGACCTTGAGCAGGCGTCTAGGGAGGGGGGCTGTCTAGGGAGGGGGCTTTTATATAGGGAACCTTGAGCTTATGATTGAATAAAACGTTTAGTTCTTCTTCTCCGTCTTTTAATTCAATTATTTGAACCGAAGTAGTTGTTTCATCTTCTTCACTTGATGAAGAAAACAATTCACCAGGATTTAAATATTGAACTACAATTCTGAACCATCTTATAGGATATTCGTCAATGACAGAAAGTAAGTTTTGAAACAATTCTTCCATCTCCTCCCTGTCAGTTATTATATGTTCAAATTTGATAAATTTGTTTTCCATGTTGTTAGTTAGAGTGTTGGAAGTGGAATGATTTAATATTATATAAAAATTAACTAGTGGTGGGGGAAATCTCAAGGTCATCCAAATGAAGTTTTAAAAAAGAGTGTAAAACTGAAATTACACATTTGATGGTTCAATAGGATCAGAAGACCAATCTGATCTATATTTGCACGCATTTATAATGCATGTACAAAAGTCTTCTTTATAATATGCATCGCACTTTTGACAATTGAGAAGTTTTTCTGGATGAAATTTGATACATCTCTGGGGACAGCAAGTGTGGAAGTATCTTGATTTATAAATCTTGAAGGTTCGCAGTTCTGGTGGCGGTAGTTGTTTTGTCTTGCATTTGCAGTAACAGGATCCGAAGAATTCACATTTTGTACAAGCTAACCCATCCACCATCCATATTCCTACATCGGCACATTTTTGTTCACAACAGTAACGAGGTTCGTATTTGTTATTGTGTTTCTCCATGTTGACGCTGTCGAGTCCAGTGAAAGAATAAGAGTGTATAGTGTTGAATAGCGAGTTTTATGTACTGTGAAAAGTGGTGGGGGTAATTTCAAGGTCATCCAAACGGAGTTTTAAAAAATTATACCTTACTAATGTAAGGAATGTTGATACTTAAGAAGTTTGTTTCTCTTTGTTTTCTTCAGACTTTTTATCTTTCTCAGCTTTAGCCATAGCAACTAGTTCTTCTATTGATAGTGGATGTACTTCAGGAAATTTCAAAATTAATTTAGCTTGGTATCCTTTTTTAGCTAATACATCTATATCTTTAGTCATTTGTTCAACAGTGTTGTAATCTTTTCCATAGATTTTTCCATCAAGTTGAATCATCATTCTGTACAACATTTTCTTGAATAGGTCTTGTCGTGGTGAGAGCTGAGAAGCGAATGATTATTTATCCAAGTATCACATCCTTTTTATTAACTCAAATTTAACATGTGATTTTTTAGTTGTAGTTTTGTTTGTCAAAAGTTATTCAACATTGGTAATACTTTTGAAACTTGATGTTATGTTGACCAATCGGCGATGAAGAAGTTGTAGGTTGTGTAGAAATAAATATTTCATCATCGCAATATTTTGTTTTAGTGAACATCCTTGTATTAGTAGCACTAACATCAACAGTTAAGTGATAACCACCGGTAAGTAAAACTCGCATTTCGTTGGTTAAATCTTCGAGTTGTTCAAAAGTTGTAATGGTGTTGGTATCGTAAGATGCACACTTGACCTTTAGAGACATGTTGCAGTTTTTATATTAAGCAATAGAGTGTGCGAGATGTGTACGGTACGAAAGGTAGTCGTAGACTGATGAATTTCACAAGTAGATTTTCGCTTTTATAATCACACAAAACTGGGTCAAGGTCATCTTGTGGAATTAAAAAAAAAAAAAAACATATTGCAATGTACAAAGACATCACAATATGTTGCTTCTTTTAATTTTTTGTTTTTTCTTTATATCATATTTATTGAAAAACAATTACAAACAAAATAGTTACAATGTTATGTACAAACTAATCAGTAGTAGGTGTTACATGAATAGTTAGTTCAGTTGAGTTGTTTCCACTTGGTCCATGCGAAACCAAATAGAGTGCGCCGGGTTGAATTACACGAAGATCTTCATTTTGAAGAAGTTGTACGAAGCGTCTTGGTAGGAAGATCTGAAATTTCGGTTCGTCACCAATTGTATATGGTGCCTCGCTCAATGTGCAATTAATAGCATCACCCACTGAAGTTTCCATTTTCTTGATCGTATGAATGATGTAGTGTTTTTCTTCTTTTAGTTCAGAACATTTCTTCGTAGGTAGAATTGATGATTTAGAATGAGCGTTGAACTGATCGACCAAATTTTGAAGTAAGTTCTGCGATGCCATCTTGATGTTATTGTTAATTTTCTTGTTAATAAGAATGTCCGTCGGAGATGTTGTCTCTTCGGAGGTTCGAGTAATACTCATGCTGTGTCATGGTAGCGCTCTCACTTTTATAATCGACACTACCCCCACCACTTTGTTGAAGGAAATTATTCAAGCGGTAGGCATTCTTTAAAGCGCACTGTGACCTTCGATGTTTAAAACTTTTTGATGAAACACAAAGTTCGTTGAAGTAGCATTGGAAATCTTTATCAATTATTGCATTAATCACTTCGTTGCTTGTAAATGATTGTATCCAATTTGCTTTTTCCAATCCCCTTGTGTAGATAATTTTAAACTCTTTGCAATAATGATTCATAATGTGCGGCATCATGTTATAATTAATGAAACCTTCATCCCATCTTAAGTTGTGAAAATGTTTGTTCAACCATTTGTTTGTAACTTTCGCTTTAGTTGTTAGTCTATTAAATGGCACTGGAGGTTTGAACAAATAATGATAAACTACTGATGTGTTCATGTCCAAGATTATTAATTCTTTAATAATAAAATTACCATCATTTCCTCGGAAAGCTTGAAATTCAATTATACCTCTTTTAACTTCCATTATGTGTGGCGCATTAGAAAACGAAACCTGTTTATTCATGATGAAGTCTTATTAACAACTGACTTAAAAATTGAATGAGCCGACGTTTATAACAGACAGGATTGTTCTTCTTCTTTCACTTCTTGTGCCACTTCATCGATATTAAAATTGGTGTGATAGTTGTTTAATTGTCTCCACATTTCAACTTCTTGAGGTATTCTATTAAAGATTGAAGTATCCACGGGACCGTATAAAATTGGAACAAAAGGTTGTTTGTCCAATGTATCGATTAGATAGTCTTTAATTATTGCACTTGAAAATATTAGTTGTTTCAAATATCTGGTGACGGGACCGGTAGTACAACTTAAAGTGTAAAATTCTTCTTTAGTGAAATATAATTTAACATTGTGTGTACTTAAATCTCTGAAGCGAACAATTTGTCCTCCACGATGTTTTACTATATCAACTTCAATATTTGATTCCAATAAACTTAATCTTGTTCTTCTTCCAAATGTGTTGTTACTTAGATAGCACTCCAAAAGATGTAAATGTTTCATGAGAGATTCCCAAGTAGTTTCACTGAAAGTAACCATTTTGTTTCCATGATTTAAAATAACAATTGGTGAATAATCCATTGATTTTAAAATTCCAACTGATATACTTTTTGTCATGCATGAAGAAATTGGGTAGATAATCCGAAGAAATACTTCTGTTAAAATATTTGTTGTAATGTTAACTTCAACCTTCTTCCTTTTTACTTCTTTTTCAGCTTCTTCTTTTTCTTCTCTCTTCTTATGTTTGTTAAACTTTAGGAACTCATCCATTTCTCGTTCAACTTGTTTTTCTATATCTGAACTATTATCATCCATTAGAGGTGTATTTTCTTCTCTGTTAGTAGAATTCATCTTGCGAACGATGTTTCCCATACGACGGTTGGAGATAGAATGAAGTTTCCACTAATTATTTTCTTGCTTTTATATTTTTCGTAAAATCCTTGAAATTTATACTATTACATAATTGTTTGTTTTCAACTTGTATTTTACAAACGAAATTCTAACCTCAAAAGTTAAGGTAGATAATTCTAACCTCAAAAATCTGCAGTTATTGTACTAATTCTTCTTAAAGTACATTCTTCACAATTCCGGTCAGTGGTGTATAAGTAACTATTTTATCATGTAGAATTAGACAGTATGCCGAAGTTCCATCCGCTACTGGTTCTTCAAATTCCATTTCAATTTTTATATCCACACTTGATGATTTTACCGATTCATTTTGTTTTGAACAATCGATTGGAGCCTTGGAATAATACTGGTCAGGTGATAATAGTGGTGTATTAGTCTTTCCATAATATGACGATTGAAATCTTGCATACATATCGTATAAAATGGAAAAACGTTTTTTGCTGAACATAACATTCAAATTGTCATATGGAAAGAATTGAGAGTTAAGGAAAACTTTACAATTCTTTATTTTACAGTGATCAAATTGACCAGCATTTGCAGTGATAACATCTTTTCGCTTAGTTTGAAAACCAAGTATTATGTACCTTGCTCGTTCCAAGTAAGTTGATGTTTTGACGGTCCATGTTTGTCGTTCTGTCTGAGGTAGTGTAGGGTATTCATGAAATTCCCAGCTCCGGAATGGCATCACAATATCACGGTCAGATTTTAACTTTCTCAATAATAGGATTCTATGTTCATCGGCCAATCTTACATGAGGTACTCTCCAAACAACTTTATCCAACTGTAGTTGCCATTCCAGTTTATCTTCCGTAGTTGCAGGGTCTGCAAGTATCAAGTCCTTATTAGTTGAAGATCTGAGTAATACTAATTCTTGTTTAACATTTATTATTACCCGTTTGTAATCTTCAGCGAATCCCAAAAGCAATCGTAAAGGTACATGAAAATCAAAGTGACCGTTGGAAGCTGGTGTTATAGTGTCTTTATCGGGGGCAACCCATCCGGCGGTGACTATTGAATTCTTCTCATGCGGTGTTAATGATGTTAATCCTTTCAATGTCGTTGTTAAACCAACCTTTTTTGTTGAATCAACCGTCACCCCTGATATTTCATATCTTATTTCATCAAAAAGATATGCCATAGGGTTATTTATAAAAGGAACTGTTGAAGCAGTTTTTCCATCCAATTTTAATACCCGTCCTTCGATGTACAAGTAACTTCCACACGGTAACGTGTAAATATCTTGTTGTTGAATGGGAATCCTTATTTCATCGTTATTGTTTAATTTTGATGAAGTGTAAGGGTTGTGTGTGTGTAATTCCTTCTCCCATAGTGTTTCGTCGAACGTTGGTCCTTGAGATATATCCAGGATATCCATCGCTGTTAAGTTTCAATCCAATCTTCTGTAGAAAACGAATGTTGTCCGATGTTAACTCTTCCAATGTCGAGGAGCTACTGAGCTCCCGACTCTTCCGTTGCGGTTTAAATGATAATCCCATGTTGACTTTTATGTTGCTGCTCTGATGTGTATCCGTATAGTAATTGTTTCTCCTCTAAAGTCAACACTATGACCGTCTTGATCCAATATGTTCAGTACGATGTCTGAAATGAAACTGGTGTTTAACGGCAGGTATATCAAGTTTTGTGGCTTCTCAACAATTTTAAAACCTGGAGCAACAGTTGGATAAAATGTATGTAAAATATGCTGATTCACTCCTTCTCTATACGATCCGTGTATAATATTACACGTTACATCGATACTATTTACTTTTAATATTGTAACAGTTGTATCACCTGAATGAGTAGTTCCTGGAGTTAAAATTTTCTTTTTTATATCTGTAAATCCAAGTAAACTGCCAATGGAGTTTTCCAATCCGACATCAATATAATATTTTGAAGTTATTTCTGCTTTTAAAGTATTATTGTTTCCTTTGATGGTGATATTTTCTTCTCCAAGTTTTTTCTGTAATAATTGGTTTATATCAACAATTTCATAAGCTCCAGTAGGAAATGTAATTATTTTCAATTCTGAGTATTTTCCTGCAGCATCCTTAGTTTCATAATAATGTAGTAAATTGTTCTTCCCTTCCGTAACATTGGGAATTGAGTTGTAGGTAGTCAAATCAAGTAATGCCGCTTCCCATAATCTTTCTTTAGATAGACGCAATGCTGGGAACAGCGTACTTTTCAATGTGGATGAATTTCCACTCAGTGACACTGTATACGATGACATCTTAAAGGTGACTGACACTTTTCGCTAGAAACTCCAAACATAAATGCCCACATATTTCAGTATTGTTAGGTTGTTCTCTTTTGTAATTATAAAAAATGTTTTTGGAGTTTTGAAAATAATGTTGAAGTTCTTTCGGCGGTGGTAGATTGCCAAAACTGTCAAAGTAGTAAACGGTTTGTCCGAGTTTTTTATAGCATACCCAATGAGTGCCTGGACCATAGGTGGAATCCAAATTTACTATTCCAGTTTCATTTTTCCATATTTTAGTTGGTAATGCATCTTTCATAAAAACTCCTCGAAAGAATGGTATTTTCAAACATTTTACATAATCATTTAACTGATGATTTGTTAAGGCTTTATTTGGAATTATCAATTGATTCTTCTTATTTAGTACACACGGTACGGTCTTAGGTATAAACCTGCTCCATTTTTTACCATTTGCCAAACAGAAGTCTTTTTTACATTTGCCTTACGAGTTCTACGACGTCCCTTTTTAATGTTTCCACCTCTTTTGGGAGCATCTCTCTTTGCAGGTCTTCCTCTGCGACGTCTTCCACCACCTAACTTTGCTTTCGTCTTCATGGCTGTAGTTACTGCCCAAGCCGCTGCTTTTTCTGCAATACTTGCGTCACTTGATTTTACTCTTTGCCAAGCTTTTTCCGCTAGAATTTTATCTGCTATTGATCTATTTGTTGAATCTTTATACTTTGAATATGCTATATCGTGTTCTTTGCAAGCTTGATCTAATTTATTAATTCCAGGATCTCCTCTTGCTAAACGTTTTGCCAACTTAGTTCCAGGTCCACAATATTGATAACCTCCGGGCAGATGTAATTCGTATGGTAAAGCGTCTATCGCACCAACAGCACCAACTGGAATCCGTCTGAGCAGGGATAATGCAGCTGATGTTATACCACGTCCTCTCTTGCCGCTGTCTTGACGATGACTGAGCGATACGGTCTTCATTATGTTGTCTTATATAACTGGCGTGTTTACTCCACGAGATACTTTACATAAATGAATAACTTGTGCAAAATATTTTATATTTAAAGACTTAGTTATTCAAATTAATTATATACTGATTTATAATTCTATTTTTAATCCAAGCTTCTCGTTCATCGGGTTGAATCATCACATGACTCGTTGTACTAGCTATATGATTGTGGGTATCAATAAGTAAATTACCCACTATTCTTATTAAACAATCTAAAGTTACAGCATCTTTCGGATGTTGAGGATCTTGTAACTGCATAATACGTTTATCATTACACGTATAAGCGGTTGAATCACTTTTTGATGTTGTTATGACTTGTCCAATAGTAGCAGCATCATTTGAATCTTCACCTGGTAAAATATTAATTATTTTCTTCATCTTTGCATCATATTTGGTCCCAAAGTGTTTATCCCAAGTTATTGTTTGTTTCATTGTAACACAATCATTTTCTTCATAACCAGTATAAATATCTTTTATTCTTCTATTACGACCATTGTATGTACCTAATGTACCACCACTTGCAATTAATGTTTGTACCATTAGAGGTACATCTGAATCTTTTATACCAAATCTTCCATTTGTTATTGTTTTATGTCCTGCATCCTATTCATCATTATTTCCTTGCATTAAATCAAACTTTTTATTTCCATGTATAAATTTATCTCCCCGCTTTAACACGGCATCTTCATGTTTTACAAAATTCGATGTTTCCTTTTTTAACTCTTTAGATAATTGTTCCATAGTAACAGCATCTTTTGGTTGAGAACCAAACTTTACATTTGTTAATGTTTTACCATGACAATCGATTCCATTAACATCTTGTAAAATACAGTTGTCCTTGATGTATTTTAGGTTTACAGCATCACCGTCTTCCTTTGGGTATCCAATGTCATTTATAATAAATTTATAAAAAGAAAATCCATGTTCAGTTTTTTCCGGTATTATAGAATGTAAATATTCTTTATTAACTGAATCTTTATCATTTTTGGGATTTCCCACATTGGTTATTCTATAATTTCCAGCATCATACGTTTGTCCATCTTTTAAGTTATTACCCCATTGCAATTTTAAAGTATTTGAAAGTTCAGATGATAAGTACTCTTTAGTAATTGCATCAGAACCGTCAGTTGGTTTACCAACGTTAATTAATCTATGTGATTTAACATCGTAAGTATTCTTATGTAATTTCAATGATGTTGAAGTAGCTTCTTTTACTGTCTTCAAATTTGCTCCATCAGTATCTTCTTCTGGATCTTTAACTAGTTTTAAACGTTTATTACTTATGCTATAGTCACCTTCAGGTGTTTGCGGTAATCCACTTCTTTTTCTGTCTTCTCCAACTTGCACTCCTAACGCGGAGTACCGTCCGAACTTGTCGACGCTCATGTTAGAACTGATACGTCTTACACTTGCACCTCTTTTATATCCGCGGACAATTATACAACTATACCGCGATTCCTAAGTTCATCAACTAAAGCCACCCATTCATTATTCAAACCCGTATGACCGGCTTCCATGGCTTCATGCAATAGTCTCATTCGGTCAACCAATTTATTGATGTCGTTGTAATAAATCACATTTGTATTGTATAGATTTTTCATCAATCCTTTACCAGAGGTTGAAGTATCTCCTTTACTCTTTTTACCATGTTGTTCAAGAAGTGATAAATCCATAAGTGATAAAGATTTTCTTTTCAGTGGTTGTCTCACCGCTGGCGCAGTACGTAATGTTGGTAATTTTCGTGGAGGAAACAGCTTTTTTATAACGATGTTATATTTTGTTGCACGTGAACGATTAATCATTGCATCCTTTAAGTAGTTTCTCTTATGAGCGTTAGTATTTTGTAGAATCTCTTTAAAAACACTTAAATCTTTGGATGAATATCTTAGTGGTATGTTTTTAAAAATTAATTCATATAATCCTTTTGTTCCTTTATTCTATGCTCACCAATAATGATGTAATCGTCATGAGTTATTTCAAGCTTTGAATCACCAATCTTTAATTCATTCCCATCAATTCTTGCTCCGTATATGTGTGATCTACTCAAATTCGGGTTTGATTTCATGTCATGTAGCATTTTCATTATATATTTTCTTCCAAGAGGTCCATGTTGTAATATATCGCTACTCAATTGAGTTAAATTTGGAATAGATTGTTCTGCTTCTGGTATTGGCTGTTCTTCTTCCTTTTCAACAATTGGTTCTTCTTCTTCTTTTGTTTCTTCTTGCTCACTAGCACTTGTATATGAATCATCATCTTCTTCTTTTTTTAATGCTTGTACTTCTTGTTTAGAAACTGGTAGTAAAACATCTCCTTCATAATGAGGTTTACCAATAGTTTCTGATATCTGTTTTAAAGGTTCCGTAATAGGTTTAAATGTAGTCTCTAGAAATTCTTCTCTTTCACTTAAACCCATCCTCAATGCACGATTCTTCATCCTAATAGAATCACTGAGTGATTTTATTTCTTTCAATAGTTTTTCTTGATTCACCATGTTTACACTGTGAAGTTCAACGTGTAACTAGATGTAGCATCGGTAGTTCAACGCATAAATACAAATTTATCCAACCCTATACGATATCTACCATTTTTAATATCTTCTTCCTTCATAATAACGAGAAAGCTATATTTCTCATTCCATGCTTTGCCACACATCTCTTTAAATTTTTCAAATGGCATATCCGCATTTACATGATCATTATATATATGCTTTAAATTTGTTTCATCTTGCTTGAAGATGATCAACATATTTGCATTGTCTCTTATAAGTTGTTTTGGAATTTTACTGTATGTTTGACCAATATAAATGCTATCAATATTATGATGTCTTCCCATAGCAAAATAATTCCTTATTGTGTCATGATTTTCACAAGAAACATCGTCAAATATAAAAATAGAAAATGGTTTTGCTTCATTTGGTTGCATAATTGCTTCACTGGCATTAAACTTGTAAAAATTCACTTCAGGTACACTTGCAAGTACTTTATCCAATAATTGATATTTTGGTTGTTGCAATGATTTTGAAAAAACGTATATATTGTTAAAACGCAATCCCTTAGGATTAGTTATAAGGTTAAAAACAACATTAGTTTTTCCACAATTTGAAGGACCAGTTATTAGACATCTTATCGTATTTGGTAGTAATTCACCATGTTTTCCATGATTTAACTTATCATTGTCAACTGTCAATTCATCAATGTTATTGATATTAAATCGATCTTTTTGTTGTACAATTTCCATCTTGTATAAAGGTTAAACACACAATGAGCTATTAAACAACTATACTAAGTCTTTTGAAGGAATCCAAGAGTCTTCACTTTTATCAAACCCTAACCACCGGACTTTAACCATATCCTTTTTCCTTTGTAAAATCTTCTCGATAAGATATACATCACCGACTGTTGATTTCAACAATTCGTGTCCGTAGAATCCACCTTGAAGTAATTCACCCTTGTTATCCTTTAATAAATAGGTTTCAGGTATAGTTGGTTGCACTTTATAAATTGTAAATACTTCATTAGTCCAATTTGGTAGATATCTTTTACTAAATACACCTTTGTATTTGCTTATACGAACTTTATCGTTGACCTTGAACTTCTTTGGTTGCAATTTTTCCAATTTCGGTGTTGTATTATTTTTAATGCGTTGTAATACAATTTTGGCATTAGCACTATTTACCTGGATAGGTTTCATTCCAATGGTACGATGATATTTGTTGTTATACTCTTTTATAAGTTGTGGTAATATGTCATACCACACGTATGATCCTCTTTTTGAAAATTGTTTATACATTGCACCTTTTAATGTTCTATTGAATCTTTCAATTATTGAAGCTTTAACTTCAGAATTTGTAGAATAATGATTTATTTGATATTTCTTCATCAAAGCTCCAAAGTCTTTATTAAAATATTCTTTTCCATCATCGGTCTGTAGATGTTTAATTTTAAATTTATTTCTTTGTATTGTGGTTTCCATAGCTTTTGTAACACTTTTACCACTCTTATCCTTCAATGGTAAAGCGTCAGCTATTTTAGTAAAACAGTCTATAATTGTTAAAATATATTTAAATCCTTAATTTAATTTACTGTGCGGTATCATTTCAATGAGATCAGCTTGATAAAGATCATTCATTCCTTTAATGATTGTACTTCTTCTTGGAAATCTTCTTCTTGCTGGTTTATGTAGTTCATTTACAATCTTGTCCTTCACACTTTCCATCTTCAGATGTTGCTTGTACACCGCATGTAAAAATACTGATCCATAGAATAGTTTATTCTCATTTATATAGTTTGAATATAGGTCAAGGCCATTTCATATTAGTGTAAAAAAGAGGGAACATGGCATTGGGCTTGCCATGTCCCCTCTTCTTTACGGAAAGGAAAAAGGAAGAAGGTAGAGGACGAAGAATAGGTTTACTGGTCAATAGGGTTTAGAGAGTAGTGGCCGAATGGTAAAGTATTAATTTTATCTTCTAAAATATGGCGCTTGTCATCTTTGTAGCTTAATGCCCACTTTGTTTGTTTGACACTAAAAAGTTGATGATTATAACTTCTAATAGTGTTGAACGTTGCAGTTGTTTCAACATTTTCAAACAAACATCTTTTATAATGTTCAAACTGTACGTTCTTCTTCAGGAAAGAAGTTTTTATTCCTTTGGCCTTCTTCGTGACTTGATGTTTGTTCCTCTCGTTTATGTACAGTTGAAATGAATACAGTTTGGACATTAATGCTACAATTTCCATCATCGGCACACCATTTGTTTCATCTTTAAATTTTCCCAATACTTTCTTATTTCGGTCATAGTCGTAATTTGGATGATCCTTAGGATAATCGGAAAAGTCGAAATCATCTTTATATATAAAGGTGCGTAGATCTTCATACATGTCATTTGTTTTAATCCAGTAAATTAGTGCATCCGTATCCATATATGCAATACCAATGTTCTCTCTTCCATAATAGTTAACCATCTTCTTATAATGAAACTCGTACATGTGTGTTTTAGAAATATCCAAAATTGACATTCCAAGATATAAGGGACGATCCATTTCAACTGACTTCTTGTTCATGGAAATAACAACTAGATTTTCATTAATAATTACAGATGAACCAAAATTTGGTTGTTGCACCAATTTCTGTAATTTTACTGGATCGGTTACCAATTTGATATCCTTATGTTTCCTTTTGTTTTCCAAAGTCTTGCCAAATATTGCGTTGTTCATTGATTTGAAAAAATCTTTTTGAAAACTTGATGTAGCGGCAGCTCTTCTTCTTGTGTTGTTGTCGATGTACGGTTTTAACCAACAAGATTGAGAAAATTGTAGTACTCGATTAATTTTTGTAATTCTCAATCCTAAGTCTAAAGCCTGTTGTATCATCCAGTAGTGTCCAACATACCGAGACTTGTCGGTTAAAGTCATCAATAATTTTGGCCATCTTCCAGTAGGGGAAATTTCAGTCTTTGGAAGAAGTGGTAAATCATAATGATGATCATGAAGATGTTCAGGATATTCAAAATCAACGTCAAAAATGTAACCAGTTTCACCATGCTTCGGTATATCCATTATGTTTCCAATCGATTCTGGGTCTATCCATTTGAAATTATCATATGGAAGGGGATTTGACATTGCCCATCCGTATAAGTTATTTGCATCGAAATAACCCAGGAATGTTGTTGGTTTTGATGCATCATAATCGGGCAGATACTTGTTATTCGCCTTAACATGTCTGGTTACACTTTGCGTCAATCCCCCTCGAACTCCTGATTCTAACATCAAAACCATATCTATATCAGTAAGAAGTTGTAATTTACAATTTGTTTCTTTTAACATGGCTTGCCATGCTAGTCCAGGTGAAGTGTATGAATGAAGAGGGTCCAATCCATATGCTGCAAAACACGTATTTCTAAATTCTTCCATTATATCACATAGTAAAGTTACATCTAATTTAACATAAAAATCTGAATATTCTCCCAATGTTCTAAATCCTAATTCGTTCCATACTCTACATGCATGATCATAGTCCTCTTGAGATATATCCATGTCGTAAAGCTTACTTTTGAATTCTTCTTTTGCTGGAAGTGATGTTTCATTAAATTTTTCTAAACTGTCTATGTAATCATATGGGAAAACACCTTTCCGAAGTACCAGATCCAGTTTATCGCTATTTACAATCTTCTTTGTTTCGACAAAATCTTGTTTCCTTAAATTTTCAGAAAGTTTGGACAAACTCGACGGCATAAATCGGTAGGAATCCAAGAATCTTAGTTTGACGTTTCGAACTGTTTTAGAAAAACTTATGAATTTTTCTGAAGTTTCAGCCAACACATCTATTGAACCGTTGTCTCTTCCTAATTCAGGTATTATAAAATGAGCATCATACCCGCTGAGGTTATGCAGAACCACAGGAATAAATAGTGGTAAACGATAGCTCAAGTTGCATTTATTACAAGCAGCACCCCTATAATAACCTGTGAGGTGGTCATGATCTTCAACTTTATAATTCTCAATAGTAAAATCATTTTTGCACAAGAAACAGCGAGTTGCATTTTCATGTTGAATTTCTTCTTCTTCGTCCATCGGTTTCATTGGTACAATATTTGTATATAATCTTTGCATATTTCCAGCTATTGAATATAAGTGATCAAGAAATATTTTTTCCGCATTTTCACCACGATATACTAAAGGTTCTGAAGTTAATCCATATCTGTTTAAATGTTCTTCTGATAATGTTGATTTGACCATTAAACAAAAACTGTTTGGTTTGTGCATTTGATACTTGACACTTTTTCGAGCTTCACAATTTTCATCTTCAACAGGAACAAGTGTTGATTCAAAGTCTGCATACACAACTAGAGGGATACGGTATTGATGATGAACCTTTTCAAATGTAACAAATGCTTTGCTTTCCGAAGGTAAATTAATCTTTGCTTCATAATTATTGTTACATAACCTTTTGTGCTCTTGTAGCCATTCTCTTCCATGTACTCCATCTCGTTTAAAATTAAAACATCTCTTGCAAATTAACTTTCTGTGTCGATCTTTAGAAAGCTGCTTGTTAACTAGAGAGTCGAATTTTTTTATGTACACATAGTGAGACACATCACCTCTTGTTAGTAATAGTAGATCCGTATGATCTGGTAGCTCTTCTTTTGCCACACGTAAAGGATACACTTTGTTTGAACTATCTAATGCAAAAACATTAATAGACGTGCCAGGATTTTTCTTCTCAAATCTTGATATATCTTTTACAGAAACAGGGTATGTTATTCCTTGAAAATTGTACCTGTGTCTTTCATTTTCATATTCTTGGTTGGGTCTATGTGCATTTCGTAATACAAATTTTGATGTCATCGCATAGCAAAAACATTCGTTATCTTCATTCTTGACATTAATACAAGATTTTGTATCTTCAATTCTTTTTGGCAGAGGAATGTAACTAGATCCCATTAGTCCATATCCATGTTTGTGAACCCTTATATCTAATCCTTCAATACTTATAAGACTCCATCCAGATCCTCTTCCTTCGTGTTCCTGAATTTTGGTTAATATTTCTTCTATACAGTTCTCAACTATTGAATCAATGTCTGAACTTTCCATGATAGTTTGGTTTTTTGTTATGAATCCTCTTGGTGATAATTCTTCTTGTACATTTATAAACATAGCTTCTAGTAGTAAACCAAATTTAAGAAAGTTCAATCTTTTCAATTCCTTTTTTAAAGTTTTACTTACAATTGGTTTTGCTTCTGTAATAAATTCTTCTAGCTTCAAGTTTTCATTTTGAATTTTATGATGCATTACTACTTTACCAGGTAATGCAAATACTTGTAGATTTGGTAAAAGTAGTGTAAAAGTGGGGCTGCTGGGACGTGACGTCATCACGATGACGTCAGCAGTGATGACGTCATCAATGACGTCACGAATGACGGCACCAATGACGTCATATGATGTCACATGACGTCACATAAATGACGTCATGGTGACGTCATTACCGCTGACGTCATCATGATGACGTCACTGACGTTAATTAGGTCAAGGTCATGCAAGAATACAAAAAATTTTTTTTGCACTTTTGCGATTCCTCAAATTTTGTTGAGAAATTGAAATTTCTCGAGGAATCACAAAAGTGCAAAAAAATATTCTTTTTATTCCCTAGCGATCAGACTCTCGACCTAATATATCCGTCAGGGGTCATTGACCCGTCCCAGCAGCCCCACTTGAAAAAAAAATAATTTTATATTTTACTTACCCACCGAGAGACTGAGAGCCGAAGAATAATTTCTTCAAACACCCGACAGTGCGACAAACGACACGCGATCCGAACAGCGCCGCGTCCGAAGACGTACTGACTTGTACACAGACGGTATCCCAGGTACCCGGCTCAGTGGTGGGGATAAGGAGGTGGTGGGGGTAAAGTGGTCAGAAGGAAGAAAAAATTAAAATTTTTGCAACAACTCATCCGAGTCTGTCCTTTACCGTAACTCGGATTGGAAATATTTCCTGAGAAATATTTATTTTTTATTCTTTCTCAGGTGATCTTGGAACTTGGTCGGGAATTGGAGTCACCAAAGTAACCTTACTGGCAAAAGTTAGCTCGTCTAAAAGTTTTTGAAACATTTTATCATCCATAGTAATATTTGTGTCCCTTGAGTAAAATTTTGGATTATTTTTGAAGCAACGTTTCATTTTTGTTAAAGTGGAAGTCTTGGACACCTTAACAGAATTATTTTGCTTGGCCAGCAAAAATTTTACTCTTAATAATTTTTCTCGCAAAGTTTCAGCCATAGATGTGTTTCACAGTAAGGTTTGGACATAACTGAAACACTTAGTCAAGTGTTGGACCTTAGCTGGAAGTAGTGGGGGAACAGGGTTATAGTGGGGGAATGAGTAGTGGAGGGGGTGATGTGGACTGTTGTTGTGAAGTGTAGAAACAGTTTGCTGGGAACTGTCCAAGGAGTAACACGTACTGTGCAGAAAAATTAACCGAGAGACTTGTGTAAAATTTAACTCCAAGAAATATTTAATGTAAGACTAAAAGAGGTAGAGCCAAATGAAAAATAATTTTGTAGGAGACGGGCATGGATCAGTTTTGTAGTAAAGTTCAAAATCCACTTGTGTGGAATAAAATTAAATTGTGAGCGAAAAATATTTAGCCACACCTGCAAAATACAAGTGTAGGAAAATATTAGGAGACCTGTATAGCTAAATAAAAATTAATTTTGCATGAAACAGTCTTCCAGCATTTCAGTTTCTAAGTCTTAACAAGTAAGGAATAAAATATTAAATAAGGAGTGGAAAATAATTTGTTAAGTAAACGTAAGTGTAGCAGTGTAACAAAAATTAATTTCGTGCAAAACAGGCTAGGTTCTGTTTTGCTAAGTTTATTAAGAAGGAAAAATAAAAATTTACTCACAGAAAAGTCCCGCGGCGGCGAGGTGTGGCGTGTTTGTTGGCTTGCAATAAACTGACTTACCTTCTGTTGAGCTACATTTGGCCAGTTGGCCAAGAAACCAGTCTGTTATATAAGCATTATGTAACCGTCTCTGCCGGCTGTGATGAATCCGGCAAGCTAAAATATTATTCTATAGTACACCTGACTTGGACTGAAAATATTCTAAGTCCCAAGACCCCCCCCCCCGGCCCCGGACGAGAAGTGAGCCCCCCCCCCCGGGGGAGGAGGAGGTGGCATAGCCCGAGGCGTTGCCATACCTTGACACGTGTTGCATAATGAGATCCGGTTAGTAATGTATTCAGGTGTGGCTCTTGGAGATTGTCCAATGCCGCAAACAAGTACGTGTCGAGGTCTGCCTGTTTATGTAACCAGGTCCGGTTCCCCCACTCCTGACCGGCTCAGCTTCGGTTCTCTGAGGCTTAGCTTCCTCGCAGTTGCTTTCAAACACTTCAGCTGAGTGGTTGAAGCTCTGCCCTACAGGATTCGCAATGTAATGTTGGCGCTGCATTATATTGGGAATTCTTTTCTAGTCTAAGGCATGGCATGTGTAGTGTTAGGAAATAATTTTATTTTATGCTTGCTGCTTGGTGCTCGGTGTTGGTTGTGATTTAGTGAAAGTGTTGTGCAGTGAAAAATATTTGTGTGTGCTAATATTTCCACAGGTTGGTGTTAGTCTAAGTCTTGTGTTTAGAAAAATATTTCTTTGTATTAATCTTCCACAGGTTGTCCCTAGAATTAGTTTTTATAAATTTTTGGCTTCCTTAGCCTATGTAAATAGTTATACTGTTAGGTTTGAGGCTTAGAAGCCTCCGTAAAATTAAATTTTTCTCGAGGCTTAGCATGCCTCAAGAATTATTTTTTACCAACAATAGTATGACACTTAACGAGCCTGGGGGTTGGCCCCTGGGGATCCACCGTTAGGCCTTGTGCCAGCGGCGCTGCTGGACCTCATCACTCGTCACTGGCAACATACGGGTGGTTGGCATCCTTCAGCACGAAGTGTCGGCCCTGACACTGACCGGTACATTAGGCTTTATGTCAGTGCATTGCATTAGGCTTTATGTCAGTGTACTGGTTAAGATGGGGCCCAGGTCATGATTAGCATGACCTTATGATTCCCGTTAGGGGAACCAAAATTATTTAGCATGTTTCCCTTGTGGAAACTCAAAATTAAGTAAAAATTTTTTATTTTTTGTAACATGAATCCCCCTATGTTTAAGTTTTGTGTTGTAAAATATTTCTTTGTACTAATCTTCCACAGGTTGTCCCTAAGAAAAAATATTTTCTAAATTCGTATATTGGAGGATTAGCCTCTGTAAATTGGCAGTTAAAGTGTTAGGTTTGAGGCTTAGAAGCCTCCGTAAAATAATTTATTTTGGAGGCTTAGCATGCCTCAATAATTATTTTTTAACAACAGTAGTATGGTGCTTAACGAGCCTGGGGGTAGGCCCCTGGGGATCCACCCTTAGGTTTTCGGACCAAGGGTGCTGCTGGACCTCATCACTCGTCACTGGAAACATACGGGTGGTTGGCATCCTTCAGCACGAAGCACCGGGTCCTGACACTGTCCGGTACGTTAGGCTTTATGTCAGTTTATCGGTTAAGATGGGGCCCAGGTCATGATTAGCATGACCTTATGATTCCCGTTAGGGGAACCAAAATTATTGTAGCATGTTTCCCTTATGGAAACTCAAAATTAAGTAAAATTATTTTTTATTTTTCACCTCCCCCTAAGTTGTGAGATTCCCCCGAGGCCTTTGACCGCCGGCGGTCTTAGGCCTCGGGGGAATTTCTTTTTAATTCTTGGATGACCTTGACCTATATTTGTGTGTGAATAAAAAATAAAATATTTTTTGTTCCACATGTAGTCACAGTCAGCCAACACTTGGCGGATTTTTGCCAAAGTCCTGAGAGCTCGCAGGACTTAGAGCGATATGCGTTAAAGTGTTGGTTGTCTGGGCAGTGGTAAAATACTTTATTTGATATTCACACATAAGTAAGGGTAGCAGCCATCCAAGAGTTAAAGTCCTAGGGGTAGGTGACCCCCCCCCCCCCCCGACTCCAGACGGGAAGTGAGCCCCCCCCCCGAAATTTTTTTTGGATATTGGCCTTGACCAAAATTTTTTTGCTCCGGACGAAAACTGCGCCCCCCCCCAATTTTTTTTTTGGATTTTGACCTTGACCAAAAATTTTTTGCTCCGGACGAAAACTGCGCCCCCCCCCCCGAGGGGGGAGGTGGAGGCCTCAGGTACTTTTCCATTGGCACGTTTGGCCACTTGGTTACATAAGTAGATCCGGGTATTACGTAACAGACTTGTTTGCCCCCACCACATAGTGTGGTGGAATATTCCAATGGGTCGCGAGCTGCTTCATTCTGCTTTCAGACTTGCAGCCTGCTAGCCGACTCTACACCGCTCTCGTGACCATGGGTGTTCGCATTAAGAATTATCCAACTGCCTCGCCTGCTGTGACCTCCGCTCCATTGCCGACCACTTCGCCTGCTGTCACCTCCGCTCCAATGCCGAACGCCTCGTCCCTTTCAATGCCGATTCTTGATGTTTCGCAGATTCCACTGCCGCCAGCCACGACCGCTTCGCCTCAAAAAATTATTGTGGACCTGAGACCCGGCGCTTCCTCTACCATCACTGCCAGCACTACGCTTCGCACAATTTTGACCACGGTGACAGCTATGTGTACTGTGACAACACCAACAGTCACAACCGTGGCAAGTGGAAGTAGTGTGGATCCCGGCCTGGTAACCATCAATTTGGACTCGGACGAGGAAATCTTCGAGAAGCCGAAGGAACGGAGGTCACCTTCCAAGCCATCTACTCCTATCAAAAATTATTTTTCCACCTTTGATCCTATCTCTCCCGTCCATAGCCCTTCCAAACCCGAACTAAATTTAACTTCTTTCCCTTCCACTTCCAATGACCTTCAAGTGGAGCAACCCACAAACAATAAAGTAAGTAAAATTAATTCTGGTCTGAAAAAAAACAGTAAAGAAGGCAGCGGCACCGAAACGCCAATGTAATTATGTTTGGATAACTGGAGCGAAAGTAAATCAAAAATGCACCAGGTGGGCTGTGAGCGGCGAGGAGTTGTGCCGCTATCACTTCGACCGCAAAACAGCATCCAATCGGAGCACTCTTGATTCATGTTCGCTTAACATTGCCCCTAAGAAAACCACACAGATTCCCAAGGTACGTTATCAAAGACTCTATGCTGGTGAAAAATATTTCTTTCGAGCACATGTTTGTGTGAAACCTCACCTGTTTTTGATGAGGCATAAAGACCAGAACGTTCATGTAAGGGTTGCTAAAAAATTCATTGTTCCTAGATTTATGACCAACAGAGGGTACTTGATACGTGTTAAAGTTTTAAACAAGCTGAGGACTGTGTGGCGTTTGCAGGAGTAATGCAATCAGTAAAACTGTTTGTTTAATTTTCTAAATTTTGTTTTCCAAACATTTTCTTTTTCCAAATTAAATATTATTAAATGTTGTTTTTCCAAATTATTTCTTCACCCTTTTGAAATAAGGGAGGGGGGTATTATATAAATGAGCTATTTAAAAAAAAAAAAAAAAAAAAAAAAAAAAAAATAGTTCATTTATATAATATTTTAACCTGGGGATAATGTTTTTTTTCTTAAAAAACATTATTCAGACACGTCCCAAACCAGTGTCCTGGATGGTGAAGAAAAGTTATAGCAAAAAACTTATTTGTATTAAACTGATGTTTATCTTCAAGGTAAACCAGTCAATGATCATGTGACAACAGGGTTCCCCCACCATTACTGAACTCCTATAGCCACTCACTGAGCTCATTCTGCCTTGAACGTTTCAATTTGTCAGACGTAATGTGCAGTATCAATCCGTTTGTTGGAGACCTGGAATTTCAGCGTTTACCATCGGGGCATGTATATGCTCCGATGCTGGTGGAATATAAAAATTATTGTTAACCTGAACAACAGGTGTCCCCAGAACCTGGACCTTCCAATGATGGTGAAGAAAACAGTATTTTGAGGAGTGAGTTGGTCAGAAATGTGTCCCCAGAACCTGGACCTTCCAATGATGGTGAAGAAAACAGTATTTTGAGGAGTGAGTTGGTCAAGGGTAAATTGGACAGAAATTTAAAAAGTAAATATATGAAACGGTTGGCGGATCAAAAGCGTAACTACAAGGAGCGAGCGGCAATGTTCCGTTTGCAGTTGTTAGTGCCTAAAATGAGCAAACGTTCCAGCAAGCTCGACACCCTGACAGCAGCTTCTGATTACATCTGCCTGTTGGAATCAAAAATTAAATGTCTTGAAAGACAAATGCAAAATAAAAATAATAATTCTGAATGTCTAGTGATTGGAAGTCCTGAGCAGGTTGATGATGGTAATGAACAAATTTTAGGAATGTAAGTGATAAAATTTTGTTTTTATTTTGTGTGAATTGGACTTGGACACGGACTAGCTGTTTGGTATGTGGAAAAAAACAGAGCGGGGGATAGAGCACTCTGTGATACTGGAATAACATATCACTTAGTGCTCTATCCTCCGCTCAAAATAATAATGTCCGATGACCTTGATCTATTTTTGTGAATCAATTGTGGTGGGGGAAACGTGATATATACGGGTAGTCAAGCTTCAGTCTCATTTGGTAAGAAAGAGGGAACGCTGGATCGGAGGTGATGGTAAGATTGACTCAATAGCAAATACTTTTTACACTGAAATATGTTAACAGGTTGCCAATGGTTAGGAAATATTTTTATTTTTATACTCGCTAGTTTGTTTAATCTTAAAACTTTAAATATATTTTCTTTTGGTCAAATGCTTTTGCCATACTTCCTACACGCTAACACTCATATAAAGTACAGGATTAAGCTGATCTCTCGGGGAAATACTATGTAGCCACCTCACATTGGTTGTCCGACTCGCATAGTATTGGTGATTTATACAAAATAAAATTTTTATTCAATATGTTATATATCACCAATTCTTATTTGAGTCAGATAACCAATGTTAGGTGTCACATAAGTATTTCCCCGCGAGATCAGTCTTAATTCTGTACATTTTTTGAGTTTTGGCGTGTGGTAAGTGTGCCAAAAGCATTTGCTCAAACAAATATATGTAAAAGTTTTAATTCTGAACAATTTGGACAGTAAAAAAATAAAAATATTTAACTTTTGAACTTGTTAACATATTATTGAAAGTATTTGTTAGAAAGTCGATCTTACTACCATCTCTTATCCAGTGTTCCCTCTTTTTTACCATATTAAAGGTGACCTTGACCTATATATTAGTCCTAAATGAAAATTTTATGTAGAAATTATTACATTTTGTTCTGCGCATGCGCAGAAGGGGGTTTTCCCAAGATCACCCCCCACCACCCGCTATAAAAGCAGGTCGGCTAACCCAGCCTCTCATTATTGGATGAACCTTCGTGGAGTAAACATCCAAACGCTCTTGTGGTAAAAATGCTTCTTTGCCATATTTGTGGGGAATTTTTCCCTGATGAAAATATTTTGCAAATCCATCTGGAATTGCATAAAGAAGAGGACAATGTGCAAGTAAGTGAAGACGATTTGGACTCTATTGAAAAATTTTTATCAGAACATCACAGAAGACTGGACGATTGGGAAAGCGAGCTGCAGTTGCTGCAAAGGAGGAGGCCAACCGTCATTCAGTTTGGAGGCGCCGGACCATCAGGACTTGGAAGGAGACCTACAGAGGACATGGACACCGACACAGACTCGGACACCGACATGGACATAGACACGGACATGGAACAAGGAATGAACCAAATACGTACAACAGCTTTCCCCGGACATACGGTAATCCATCACAAAATAAGTAATGTACAGCTTGATCTTGAAAATTTTTTAACTGACGCAAAATTATTGATTGGGCAAACTTTGCGACAAGAATTGGCAAGACTAAATTTTTTAAAATTTGGTTTAGTTTTAGATGCGTTATTTACTAATACGGATGGTGAAACAACAGTGAGGGGGTTTATAACGAAAAACCGTACTTTCATGTTTGCTTCTGATGTAAATAAAATTGTTGAGGAATGTTTGGAAGAACTCTTAACAAAACTGCAGGAACATGAGGGGAGAGGGTCAGGTTGGATGTTTACATCTGTAGAGGGTTTAGATTTAAGAGTGCATAAGCACGGATTTGGTATGAGAGGAAGCAGCTATGTCCCTCTACCAAAAGCCATTGAGAAAACGAAAGCATGTATAAATGTACAAAATGAAGATAATGAGTGTTTTAAGTATGCTATGTTATGTAAATATATTTTGCCAGAGCAGCGCCCTTCTAGAGTAAGTAGACACTATGTAAAAATAAATAATAGATATAACTTCCAAGGACTGTCTTACCCTGTAAGTGTTAAAGACATTTGTAAATTTGAAAAGAAGAATCCCGGTGTTAGTGTAAATATTTTTGGTTTGGATGATGCAAATAATGTGTACCCCTTAAGGGTAACTAAAACTGAACTTAGGAACCATACTGATTTGTTATTAATAACTAAAGGTGAAATTTCACACTATGTGTACATAAAAGATTATGAAGCTTTGGTAGGTAAACAGTTGTCCAAAAGGAAATGTAAAAAAACAATTTGTAAAAGGTGCTTTTGCTTTGTAAATAAGGAGCTAAGAAGAGGAGGTGCTCAGTGGCTACAAGAACACCAAAGACTCTGTAATGAAAATTTTGAATGCAAAATTAGTTTGCCTGCACCTACTCGCTCTATTGTAAAATTTGAAAAGATTAGCCATCAATATAGGGTACCATTTGTAATTTATGCAGACTTTGAGTCTACACTGGTACCCCAAGAACATCCAGAAGGGGAAATTACCAGTAGGACGAAATACCAGCTGCATAAACCTAACAGTTTTTGTTTGCTTGTTAAATCCACACTGTCAGAAGAACATTTGAAAAATTTTGGTTTAAGTTCAACCCCAATTTTGTACAGAGGTGAGGATGCTGCTAAACATTTTGTAGATAACTTGTATTATATAGCTGATAAGGTTGAAGAAGTGTACAGTAATATTGTCCCTATGATTCCTCTAGATGAAGAGGAGGAAATTCAATATATCAATGCCACTAATTGTTACTTGTGTAAAAAAGAATTTACTGTTGAGAACCATAAAGTTCATGACCATGATCATCTTACTGGTTATTACAGAGGGGCTGCTTGCAATTCATGTAATATTAATTATAAACTTCCGAAATTCATTCCAGTCGTTTTGCATAACCTTAGTGGTTATGATTCACATTTTATTATTCCGGAATTGGGCAGGGATGATGGGAAAATTGATGTTTTGGCCACCACTTTAGAGAATTATATTAGTTTTTCCAAGACTGTTGGCAAAATTAAGCTTCGATTCGTGGACTCTTATAGATTTATGCAATCCAGCCTTAGCAAACTAACAGCTAATTTAAGAAGACAAGACTTGAAGGAAACAAGAAAAATTGTGCCAGAAGATAAAATGGACTTGGTGCTAAGAAAAGGTGTGTTTCCATATGATTACATTACTGGACTAGAAAAATTTGATGAAACATGTTTGCCACCAATCGAAGCTTTTAAAAGTAAATTAACCGATACTCAAATTTCAATTGAAGATTATTATCATGCTCAGAAAGTCTGGAATGAATTAGGAATGAATACCTTGGGTGATTATTCTGACTTTTATGTAAAACTAGATGTAACATTATTGTGTGACATAATGGAACAATTTAGGAACACCTGTTTCACCGCTTACGGACTGGACCCCCTTCATTCGTTTACATCTCCCGGCTTAGCATGGCAGGCCATGTTAAAATCCACCGAGTGCAAGTTGGAGCTGTTAACCGACATCGATATGGTTTTGATGATCGAATCAGGTGTACGCGGTGGATTAACTCAGGCCGTTACAAGAAATGTCAAAGCTAATAATAAATTTCTACCAAACTATGATGAAACTAAAGATTCGATTTTTCTGGGCTATTTTGATGCGAATAATTTGTACGGTTGGGCAATGTCCAAACCCCTTCCGTATGGCGACTTTCAATGGGTAGACCCTGATTCAATTGGAAATATTATGGATATTCCCAAAGAAGGTGACACCGGCTACATCTTAGACTGCGACTTTGAGTATCCAGTACACCTACACGATCATCATTACGACTTGCCACTGTTGGCTAAAACTGAAGTATCACCGACGGGAAAATGGCCCAAATTAATGATGACATTAAACAACAAAAACCGTTATGTCGCGCACTATTGGGTTGTACAACAAGCGTTGGAATTAGGATTGATTATTACCAAAATTCATAGAGTTTTAAAATTTTCACAATCTTGTTATTTAAAACCATACATTGATTCAAACACTGCAAGGAGAGCAGCAGCAAAATCAGCTTTTGAAAAAGATTTTTACAAGCTCATGAACAATGCAATATTTGGAAAAACTTTAGAAAACAAAAGGAAACACAAAATTGTAAAATTAGTAACAAACCCCAGACAGATGCAGAAACTTGTACAGAAACCGAATTTTGGAACAAGTATGATAATTAATGAAAAC